>OY756993.1:12445936-13045936 GCA_963580505.1 Ennomos erosarius | reverse complement strand
ATCTGGTTACCGTACCATCATCCTTGACCTTTTAGTAGAAGAATTCTCGATTGTGTGTCGTGTCGTATAGTAGAATTCTCGTGACTCCAAATCGTATCGGATCCTATCAGTGTCTTTCCCATGATAATATTTTTTCGTCCGAAGTGGATACGGATTTCGGCCGGTGCGTAGCGAGGTTATGGTGGCAGTAATAGTACAGCCATGGGCTAGTGACGGTGCTATGGTGGCGGAGGGTCGCGGGCGTGACGACTTGACGGCGCGTTGTTCTCACACGCATTGCGGTGCGAGCGTCGCTATAGTATGAACACGTTGAGAGTAATGTAGTTTCGAGTCCCGATTAGCTTTTGTCTGGATGTTATTATTCTGGCTGGTGTTATAAGATCTAATGTGGATCTAAGCTAACAATAGTTACTCAAACAATTTGGTATTGGCTTGTGCAAAGTACTAAAACTGTTGTATAATTTAGACATGTCTCACATGGAGTGTAACATTAATCCAACACCCTGACCAAGTTGAGGGATGACACAAATGTCATCGAAACGATGTGGTTCTTGTACTTGCGGGTATAATCACTGTATTTTTTGCCTTCGAAATTTTAAAAATGTGATCAAATTCCGCACTTACTTTTGGGATGAAATGCATTCGTACTAACCTACCAATCCAAAGCTGAGTTGGGACCGATCCGTGGCAACATTTCACCGTGTATTTATTACTTACAAAATGTTCTACTAATTTATCTGCTGTTGTCATGAATAAAACATTTTTCCGTTATACGAATGCACCCGCACTGGGTTGAAAGTCATACGATTACTCTCTACTATTGTTTATTCTGTGGTGTTACAAATAATTCTTATCATCTAGTGCGATTATTTGTTCCGAGGATCCGACTGATGAATGAGTCTCAGTAATAATAGAGGACTCAATAACTCAGACTCGAGACAGACATAGAGCAGGCTTATAAATTAACGTGGTCACACTGTACGACCAGACCGCCCGGTCGGGGTTCGATTCCCGTTTTCTTTTTACGTCTAGTGACGTCTGTGTTAGTGCATCGTGATCGATGTCGCTCTCATCGAGAGGGCCTGATAGAACAATAAAACTTGAACGCAATGTTATAATCAAAAATCCAAGTATTTTTAGTGCGACGATGACATCAGAACCGTTGGGAGCCGATGGATGCAAGAGGCAAGCAGCCGCTCAAAGTGGCGCTCTTTGGGGGAGGCCTATGTTCAGCAGTGGACGTCTTCAGGCTGATGATGATGATGATGATGATGATGATGATGAGACCATTACGGTAGGGTGTGTTGTAATGTTGTAAATTTATGTTGTAATGTAATGCTATATTACAGTAGCTATTCCCGAACCTGAGGCCGGGATCCCGGGGAGAGAGACGGGAGAGCAAATGAGCAAACACTCGTACACTCGAGAGAGACCGCGGCCACTCCCACGCGAGTGAGACGAGGCAAACATGCGGGACGGGATTATGCAGGACCCAACTATGACGATGTAGTCGAAAAGTTTTTCATTGGTTATTAGATTATTCAAGTAATAAAAGTTCGGAACCCAATGTTCAAATTAAATACTAATGCTCACACTTACTTATGCGTACTTCTTTGCTGTTTTAAGTACGTATTGGTTTGTTGTGATTAAAGATAAGAGCTGTGGAATATAAAATGGCAGATAAAGAAAATAAATATAAAATAAAATAAAATTCTTACATTTTTCGTTGATAGTTATAATAATCAAAAATCTATTTTTGTCATTTAATTTCCGGTAAGTTACCCATGCCAACTCAACTCCAGATAGCAGAGATTAGCGAACTAAAGTCGCTAATACAACTGTTGTGGGTAGAGCCCGGGCCAAACATATTGACGGGTGTGAAGTCGGCGTGAAACGGTGCGCAGTAGCAAAAGTTAGATGTGCGCGGGAAGAGATAAGCGGTGTGCCCACCGTGGGGGGGCCTGACCACTCTCTGTCTTGTAAAAATAAAAGAGATGTAAACTTCGTTTTCATTTTCTAGTACCTACCTAGTCTGAAAATCGTTAGAGACCAACATAAAAAGAGTCCTACAAGGCTGAGTCAGAGTTAATTTCATCTTGTCTTAATGTTGCATAACACCATCGCAGTATAGAAGTTCGGTAAACACTATCAATAACAAAGTGTTTCGGAACAACAAAAATGTTTTTGTGAAGTGTTTTCTTACTTAGTTTCCATGACACTTCACTGGTGAAGAATGTGCAACGTAGATATTAGAATATGCCTATAGGTACGTACAATTTGTCCTTTAATTTCTAAATTCAATGACACTAGTCCAAAGGACTAAATAAGTTTGTCCAAGAAATATAATATCGCTAATAGTTAAGTAGCGCTCAAGCAAACGAAGCCAACCTGTCCATTAATTCAACCTGATGATGATCGCTACAAAAAGCACTTATGCTTCGACTTTCCTACAAAAGCCTCCAGGCGGCGTAAATTCTGATTCGATGAAATTCTGTCACCATGAGCCACTACAGTGAACGAAAAGAAAAAAAAATAGAAAGAACTCGTCAAAGTATGTAGGTATTTCAAATATAAGAATTCCATTCAAATATACAAACCAAGCAATGTAGTAGTAAAAAGTGTAATCTCAGCATACCACAGGGCCGGCGTTAAAATATCTGCCCGGGGGGCCGGCAGGTACCCGACAAAAAGCGCGCTGAAAAACCAAGCTGGCAAGTGCGCGCGTGACCTACGGTGTATTTGGTGTGGGAACCCACTGTTTTCAAAGGTTTTTTCTTTTTACTTATGGCTGCCAGGTTTAAGAGGTTCTGTTTCCAGGCAATGATTCAATGCGTCCCTAAAACTGTCTACGTCACTTATAAATTAAGTTTTTATTAGATTTAACACCCTGTTTTTGGAAAGTACTTATTGTAAGACAATGTGATGTTCTATATAGCGACTGTGTTAAAAATTAGTATAAGTATTAAGTAAGCCAGCTATTCACAATGAAAGAGCTAATTAATGACGTAGAGTACCTAATTATTACTGAAGTATTGTATGGACACTAGGTACCACTTGCAATAAAAATTGGTAGAGCAATGGAAATAGGGACAACTAGACGAAAGGATCTTGCTTTTCTGTGAGGTAACCGCCTCTGATGATTTTCAAGCTGTTATTTTTAATAACATTAATTGAAGTGGTTTCTCATAATGTTTCTTTAATTTGCCGGCAAGTCAAACACAGTGCAGGTGGTCCACCGTCGCCCTGACACCAATATTTGTGCAACACACTCCACAAATCACCAGAACGTGGCACCTTCTCATTATTTTGCCGAAATCTCCTGTTTTTGCTATTTAATCACCTTTACTACCAAATGCGTGAACTTTACGGTCTTTATTTTAGAGGATATATTGGATTGATATTGGTTTTGATTATGACAGTAGTTAGGTGATCAAGTCGGCGTCGTTTCAAGTTGTAATCGCAAAAGGCGGAGCGAGTTTGTTTGTCGAGTCGCGCCGCTCAAATTTCTCATCAAATTAGCGATGATTTGTTCCTGTCTGGACTATTACGAAATGGCTTTACGGAGGTGATTGAGATGTTAAACTGTCTTATTTTTCATGACTTATGGTGTGGTCTGTATCATTTCGTAGATCCGTTTGTTTTAAGATACTTTTACAGACATATATATATTTTACGGATCTGTTAGTATTTTGAGTACATATCAGCATTATCACACATTGTAACGTTTGGCCACCTGATGCTAGACCCGCATTGGTAACCAAATCTCATGTCAATCATTATTAGTGAATCCCTCGAGACTTCGACTAATTCTTTCAAACTGCATTGAACTAAATATATTCAAGCTCATTTCACCTGAAGTTGCGCCGGGATTAGTAATTTTTAGATATCAAGAACGCTTGCGTTATCGTCCACTTTTTGTCATGATGACGATTTAGCTCTCCTATGAAACCTGAAAATTGATTGACATCAAAGTTCCACGATCGCCTTTCTGGTCTCCCCTTCAAAACATGCAGACTATTTGTCAACACGGACTTTGGCTCTTGGAGCCTTCAGAGCATTTTGGGTGGTAAGTGGTAACTAGCCAGGCGAGCACCAGTAAACGCTCTACCATCCAGGCCATTGATTTTTTCTAACAAGAGTTTAAGTTAACTCTTGTTAGAAAAAATCAATGGCTGTAGTGAGTGCCGGAACATTATTGTGTCTGAAGTTTCCCATATTTCAGCCTATTGGAAGCCAGCCAAGTTAATCTCCTCCAAGGACTAAGAATCGCGGACACTCACGAAAGTATCGTAAATTAAACGCTCTCGTATTGTAAGTATGATAGTAGTAGGACAAGTCTCGAATTAAAATTAGCTTTAATTAATTAGCAATTTTTGCTCGGTGTTTCCCTGCGAGATAAGATCCGCAATGAGGAGATCTGCAGAAGAACTAAAGTGACCGATATAGCTATCAGAATTAGCAAGTTGAAATGACAATGGGCAGGCCACATCGCTCGGCAAAGCTAATTCATCTTCATCAACATCATCAACAGTCTGAAAACGTCCACTGCTGAACATAGGCCTCCCCCATAGAGCGCCATACCTTGAGCGACCATTCCCTTCCAGCATCAATCGGCTCCCTGCGGAATATAGTTCCCTCTACCAACGGGTTATTTTAATTTTTATCGGTTTTATTTTTTAGGTACCTACTAGATTAGTCGGTACGTATCAGATTAAGTTTATAATTTGAATAAAAAGTACCTATTTACTCAAATAGCTCCTCATGTTCGTCACTTACCATTAGACGAAGGATATTCGAGCAAAGCCTACGGTAATATATCCCGTGACGTCACCTCCGCTTCCGGCCAGCTGACGTCTGTATCTCTGTCACGTACTGGTACAATGTCAGTGAAAGTCATAGAGTTAGTCATAATCATAACGAACTGTTGGGAGCTATTGAACTGGCGGCGGGGCTGCCATGGCTTCGTGGAGCGGTAGGAAGTATTATAAATAAAAATAAATAAATATGTGCGGACATTTAACACAGCGCCATCTAGCCCCAAACTAAGCAAAGCTTGTACTATGGGAACCAGATAACTGATATAATACTTAGATACTTTTTTGTTTGTAAATACATACATAGAATACAATATAACACCCAGACGCAGAACAAGCATCTATGTTCAATATGAATATGAATATGTTCATCACACAAATGTTTGTCCTGGGTAGGAATCGAACCCACAGCCCTCAGTTCAGAAGTCAGGTCTACTACCAACTGAGCTATCGGGCCCGTATTGTGATAGTAATGAGTCCTATTCCTCCTTCCTAACCTGGGGTCCCATCAGGTACAAACGAAAAACAGCCCGAACTTGAAAAAAATGTAGTAATTGTGTCTAGAGAGTTACTAGTTAGTGTCCAGTTTATTCATTTGGCCCAATACTTCGCCAACATGCAATAAATGTCGCTTAATAATATCGCGTTATGCAGAAATAAAATTTTATTTTATTTTATTTATTTAATTCACAAAATCCACAGATCTTAAGGCAAGGTACAATATCACTTAATACTAGAACATACATCCAATTACGGATTTACTTTATACTGTAAAATTCCATATTAAAGATAGAGAGCAGAAAGTACAAACTTAAGTAGGTTACTTGACAAGAAGGAAATAGAATAGGTCGCAACTAACTTAATTAACAGCTCACAATACAATACACTAATAAAAAAAAAAAAATATATATATAATAAATAATTCGTAAAATAGCCCGCGTTATTCCATTGTATGGGATGAGGCATCTGTACTGTAGGTATTATATTATCTGGGTTCCTGGGATTTTTTATTTCCTTTTAATTCATGTGAAACCTACTTAGCTTAACCCTTAACTCTTACACTCCCAGCGACCCGATATCGAACATTCAAGTCATCTCAAGGCTGGTATAGTAGAGGTTAAGATACCTATTTATAGCTACTGTAGGTATTATTATTATCTGTGATATTGTTTAGATTCTAGATCGCCCTGAACTGATACTGTTAGGTTTTTTATCTATATAAAGTAAAAAATGAGTGACAATATTGTAGAGCTAAAAGTTAACGAAATCAAAACATATATTATGTTACGTATTATTATGGATTTTCAATCATAAAGTGCATATTCCATTTCCTTGAAATAATCCAGAAGGACTTTGAATGACGTCAGAATAACTTAACTGAAGGTTTAGTAATAAGCTAGTAATAACCTAGTTATAAGGTAGGTTATTTTAACATCAAATAGAAAATGCAATTTCCATTGAAACCTTGACTGGGGGCGGCTAAATTATTTATTAGCCGTTCTAAGGCTGACAGGTCGATTTTTTAAACATAGGAAGAATTTTTAAACATCTTACTTTTAAACATAGGTAGGTACTTTAAAATAAAATGACGTAGATAACTTTGGTTGGAGGCACAACTTTTCTCGTGGTGAGGTAGGATTCGATATATTGATAATTACTCTTCTTCCAAGTAGCCGCTTCTTCATAAACCACGCCATGCCATGTCATGCAATTTTGGTTTAAATTTTCGTAGTTTTTTCATGATTTCATAAATTAGGTGTTCATGGCCTATGAACAACCATGGAGCAACTAACATAAACCAAGATGTGTAGATGTTTTTCCCGAAGGTTTTCTTTCATACGAAGCTGTTCTCACATCTGCTTTTTTATCAGGTTCATATTATTATTTTCTGTAAGATCTAAGGGCGGTGAAGAGAACTCTTTCCTTTAGATGTGCGTACAGAATGTATCACACGCACCGCTTGTAGATTCAACGCACACTCGTTTATTCGGCGACTTCCACATAGTTGTGCGTCTGCGCGCCCAGACAACGCTCTCTGACTCACTGTTCCGCCGAGGAAACGTACAACTTGGATTTTAATAACTTCATTATTGCTATTTGAACGCTATTTAGTTGATTATGTTCAATTAAAATGGTCATTTTATAAATAAACTTCAAACAAAGATACCGTTTTTGGTGCTTCTATTTTAGATGTACTTACTTAATGACGGCGATACATAGAATTGAAAATTAGTTATACTCGTAGAGTTCTACATGATTATGTTAGGTATTATAGTTTACCAATGAGCTATGTCTCACGCTAGGTGGACCGACGACGTCAAAATTTCGGGAGCCGTTGGACGCAAGAGGCAAACAGACTCTCAAAGTGGTGCTCTATTTTCAGCAGTTCCGTCTTCAGACTGATGATGATCATGACTATTAATGGAATCGTGTGTCTTAATACGATCCCACTACGGATTCAAATCATCCTCTACTTGTAACTCCCACCAATAGGCATGATGACAAACATATTCTTTTTTGATAAATTAATTGTATTCCTCAAAAGATAAACATTTGTGAAAACAAATATTAAATATCTCAAAAAATGACCAAGTTACAAGCGTTTTAAAAACCGGAATCGAAAGAGATAGCTCAAACGGTCAGTGACGTCAGAGGAAGGTCGTTATAGTACCTCATTACTAAGCTGTGGTAGCTTTTCATACAATCTCTTTGGCATGTGACGTCACGAGTAGATTTTTCATAGTAACTGTGGGGGCGCTCTGTTTCCCGAGAAAGGGACAGGAGATGCCTCCTGTAGAAACTTTAAAAGCTTATTACTCCGTGATTTATTTACCGATTTTGCTTATTTTTTTCATTTATTGCATTCATATTTAATCTTCTTTATGAAAGTAATATTTACTTGTTCATTTTTAATAGTAGTCATCATGTCTATTAGGGTCAGTAGAGTGGATAGTTACATCCTGTGCCATAGAGACAGAGCCCTAATGACTTCATATGATTCAATAAAGAAAAGAACTAAACGGAAACATTTCTAACGCTGTCTCACACCCTCTGCACTTAAACACATTAGTGGAAGAGGGAAAATGAGAGTTTCATGTTTGCGTCCGATCCGTTTCTTTAATGGCACACGTTATACTTACTACAAATACTAATTATATCGTCAACTTTCAACAGCACTTCAATCAGTGTACAGCTTAATAGCCACAGCTTAATTTAAAGTTGATTTCAAAGACGATCAAACAAGTCAACATCTACTTTTTAAACGTGTTTCTTCAATCTCAAGCCCGTTCACCTCACTCTTCAGTTCTGTTGTTCCTCAAAGATCTAAGAGACCGTCGACTAAACCTTCTTAGAACCAGCCTCGTACGTGCCTACCCTCGGATTGCCAAGCGTGAGGTTTGCGCGAATCAGAAGAATGCACACAAAAACTATCAGTCCGTGTGCTGTTCAATTGTTGAATTAGGATCGGAATTTACGGCTCATACCGATTTCTTCCAAAAATATTTATACATTGATTCCAATTCTCCAAGATGTTTTATTTATTGCTTGCCCCAACTGGTCTACCGCAGAATAAATAAGACTATGCGACATTGCAAATATTGCCTGAAAATTTAAGAACAACGGTAAAAAGCCACTCATCCAAAGCTGTATTTCTTAAGGCAGTTGCCTGAGACTATAGCAACTCCACCGACTCCCACAGAATCTCACTAGAAATTGGATGACGCTTGAGTAAATACCTCTTTTAAATTAATTTTCTCTGGTATATAATACAGCGATGGATGTAGGAGGCGAACAGCCGCTCAAAGCGGCGCTCCCTAGGGGAGGCCTATGTTCAGCAGTGGATTTCTTCAGGCTGTTAATGATGATGATGATGATGATGATGATGATGATATAATACAACATATTTGTATTATAGAGGTCAGTGAGGTCATATACCGTATATATATACTCCGTTACTTACCAATAGTAGGTATAGGTAGTTCCAATATCTCATCACTATTACACTGTTGACAAATTATTTTATAGGTTCTTCAATATTCCCGGTACTAATCATCATGGTCGGAACCAGGCTGTTAGCGAAAGCTATTAGTCGAAAACAGTTTGATAAATAATTGTAAATACGTAGTGCAGATTTCCATCACTAAAGGAATTTCAGAATTGGTTCACCATGCGACCGTGAAAGCGGTAATACAATTATACTAATCTATTTTAGAAATTGTATTAGCAAATAGTAATTGCTATCTGTACACAGCGGCCCTTACCTACCTACAATTCGCTCTTGGCTCACTGCGGAGTGCTCCTTATAAGCGGGTGTCGGAATGCATGAATCAGATTCGCTTCTAAAACAATCGATGAAAGGGATTCCTCTGACATGACTTTACCACCTACTGGCTAGCAATAGCATACACTGATCGATTCTTAACGTGGAATTAGTAATCTATCATGTAGTTTATCTTAAGACCGTTTACTCAAAGCAAATTCTCCTTGCGACAGATTCGTAATACGACAGACAAAACTCAGAAGTAATATGAACAAAAAACACACGTAATAGGTAATTGATGCTATTTCATGCCCAAATGAAAATTATTTGTTTAAAATAAAAGGGTTATTTTAGTGTATTTTATTGCAATTTTACTTTAGCTGATAACGCTGGTAGTAACGCTAAACAACAGGCTATATTACACATGTCAGTCAATAATTTAGTGAGGAGAGAATCACGAAAGAATTCATTCCTAGACATATTACCATGGCTAACTCAAAGGATTAATCTTTCAAATGTTAGTTATTTTTACTAAAAACTCAGAAATTAAAACTTACATACAAATTGAAACAATTTTCTCCTAAGCAGATAAGTTTGGTAGGTAGGTACAGACGTATCTTCATATTTTTATAATAATAATAAAATCTTAAATCACATCCAGTCCGCTAAACAAATATGTAGATCCGCATTGAATAATAATTACCTACGCATTTCTTTACTCACGCTTCTCGCAACCGCATCGATTTCGGGTGAATAACTGCCTCCCACTATACCTGCATGACTCGCGTCAACGATCCAATACTAGTAGATGATTAAGAACCGCTAAAAATGATTGTTGATCCAGATGCGTCGTTACGTCATGTTGGTAATCTTGCGAAATCGCGAGTAAGAAATTTCAGCATTCGAATTTTTAAATTGAAATTCAGATAGCCACATTCTACACCCATGTTAGCCACTGTTTTAGTTTGGTAGCGTACGTCATTGTGGTGGTTTCTGCACTACTATTTTTAATATCTGTGTTTCCGCGGAAATCTTTTCGCTCAGCAACATAAACAGTTGACAAACGCGTTCCAAACTTAAACTCGCTCTAAGTTTAGTCTTGACTCTCGCAATCTTTACTAAGAAATTCGTCATTGTCGATTGTTCTATCAGCAAGGTCGGGGAGTTCATGTACTTATTTAGTTGCTATAAATATGATATTTATGTTATTAAAGCAAGACATTCCATACGATGCTTATGATAACAAGTGGATGATAACTTGTATAATTGCGTGTAAGATGGACATGATTATCATAATAATGCTTAAAACACTGTTTTAAGCTTTCGCGGTCTGGTACATTTTTAATAGTACTTACGGGATATTTACCATGAATAGAATCATTTCTGAGTTCCCGATATTTCGGTACGGTCGTCAGCTCGATTCAGTCTACCCGTGAACATGGTGCATTTAAGTTGTAACTGTGACGAAATATCGGGATGTCAGCAATGATTCTAATCAAGTACCTATTAAAAACATAATATGTTTGATTTTAGAAGCAAAATCGTTGAACTAAAACTTAAATGAAACGTATTCTGCCAAAATCCATCCCTATCTAACCATATTAGTCCCCTTCCTAACTGAGAACAATCGTCGACCTTGCCCGAGGAAGGTCGAGTCCTGGTCTGCTAGAATATTGATCGAGAAGTCAACGCGCCCTGAAGCTATGCAGTGATTAGCAAGAGTTTTATGAATGGAATGAGCGTGATTCGCATGCGAAATGTGCCGCTTGGTAATGAAGAATGATGTTCGGCACATAATTGTTGTTGAGGAGGTCTGCCAGTATGGGTGTTCATTCAACGATTTAACTGTGGCGACTTTGTAAGTTATAGAGAAGCTTTGTAGGTTGTAGTTTGTAGGGCGAGTTATGTATTTCTCAGCTGATTTTTAACTTGCGCATTACTCCATCTATCGATTGGCACTGTATTGGAATACATACTTAAAGTTTTTTTATTCTTCATTCTCTTCCCTGTTTTTTCCATTATTCTTATAACCAACTTTTTAGTCTATATTTCCAACACCCTATGTTTTAACCTCAAATATATGAAACGGGATTATAATAAAATAATAAGTTGCAATGATTAGGTCAATTTTCAACCAGTCAAAACAAAACATTACTGACTTTCTGCCGTTACGGAACAGGGTGGTTACATCCGATTTCTGCTAAGAATAACATCTGAATAACAATACCAATAAGTAAATCATCGCGTCATCATCAGCTTGTTCCCTCTCAAAAGTTTTCCAATAAAACTGGTCTTGGCTCCTCCAATCCAACTGCAACCACTCTGCAAATACATATTGCCTTGTCTTTTGTCTAATCCTATCCATTCTTCCACAGTGCGAGGAGTCTATGTCAGCGGGCGACATGTGCGTCGCTGCAGGTCGCGCCGGTCCAGCCGCCAGATGGCACCCTGGCTGCTTCGTCTGTGCAACCTGCCAGGAGCTGCTGGTGGACCTCGTCTACTTCTGGAAGGATGGGCGGCTCTACTGTGGACGGCATCACGCGGAGACCATGAAGCCGAGGTGTTCTGCTTGCGATGAGGTAATAAAAACACTACCTTTTACTGAAAGGGGTTTGTTATAATATGAATGACGTGGAGAGCTAGTTGTTCACCTGATGTTAAGTGACACGGTCGTCCATAACAGCTGCAAAATCAGATAAATGCAATGATAGCTAGATGGTCACTTTAAAAAATCATTTATTTTGTTTATAAAGTAACTTTTATGGTATCAAACATTCAAGCAGCACCGAGTAGGTATTCTACTGTAGGACATAAGGAATTTTATCTCGAGGGCGTTTTATAAAAATATTTGGACCAGAAAAGTCGGCAAAACAAAAAATTACATGCAACATGCAAAACATATGCAGAGCCGCATAATTGGCATATCAATGGCCTGTTCAGGTTATATATTTATTCTGTGGTTCAGGTTGAATGACCGCCAGTCGGTGGAGTCGGCCATAAATCAACCTGAAGGGGAGAACGGAAACAGGCCCGGGGCCTGAGTCCCGTCAGGGGGCACAGGCCTCCAAGGGGCACACTTCAGGCCATCGATATGTAGGTCGAGGGCTTGATCTGTGATGCTAATTTAGGGGTTTGGTTGCGATCATTTAGTGATATGTTTTTATTTCTGTGGTGTACCGTCCATCAAAACATTTTCAAATTTTAATAATTATAGGAGGGTGTAAGGGCAAATCCCCACTAGTTGGACCGACGATTTGGTGAAAACCGCGGGGAGCCGATGGATGCAGGAGGGGAGCAAAGCTCAAATTGGTGCTCCCTGGGGGAGGCCTATGTTCAGCAGTGGACCTCTTCAGGCTGTTAATGATGATGATGAAGGGTAAATCAGCTGTACACCAATACTAGATGGATCCTATTCTGCCAGCTAAGTATGTTGCCGTATGAATGTATCAGCTATACATACTTTCTAATTTCAGTGCGGTGCACACATTAGAACACTCTTTGCACTCAGTAGAATAAAGAAGTAGGTATATTAGTTTTTTTAAGAGGCTATGAGTTATGTTGCATTGGTTAAGTTAAAATAAGTGTGCCTTGGTTGTAATTGTACCTAATATTGAATAGATGATTGAATTGAATTGGTGCTTCATAATATTACGCCTCTACGGTAGATACTCTACTTCTAACGTATACCTTAACTCAGTCAAACACTAATTCAGATGCATAAAATATTCTGGCAAAAATATGATATTAGCTGACTAAGTACTTAGATGTAAAGACATGAAAGTATAGTAACTATCTATGTAGGCGTAATCTTGCAATAACTGTGGTAGGACTTTTGTTAAAAGTTTATGATAATACAAAAAAATATTTTCTGATCCTGCTTTGCAAAGTTCTCTGGTTCTGTTCTGCTAAACACGCTTCATGTTTCACCTGCTATATCACCCCGTGAAAATACCGTTTCCAAACACTATCATACCGTCATCAAAAATTCGGCAAATTGCACACAATACGCGGCAATTATTGCCGACATCCGGTGAATTCCGGACCGGACCGGAACTGGCGATTATATCGGACGTAGAGGGTAGCGATTACGTGGACTGACTCCGGTATATTTCATCATGGTGTCGGAAGGGTAAGTGGATGAGGATATCGGAAAATATTATTATAGGGATGTTTTAGAGAGGGTGGTGCTTTTTTATGTTTTAAAGAAAGGATGAAAGAGAGAGAGAAAAAAAATGAGAAAATTAAAAAAAATATTAGAATAATTATATATACCTATTATTTAATTTTTTGAGTTTTTTAAAATTCATTTATTGACTTTTTATTATTAATATTTTATTTTTATGTTTGCTTAATACAGTAGAATTTCTTGAGAATGTGCTCACTTTTCATAAGTTCTGATGGGAAGTCGCAGTCTATGTTGGACCACGTTTTTCCATGAGGTGTCTATTCACTCTTGATTTGATTGTAACTTGAAGGAAACAAGAAAGCCTTTGCATTCCACTCGTCACTCATTCGAATGGTGAATGAACTAGCAAACAGTATGCAGTTATGGTTAATAGTGTGTAGTTATGGGCGGCCGTGTCGCTTAACATCAGGTGAGCGACCGGCTCGTCATCCATTCTCATAAAAAAGAACTATGCTGACGGACACGGTTTTTCACAGGCAAAATGTAGGGCCACATTTCGTCACGCTGATCAAGATGCGGCTAGATGATGACCCTGGAATTTTGTGATTCTTAAACATGCTGGTTTCTTGAAGATGTTTTCCGCGAATGCAAATTCTAAACATTGTAAGATCGAGCGGGATTCGACCTAAGGCTTTCGTCGCAAATCGTTAAGCTGCTTTCTCGATGGGTATAATTCTTTGCTAATACAACCGTGCAAAATTACAGTGGAGATGGTATCGGTGTTCTTGCCGCCGCCAACTTTGAGCATGTCGATTTTATGATAAAGGCGCTCGAATTTTAAGTCGGGGTCACGCGACGGGTAAAAACACAGATTTCTAATGTTGCATATATTATGTTGTGGATTTTACGGGCAAAGTACTGTTAATCTTTAAATCAACAACTACTAATATGTACTACTAAATGCGAACTAACTACTGTAAAACAAACTACAATTAGTACGTCAGCTTAGCCATGGTCTCATACTCATCAGGTACAAACGAAAAATAGCCAGAACGTGAAAAAATGCAGTGGTCGTATCGTGAGCTTTAGTGTCCAGTGTATTAATTTGTAATAATAGATAAACATGTAAAAGTGGCAGTGGGCGGGCCACATCGCTCGTAGAACAAACAACCGATAGGGGTAAAAGATTCTCGAGTGGCGACCACGATATGGAGATAGCTGAGCCTTAATATCGGCAAATATTTCTTTGTTTTTATCGAATCACTCCCATTTCCCATTTATGAAATTGCTTTTTCTTGACAAGAAAACTTTGTAAAGCACTGGAAACTTTTCTATTTTATGGTAATATCTAAAGTGCTCTGTTTTTATAAATAAAGTGGCTTGTTATAGTGCCCTGGCCTTTAACATGGTGTAGTTGTCAGCAAACTGAGTACCTACCCGTGGTTAAATTGGGCATAATGTCAAGGTATCAGCATTGCAGTACTATAAAGCTATGTGGAAACCAGACCTAGGCACGCCAATAGTTTTGCATAAAGTAGAATCTTTTAGTTTTAACGTAGGTTATTCGAAATATCACCCAAAATTGCTTTTTCAACGGTGTTATTGAAGGAAAACTTCGCGAGGATACTGGCGTGTTCAAGTATCAAAAAATTCATAAGAACATGATTATTTATGTTACCAGCAACCTTCATGCGCTTATCCAGTTTGGAGGGGTATGGCCTACACTTTCTGTGAGAGAAAGCCCACTGTAGTTCCTACTACTACCTACTGCCGGGCTAGCACGGACGGTAGGCAAAATTGTCTTTCCCTGTCAAATTCTTCATACAATTTACATGTCAAGTGGAGAAAAACAGGGGAAAGACTATTTTGTCTACCGTCCGTGCTAACCCTGCTGGACTGACGACGACAATAAAAATAATTAGTCTCTTTCGTCTCTGATTGATAACTAAAACGAATGTGTTTATTATCAACGATCGGCAAATTTTTTTTATACCCGGCTAATATTAGACTATGGTCTTACCTGATGGCAAGTGACGACGCGGTCGACACGGAGCATGCTTGCCTATTAGAAGATGACACTAATACAGATTTAGAATCGGTTTTTTTATTTGCATGAAATGTGAATCAACATGTCTTAAAATTTAAAAGTACATAAAAAACATATAATTGTAAAGTACACATTTCGCTTATGTCCTAAGCGTGCAACCGATTCACTCTAGCCTTAAAAACTCCCAGATTACAATTGCCAGGAGACAATGACGCTGGTAAGGTGTTCCATTCCTTCGCTCTGGTTATGTTCAAGGTATCCGATAGGTACCCAACTACTCAGGATCGGGATTCCGAGCTGGACGACCTTGTCAGATATAAACTTTATTGAATAATATTATGAAAAAATGCGCAACACCGGTATATATTAATAAAAGATAACTAAGAAAACTAGTCTGTCATGTCATGAGTCACAGCATGCCGATGTCACACGTCCGTGTGAAAAGGACTAGATTGTGATGTAACTTAGTATGTTTTATTATTAGTACCTGCTTACCTTATTGGTATAACCACAGAATATTTAATAGTAGATAGCAGCTATGGAGAGAGCTATGTTCGGTGTTTCCCTGCGAGATAAGATGAAGAGCAAATTGAAATGGCAATGGGCAGGCCACTTCGCTCGCAGAACTGGCAACCGAGGGGGAAGAAAGGTTCTCGACCACGAACCGGAAGACGCAGCGTAGGCCGGCCCCCCACTCGGTGGACCGACGATCTGGTAAAAGCCGCGGGGAGCCAATGGATGCAGGAGGCGAGTGGCCGCTCAAGGTGGCGCTCTTTGGGGGAGGCCTATGTTCAGCAGTGGACGTCTTCGGGCTGTTAATGATGATGAGTAGCAGCTTAATTAACTCGTCGTCCTCGCTGCCCAAGATACGTCTCGGGAGACCTTGATCGTAGTATCGCCTGCGGGATCTTCGGATCTGTTCTAGTCCTAGTCCTTCTGGCTCAAGTACCGTTTTCAGTAGGATACCAGCGTAGCAAAATCAGACACTGATCCCGCGAGCGAGGTCAATGTACCCCCCGTAGGTTAGCTAGAACGGTCGCGACTCTATAGGGACCCCTCCACTCCTCTAGTACGCTACTCATACTGTGACATACTGGAACGCAAAACCTCCCAAGTTGCAACAACATTATTTTTGCGTCTCATTTAAATCTGACTGCAAAGTCGACGTAAGCCCTCACGAGAATATAATGCGGCATCCGAAGCACAATCAAAGAAAGGTTACAATAAGATGCCTAATCTAGGTCTCAGAGTTGCACAAAAGATAATGAGCAGATAGCGAGGCTCCCATGCAATTGAAATCTCAGTGGGAGCCAGAATATTGAAGATAGGAAACGTGGGGTGCTTCTGTGGGACTTCTGGAAACTGGAGCAATTCGAGTCAGCGACAGTCTGCTCTAGATAGCACGATGTAACAACTTATTGAGTACCGAATAGTGACGGATGTATTACGAAGGTACATGAAATGAATGGAAGAACCTTTTCGTATTTTAATATAAGTACTCTCCAATCAATGCAAGTCAGACAAGCGCCTTAACGCCTTATCAAAGGTAGTTTCGAGTGAAAACTAGAACAAGCGAATCAAATTAAAAAGTCGCGTCACGCTGCCATCAAAAGCACAACTTGACACAAAATACCGTTTTTGAAATATTAATAATGAGCGAACAGTCCACTAATGAACGAACAAAATATAAAGCCGGTGGTCCGTGGGAACGGTTCCCAGGCATTGTGTGGAGCCACTTGCCTGGCTACGGTCGTCAGCACCGCGCCGCGCCGGCCCATACACCCAGATGAATACACATGCCTAATTAACCCATGTTTATACTGATAATTAATTTAAACGTAACCGGTTGCCAGCCAGTTTACGATGTAATTGGTCTCCTAGGAAGTTTGAAGACGCTACGTCAAAAAACCCATTGCGATTGCGCATTTTCTGTTATGATTTGTAGTTCTGAGAGTTTTTGTTTATGTAATAGGGTCGAGACAGTTCGATCACGAATCACGATTTGATTTAAATAAATCAATTGAATTCGGCTTTCTCCTTTTAGCCAGCGCAGCGTCTTCCATCCGCAATTTGATTTTCCTCATTTCTTAAAAGTAATCGAGCGATTTTGTTGACAGATCATCTTGGCGGACGAGTGCACGGAGGCGGAGGGTCGAGCATGGCACATGAAGCACTTCGCGTGCGCCGAGTGTTCGCGGCAGCTCGGCGGGCAGCGATACATAATGCGCGAGGCGCGGCCCTACTGCCTGCCGTGCTTCGATGGCTGCTTCGCGGAGTACTGCGACGCGTGCGGCGAGCCCGTCGGCGTGGACCAGGCGCAGATGACGCACGAGGGCCAGCACTGGCACGCCACGGAGCGCTGCTTCGCGTGCCACACCTGTCACGTCAGCCTTCTCGGGCGACCCTTCCTGCCGCGCCGCGGTGCCATCTTCTGTTCCATAGCCTGCTCGAAAGGCGAGCCGCCGACGCCGTCTGATTCTTCCGGGCCCGGACCGTCGGGCATCGGCCGGCCGCCCCGGGTCCCGCGACCGAGACGGGTTCCCTCGCCGAAGTCCCCGGTCCGGACGCCGCAGCGAGAGCCCTCCCCGCACGTGGACGCGGACTCGGAGCCGAGCGGCTCCATGTGTCGGGAGTCGCCGCCGCCGCACCCGCCGCCGCCGCCACCGCCGCACGCTTGCCTCAGCCTCGACCGAGCGCTCGCCGACATGCGGCTGGAGCAGTCGATGACCGAACACCAAATACAACCGACCCCGACCTCCGAGAGGACGGACCAAGCGCCGGACGACTGGAAGCCGCCGCACCCGGTAGAAGCGCAGGCAGTGGTGACGCCGGGACACTCGACGTCGATGCCGGAGCTGACGCTGGTCGATGGGAAGTCCCCGAGGAAAGCGCGCGGGGGGAGGACGGTGCGGTTCTGTGGGGACGACAACGAGGCGTTCGAGCCGGACGAGCCCGCGCGGAGGGAGAAGGAGCGCGAGGAGGACGCCGGCAGCTACTGCAGCACGTGCTCCTCCTCCTCCTCCTCCGCGGAGTCCTACACGCTGCCGGCGCGCCGCGCGTACGGCGGCGTCAGGATATCCTACGTCCCCAACGACGCCGTCGCCTGCGCCAAGCGCGAGAGACAGAGGAAGAACCAGCAGCAGGACAAGAACTGCATCATTTCATGATCCTGGCCGCTGTTAGTGCCTCGAAACCCTTCCTAGTGACTGCAACCTCCGATTAAAAGACTGACTTTTTGATAGTTTTTGTAGATCCGAAACGCCATAGTAATGTAAGATACGAGTCTAGATCTAGAGTCTTCCTTGTGATGAGTCTTGCCAGTATGAAGGCTTGCCGCGAAAGCACATTAAATTTTATGAAACCAGGTGTAAGAGCGGCTGTGTTGTGACGCACACGCGCGTAATAATGGCTATCTATATAAAAGTTACGAAATTCAATATGATTTGGACAAATTTATATCCGAACGTATGATTCGGGATTAATCGATTTCGAATGTGATCCTTCATTCAGTGAAGGCACCTTTACCAAGCTTAAAGGGGTTGTAATAGATCACCATTATAACGTTACTAAATCGAGATTTTTTGGACAAAGTAAGCAATAAAATGTTCGCCGCGTGCGACTTATTTTTATATGAATGAGGCCTAAGAGTTTAATAAATTGTATTCATGCCTCCAGCTTTAACTTATTTGGAAGTTTATAGTAATGCTTATAGGACATATCTAAGCTTTTGTAATGTATTTTTCATAAAATGATTTGTTTAAGACATATCCCACTTTGCCACTTAGTTCTAAGATTGGTTCAAAATGTAACTACTTATGTTAATTTAAATTAATTAATTGTTTATTCAAATACAAGTACAAATGTATTATTTTGTAATATTGTATCTTTAGGTTGTATTAAAATTTGTAAATAATTTTGTGACTCAAGTAATTTAAAATCCTTACCCAATTTCGTTCATGTATTTATTTTATTACCTACTTTTTTAACTAAGTTATATTGACAGGTTATTATGACAGGTTTTGTAAAAATGCACCTGTGTAAGTGCTACAGTTAGAGATTGAGCTTATCTTTGGTTTAGTGTAACAGGATTTAAAAGATTAAAAACCATAAAATAATGTCACCTGCAATTCAATTTACATAAAAATCCTGTCACAAATCACAATTTATCGCTCAAGGTGTGTGAAACTGGAGCACATATTTTCACGAAAATAACTGTAAGTATATACATTATTGCTTGAACAATCCAAACCGTTTGTAATAAAATGTTATTAATATTAACACGATGCCACGAATATTGTACAAATCGGTTTAATTAAAAATACGTAATGTAAATGAAACTTTTGTAAGTTATTTGTAATGAAAGAGATGAAGTAAACATGTTTTGCAATACATTTTGCAATTTTTTTACCAAATGATATAAGTATAGACCCTTAGTATAACCCACCTTAAATTAGTGACTAAAGGGACAAGTAGCAGAAATGTGAATTAGCTAAATGAATATCCTCGGACTATTTCCGTATTCTGCAGTAAAATGAAAATAAGGCTCGAAAAAACAATACAGTAATACAATTTACAATTGCATGGTTGCATAATAGCATTAGATTATTCATCATCACCGCCTGAAGACATCCACTGCGACACTGATAAATTTGTAGGCCTGCCCCAGAGAGCGAGCACCACTTTGAACGGGGAAATCGCGGTAGATTATTACGGCCCTGACAGGAGCCAATGCGAGAACGTTTATTACAGCAGACAAACTTGAAACTTATTTTGTACCTATAGGGTCGCTTCATGCACAGCAAAAATATGGCGATTACGTTGCGTTGCACTTCGACTTTTCCATTTTTCGGTGCAAATAATTAGTTATTAAAGAAATGCTTATTGTTATAAAAAAAAATAAGCTTATAGACGGATGCATTGAAACATAGCCTATCACTATGATTTATTTCAATGGGGTGTCTCATTTCAATGTAACATTTTAGGACGTTTGAATGATTTTTTAGAGGTCACTTCACGATTTTTTTCTATCGAGAAAACTTCGTAAACGTGTTTCGGTTTCGGCAGATGGAAAGAAGATATGACCAGTATTGACGTGAACTTTTGTCAATCCTGTAAATGGTATACGTTTTGAGATAATCACGTTCAAAATAGTCGATTTGGGAGCATTCAGCGCCTTAATGATTATTAATTTTTTTAAACGGGTAATGGTCCTTTATTACTTATACCAACTACTACACTAACTTTTAATTATTAATTAACACTAATTAAATATCTAAGTAAAAAAGGTAATAAATATTTTCAGTTTCGCTACTCCCAATGATGACAGACCATCCATCAATCACAAACAAAACTAACTTTCTTCATAGTTATTTTATCGCATCACATCTGCATAATCAAACAAAGATAATTATCCTGGTGGTATCAGCGAAAGTGGGGATTGTCTAGATCTATCGACGGGTGAGGCATGTGGGAAACGTGGCACAATCATGCACACAGGGCCTGAAGTCTGCTATTTTAATTGTGTCATAATGGTTCATGAATGGTGTCATCACGACAGAGTTTGACACTAAGGGTAGTCTATTTTTTTTTCTTCTTATATATTGGCTCCACACATAGTGTATTTAGCCAGTGTCAAGTATTATAATTTTTCAGTGTTATGAATATTTCACGTTAAGTCAAGTCTAAGTCATAGTCCAATCTAAGTCATGCTCCAGTAAAGTGGTGGCAACTTTACTAGAAGCTTCTACGGAATTTTGGAAGCAACACGAAAACTCACGTTTCACCACATTATATCACTTGCCTACACTCATGCTCTTAATTCAGCACTTGATGCGTAAAACACCACCAGTTTTAAACATTAACACTGGAAAAAGCACAAGTTTTGAGAAATAATACAATGCAACGACGTGAACTTTTCCCCGTTCCCGCCAAAACTCCCGGTAGTCTACTTATGTTTTGTAGACTAACATTAGTGTCAAAATCTGTCATTATGGTACCATTCATGAACCATTATGACACAATTACACATGACGCAAAATAGCAGACTTCGGGCCCAGGTAGGCGCGCAGCTGCAGTTTCGACACTACAGTTGTTTTTGCAAAAAGTAACTTGACTGATTTTGCATCGTGTGGTCGACGTAACAACGGCCCTCAAATTCGTATTTGGTTCAGCTTTATTATGCCTCTAGCAGGTATAGAAACCTAAACACATGGAGGTATGAACAGTTTCAGCGCTGACTGAGATGTTGATACCTAGGTAAGAGAATTTCATAGGTAGGTATGTAGGTAGGTACCTACTCAAAAATTTCAATAATAATATTAATAATTTCATTTTTTTTCCAAGTATTTACATAATTAGACCTACGTACGTTTGTACTTATAGTGATGAGATTTGAAAATAACTACTATTTCAACGTGTCTTCAAAATGTAACACTAAGGTGTTTTAAATTTTTTTTTATTAATTCTGTTTTACCACAGACACCTGGGTCCGTGCTCTTTGTTAATATTATTTATTTTTATTTTAGTGAACTAGTACAATACAGGAGAGAACATTATACTTAACCTATTTTTTTGTTTTAAATTAGAACACTTGTACAGTACTAGGCGATACTGCTAAAAAAATCATAAAAAGAAATAGAAAAAGAAAAAAAAGGTGTATAACATTTTTTAGTTTGAACATGCCAGCAAGACTATCACCATAACAATCACAAAATAGCGAATTGATTTCGAATAACTCGCACATCACATGACGAAACAACAGTAGCTAAGTATTTTACCACAGTCACAAAGACAGCTCCTAAAATGTGCAAAGTTGTACAATAAAACAGTAGTACAACTTGGGACGATTCGCACAAACTTGGTCGGATTGTTCGACCGTTAAAACGACATAAAGCTGGGAAGCGAACGAGTGACATTATACAGGTGTCGTCACGTTGTTAACAAGACGCGTGAAGGATGCATCAAACTGAAAAATTACGAAGAACTCAATGTAAATTGTAGAGGGATCTCAGAGGGACCTTCTAACATTAGGTAATGTACTCCAATTTTTTGCCTACTTTTAGGATTTTTTATTGGTATAACTTTTTGGCTTTTGGGATTAACACACAAAGGTGCAGGGGGAAAAAGTCTTTACGATCAGATTGCCTAAAATATAGCGCAAATATGTATGTTTGAGTGTTGTAGCACCATTAATTAATGGGTCCCTAGATACAGGGTTCATAGGTCCCTAGATACAGGGAATCCTAGTTAGAGTCCAGGATCTATGTAAGTGATCGTTGGGCGTTACTTGTTTATGGAAATGATTTTAAAGTGTAAAGTACACTTAAGGTATATCTAGAAAGATACTTAAAAAACCTGAACCCCGCTCTTTTTTTTAAATTCATCATCATCATCATCATTAACAGCCTGAAGATGTCCACTGCTGAACATAGGCCCAGCATGATTAAAAACAAGAGTCAAGTAATCTTCCGATCAGAGAGCACCCTGTGATATCCACAGTTCTTTTTTTAATCCAAAAATACTAAATCTTTCATGACCCAACAACTTCGCTACAGTGCCAAGTTTCCCTACCACTACTACATACTCTGCGGCCCCATCTAGACGGCTAGACGTCATTTAGGATGCCTAAAATGGGAAAAAGGCTGAATAGTTGGCCAATTCAACAACTTGAGATCAACGTACGGCATTTTAAAAATAAAATTGTGGCAATAAAAAATAATTTATTTAAATAGTTTTAATAGTTAATTTAGTTTTATGAAACAATAGGAATGAATTTACTCTGTCATAAATTGTGAGTTGGCTGCGTCTGTAAATATTAAAACTATATTCCGACATTAAACAGTACTTTTTTGTATAGGTACTAAGATATTATCATTCATTATTCTGATGATAAATCAGGCCAGATTTGAAAATAGCTGATGGTAAGTGATGACGCGGTCGACGATGGAGCATGCTTGCATAGAAGATACCGGTTCACTCTAGTTCAAAACTCCCCAGTGTATGTTTTGAAGAATATGAATCGAACAGAATATTGTTATGCCATTGTCGTGATACTAACCATGTACTTACCTACATGTTTACCGTTCTGTGGTTCTGTTCTGGGTCCTACCCATATAGGTACTGAATGAAAAACGTTTTTTTTTGTCAAACTTGCTTGGAAATTGACAACCTTCTTCGAGATAAATCGCAATTGCTGTACTGGCGAGCAGAGGCCGGCAATGTTTGTGTGAAAATCCATATCTGTCGTGGTATACCGGCCAGATAAATTGCATAGTAAACTCATATTTATCGTGTTGACTTGCAAATAAAAAGCTCATGGCAAGCATAAATGTTGTCATGTTGTCCTTAAAAATAGTATAATAGTCAGTGGACTGCAAAAAATTTAAGGACTAGGTGTATTTTCTTAAATAAACACCCTGTTAATAAAATTTAAAAAATTAACGCTATCGCGTGAAAAAATATTTTTTAATTATGCATAGATTTAATTTCCGCGCATTATTTGAGAAAAGTACTATACAAGCCTTGGCCACAACTAGGCATTGATGGACTGACGTATGTGTGTATTGAGATAGGATACATAATCTCAATGTACCCCCACAATTCCACATTTACACGTTCGTCCATCAATGCCTCTGTTGCTGGCCGCTGCAGTAATGTACTATACTCTATCTTTTGTATTGATAAAAAATACCCACTTTACCCACCAAGCTTCTTTAATTTATCAAAAACCAGAAACCGTAAAAATGACACCTGTACCACAGTTTTGACATTTCTTTAGCTACGGTATTTTGACCCCATCCAACCGACCCTAAACCAAATATCAATTAAAAATTTCAACCCTTTGGGTGCGAAGCCCTTAGGGGTGGTTCCATAACTACCCCATATCACGAGTGGCTATTAAGTCATTAGAGTTTTATTAGACCGTGATTAATGATGGAATGTGGCAACCCTGTACGATAGGGTTGAACGAGTATCAATGTACACAGATTAAGTTGGTATACAGAAGGTATAATTATAAGTTTTGTAGTAGTTAGACATAGCAGATGGGTTGATGCAACTAGTCGATGACGTATTTTCTGTAAGACGAACGAGGGTTGTGCTACTTATCTGGTTACAGTTGTAATCCTTCTGAACGTTCTAGTAACGATATTTTTATATTATCTGTGCATAAGCACGGTTCTACAGAGCCGAAAGACGCAGCCCCCCACTACAATCTGGTTAAAACCGTTGGGGTCGATGGATGCAGGAGGCAAGCAGCCGCTCCAAGTGGCGCTCTATGGGCGTATATGTTCAACCATTTACCTTTTCAGGTACTTAGTTTATGATGCGAGATTTCATTGCTTTTATTTTAAACTTTATATAGCTATATGCATATGATAATACCTTACCTACTTACCATACGCAAAAAGAAATCACATGCTACCCTAATATTTTTTTAACAAGACTAATAATTTTAAGTAAATTTCGTAAATTTGCAAATAAATTTTAAAAATGCCTACAAAAACACACTTGCATAGATTTCTAAACATTTCTATGTGTTATTCTTTGATCACGCTTACAGTGGGGTTGGAAGGGGTAAAATTAACCCGTGAATTATTAGCCTGTCAACTGTTCTAGAGCATTTGTATCAGCACAAAACTCGATTTTATTCTTCCAAGCTATCTTAATTTAAAGTGGAACAAATGACGAAGGTTTGTTTCATTAATTGTTCTTAATTATACTAACCACTTAATGTTAAAGCCATTCGACTAAAATTATTATAGCTTGCCAAATTTATACGACACATTCATTAATTACACGTATAAACCTTCAAAGATAATCAGTATCCATTGCTAAATCCTTAAATTATGTACTTTCAGAGACTAACCTGAAAAATGAGACATAAAACAAGGTTTTTTTTTACCTAATGTTTGGGGGTAGGTAGATAGAAAGTTTGGTATTCCCCTTAGTAGCTTCAAGGGTTGCAGTGTTTGTGAAGCTTTTGGAAATATATTGATGGTGCCATAGCCATAGATCTCATTTTTTATAGTCAGCCCTTGTCTCAAAGCTAGGCAAGCTTCTATCGTTACCTTATGCAACCAACTAACCCTCCTCCACTCTCTCACGTCTAGTAGAACGTCGTATAGCATCGCTCGTAGCGAAGCTCAACTACCCCATGATCGCTGAGGTTATCCCTTGGATGGGTGACCATAAAAAGTGGTATTTACAATTTTACATCTGAACGTTCAGGCTGCTTAAAAATTGTTATATATCTTGGCACTTTCATTGATCAAACCAAAGAATAAGTAGGTACATATTCTATGGGTCAAAACTCAGATCACGTCAATAACGTGATCTGAGAGTCAAACGCTTTCTTGAGTGTTTCCTACTTATGTCGATTGAAAAGGGCTAGGCCATAACACGAGAAGGGATTAAGAAGAGAACCAACTAAAAATCTAAATAGGTAGTATAATTATAGAGATCCAGAGCACCAGAAAAATGCAAGCCTACCCACAAAAAGTACCCTAGCGGCGAGGTTGTCGAATCGATCCCGATCAGGTGGGACCACGGGCCGTGACGCCGTGCACCTGTGCTTCACGCGCCGCGCGCCGCAAATTGCTGAATAATCACCACCAGAGCCCGTCTGCCGCCGCCGCAGTCTCCGCCATCGTTGTTCCTCGATCATCGAGCAACTAACAAAGTCTATGGTTACGAGTTTTTAAATAATATCGCCCGATCATATATCTATATTTATAAGTACATTAGATCATCATCATCATCACCAACAGTCTGAAGACGTCCACTGCTGAACATAGGCCTACGTTCGGCCGCTCGCCTCCTGCATCCATAGGCTCTCCGCGGTTTCCACCACGTACTAGGTAGGTACATGAGTTCCTAGAGCCTAACTATAATTCTACTAGGACTTAAATAGGATTACGTTTTTAATATGTTTAGGTTTTTCTACGGTTTTCTAGGAGTAACTACCACCGACTACATACATATCCTTTGAATTCCGCTTAGCCTTAGTTTTAATTTTTTTTTCAAAATTGTGGACACTGCAATGTGTTTATAAAATTGTTAGGTTTTTATTAGTTACGGGATATTTACCGTGATGAGAATCATTTTTGTGTTCCCGATATTTCGGCAGTTACACGCACCATGTTCACGGGTAGACTAAAGATGCTGGTGGATGATAAAAAGTTTGAAATGTTGGTTTATGCTTAGATAAGGATGAGGAATAAAAAAAATATTTTGTAATATTTATAACGGGCCATGTAGTCGCTATAAGCGATAAAACCTAATAAAAAAAGCGAAAATGAAGTATAGAAATTCTTAAGTTTTATTATCTCGATAGTAATTAACGAAATACCAATTAAAAATAAATCTACCTACTTATTTTCTAAACCTTGAGCAACAAAGTCATGACTTTTCACTTTATTGACCTTTCAGCAGTTAAAAAAAACCATTCAGCGGCTGCCAGCCGTATTTATACGCCGTTATACCGCTAGCGGCGGTCAACACCGGTCAATAATATTTAGTAAATGGCTAATAAATAAAACGTCGCCAGTTAGACGCCGCTACGCACTCATACGGGCAGCACACGACGCGTATCAAAGTGCGTATCATTCGGTGAGTCGGCCATGAAGAGGAAACCGTAAGTACATGTAAGTAATCTTGCCACTATACTACAAGCACAAAATTACTGAGCCTAAAGAAAAATAGAAAAATATAGGCTCTGATTCTTATAATTATAAATAGTTAAATAGTTGGTCAGCTACCACGGACGGTAGACAAAATTACCTTCCCCGTTTTATGTCACTTTCTTCAAACATGTTTACTTGTCAAGTGGAGTAAGACAGGGGAAAGATAATTTCGTCTACCGTCCGTGCTAACCCAGTTGAACATCTTTCATGAATAAAAATATAATATTATGTACCTATAATATTATATTTTTAGCTAAGCTAGTAAGTAAGTAGCCAACTGGTAAATAGATAACACAAATATCAACAAACACGAAGACGACGCGCGAGGGGAGCGTACCGTTCCTGTGTTATGATACGCAAGGCAAGATCTAAATCGAACGATACGCATTTTTGACGTCTCGTCTGAACATTCTTAAATAATGTTTTATGCCCGCTACGGTGGTAGCGATAAGGTCACAGATTTACGATTTGTGTTTTTACGAATTGTTTCAGGTCACGAAAATTTTATGAAAATCTGTAAGTAGATCAAGATTACAAGCAGCTTTAGTTTTTTCAGCAGTTTTGGTAATGAGCTTTCACTTTTAATGTTAGGCTTATTTAGGTAGAGGTACATTATTCTAAGAGTATTTATATTGAATTTAAAGACCTCTATTATGGTTTAAGTGGGGTCGTGGAGTCGTACTTTTTATACGTATGGCTAATTATTAATAAAATATCCAAACGATTTTCCACTACTTTCCGCCGCGATTAGCTTGGTTATTGGGTCTGCCTACTAGACAGACAGAATAGCAGCTACCACTCTAATGACCACCTTGGTCAACCGTCTGGCTAGATGTCCTGCCCATCTCTACATTCACTTTCCTGTAAGTAAACCCACATCTTTGATTTTCATAACACGACTCTATACTGAGCATGCATTGCATGCAATCCCAAAATAAATTCCGAGTAGGTACCTATCTAATAAATATGTGTGGTCATTTCAAACGCCATCTAGCCCCAAACTAAGCATAGCTTGTACTATGGGAACCAGATAACTAATACAATACATCCATACATATCGGAGTCACTGTTAAAACACAAATTTTAATACAATACTTAGATACTTTTTTGTTTGCAAATACATACAAATACAATATAAACACCCGACACAGAACAAACATCTATGTTCATCACACAAATGTTTGTCCTGGGTAGGAATCGAACCCACAGCCCTCGGATCAGAAGGCAGGGCTACTACCAACTGAGTTATCAGGCCCGTCTACTATTTATTTAAAAAAATAAAGAAAGAACGATTGTACGTACAATTATTAATTTTGCTGGGTAATTCATATTCATAATGCAGGATTACCGTAACTCCACGCCAGTAGGTCTGTTTTGAAGTTATGAACGCAAGGGCATAACCACAGGCGATCAGGTTACTAAGGGCAATGCCTCTTCTGTATCGATTGCCGCTTTAATCTACAGCTAGGTTAGTAAGTACTTACTTACATTACAATGTATACCTAAATGTGCGCCTAGGTTTCTGGATATCTGTAATATAAAAAGAATTCATTAGTTATTGACCTGCGAGCCGCCTAAGGCATATTATAATCATGATTATCATCATCAGCCTGAAGAGGTCCACTGCATTGAGCGCCGCTTTGAGCGGCTGCTTGCCTGCATCCATCGACTCGCCGCGGTCGGCCTACGCTGCGTCTTCCAGTTCGTGGTAGCCACTCGAGAAGTTTTGTTCCCCATCTGTTTTCAGTTCTACGAGCGATAAGGCCTGCCCATTGCCATCTTCAACTAAGAGCTATCGGTGACTTTCTCCTGTGGATCTCCTCATTTCGGATCTTATCTCGCAGGGAAACACCGAGCATAGCCCTCTCCAAAGCTTGATGCTCGACTTTGAGCTCACAAATGAGGCCAATAGTGGGAGATGAGGTGTAATTACTAAGTAGGTACAAGACGCGTCTTAATGCACAGGGTAAAAATGCTACATTGTTAATAGGTTAATTTGGAAATGGAATGGATGGGAGTAAGTAAGTATATTAGGGTAAATGTTGAATCACGGTACACTCCAGTACACTACACACACACTGAGCGGTATTAAATCCACTAGTGGATCCAGTTAGTCGATCCTAGTGGATTGAGACGTAATTACATAGGTGGGTGGGAAGGTACTTAGTAGTAGGTAGTAAAAAATTATATTAGTAGGCCATACTTTACATTCCACCAAAGAAATGATCTAATCTTAATCTCATGCTCACGTTACTAATTATACAAATATTTGATCGTGTAAACCGCAGAGCCCTGACACGACACACGCAAGGACGTTCGGAAGTGACTCAATACATCTCGCGGCGGCCGCGCCGATCGCCGGAAAATTCGCGCCGATACCGCGAAAACTTTGTATTGTGAACTTGTGAAGTTGTGACTCATTTCATTCAACCGCGTCTGTAGCCTGCTCCCTGACGAAAAAGGCGTTTGAATTCTTTAGTTGTTTTTTTGCGGTGAAACTGGGCATTGGATTGTTTTACTGAGACGACCATTGACCTGCAATAAAATTGAATCACGGTTAGGAATTCCGGAAAATTAGGTACTTGCACTGCGTTGACGCAAAAATTCACCGCAGCTTGGAATCATCGTGCCTACTAACTCGAGTCGTAAGTAGGTTACTTATATCGAATACCATACCTACCTATAGGATATCTGTGCCTATAATTCCACACAACAAAACACACAACTTATTTATTCTGTGACGTGTTTTTTTTCCCGAGGGACTGCAAAGGGATCCGTGACCGAAGGGAGAAGGCAAAAGATGGGGAAAGGGATGAATGAATGGGGCGAGAAAGGGAGGTAGAACTTGACTCATTCATCCTTTCCCCTATCTTTTTCCCTCTCCGTTTTAGTTTTACCCCCTAACTCTGTCGAACGTTAAGGGGCCGTTAACACGTTAACCTAACCAATGTGAAGCCGGTCAGCTATTATTAGCGTTATCTTTACAGCATTTGCACAGCAGTCTTGTAGCTTCTGTGCTACTTGTTCGAATGAACCTTTCGCTCTATCCACCTTCCTCTCTGCTACCTTATTCCTCGCCAATCGTCCTACGTCATACGAGTTTTAATGACAAAGAGTATGTAAATACCTTTAAATTGAAATGGCAAATATAATCGTAGGATCTGTAACTAACCAGACGTGCCTAGGCTGGCTACATCTGCCTGATGTAGCACTAGATCCAACTAGATGAGGCTTAATTACGGGTCTCTGCTACATGTGCCTTGAACGTAGTGTTCGTGACCTATTTGTGTATTACATCGATTATTTGTTTAATATTTAATAGTAGAATGCATTTTATGATAGCATTACCTATAAGTAACCTGACGGTCATCATTAGTTAGCTCCAAGTCGCGCAACGAGCTATGGAGAGAGCTATGCTTCGTGTTTCCCTGCGAGATAAGATCCGCAATGAGGAGATCCGCAGAAGAACTAAAGTGACCGATATAGCTATCAGAATTAGCAAGTTGAAATGGCAATGGGCAGGCCACATCGCTCGTAGAACTGACAACCGATGGGGAAGAAGGTTCTCCAGTGGCGACCGTGAACCAGAAGACGCAGCGTAGGCCAGCCCCCCACATAGGTAAGACGCGATCTGGTGAAAACCGCGGGTAGCCGATGGATGCAGGAGGCGAGTGGCCGCTCAAGGTGGCGCTCTATGACGCAGGCCTATGTTCCGCAGTGGACGTCTTTGGGCTGTTAATGATGATGATGATAATGAACCTAAGGGTCCTAGAAGTGAAGCATGATAACATAAACCAGTACCTAAGTGTAAGTATACTATGTATAAAGACAGTAAAGACTAGAGTAAGTAGTTCCCATTATCACAGCGTTTGTCATCGGGTAAAACGTAAAACTCAGCGCAAACACATATCATATACTACGTCACAGTATATGACGTATTCCGATACGGTACACAAAGAAATAAGCACTGCAAAGGCACTGCAAAGGCACTGCAATATATTTGGGATTTATAAATGAAAACCTTTTTTTAAATGCACAGAAGAAAGGAGGCTTTGTATATTTTAAAGCATTTTATAGCTTCCTTGGTGACCACGTCACCCAATCGGTCCCGATTTAAGTAAGTACTAAGCGAAACTCGTCATCATCATTAACAACCTGATGAATTGATGACGTCCACTGCTGAAATTGATATTCTAAAATAAATATTGTAGGTCCAAGGCAGTTCTTTGCTATATTCACTAGGTCTTAACACGTTTTTTAATTCACCGAGAATGATGTCGCAACAATTTAAAATAGATCCTACAAACCGCTTTTTCGTGGCTACATCTGATTTTCTAATTCTAAGACGTAACACTCTGTAACCGGTGCATGACTCAGCCCACTGATAAGGATGTTGTATCAGTGACAGCCACGAGCCAATCATGCAATCAGCCGTAAACGCAATCATACAATCAAACAGGTACCTAGACTGCGCCACACATGAGCCCACAACATGAGCCTGTGAGTATGTATGGACCATCACAACATATGACGACAAGATCGAAAAGAGGTTTATTTTATAGTAATTTTTTCATTTTTTTTATTTGATATGGTATTGATAAGGTATTAGTAGGTAACATAAAAAAATAAAATATTTCGATCCTTATTTAGCTTAGATCAAGGAAGTTATATTTGTATTTCTAATTGGCTTAGAATCTTAGATCTATTTCTGTGGTTATTCTGTTGGCGACACAACGACACTATTGATGGTGTAAAAAAACAGTTCGGTTCTTTTTTCATAATCAACGGGGGCTATAGATTTTCCAAAAATACTAATGCATTTTTGTTTTTAATCAAAATCGGGCCCGAGAATCGTTTGAGTACTTTTCGCTATTCCTCATAGTCTCGAATTTGCTCTACCACTTCCACTTAAAAAATTAATCTAGTCTATACATATAATAAAACTGTAGAGATAAAAAAATCTGTAAATGCAAGATATCGAAAAAAAAATGACACAGGTTGGCTTGAAATTTTTCGCTGATCACGTTAAGCTACTTTTTAGACATTTTGTCTGTCTGTTTGTTTGTTTGTTTGTTTGTTTGTTTGTTTGTTTGTTTGTTTGTTTGTTTGTTTGTTTGTTTGTTACGGCACAACTCCGAAAATACTGAACGGATTTTCATGCGGTTTTCACTAATAAGCTTAGAAAAACCCGGCGCACAACATAGGATATATTAAATTTAAAATAATGTAAATTTTTTTTTGGTGAAAATGATTAAGATTTCATTATGAAACGGAACGGGATTTTAACAAGATGGCCGCTTCAAGGCTTCAAAGTAAGTTTTTTTTTCTTATATTTTGGTCCACACTTAGTGTAGGTATTTAGCCAGTGTCAAAAGGTAAGTTTTATTTTAGCTACTAATCATAGATAAGAGAAAAAAAATGTGCTCTGTGCTACTGACGGTAATTTTATCTCGGGTTTATCTGGATGCACAGATTAAAGAAACAAAACTCTGTTACTGGATCACGGTTGTTATAGTGGCTACAGAAATATATCATCTGTGAAAAATTCAACTGTCTAACTATCACGATTCATGATTACATCCTGGTGTCTGATGGACAGACAGACAGACAGACGGACAGCGGACGCTAACTCCAAAATGTACTGCGATGACATTTCGGAAATCGCTTACTTTTCCACAGCTAATGTCATTTCAATACAGTTTTGGAGTTAGCGTTAGGCGTTAGCGTTAGTGGTTGGTATATTAGCTAGACCCCCTGTAGTACTTATAGTATAGCTACTTAAGTTATAGACCCTTACCATTGCTACGCATTTTAAAACCCTTTTTATTTCGGCATTAAAGTAAGCCGGAGTGCGATATTTGTATTTAGCCAATGATGCGAAATATTTTATGAAAAATGTTTATGGGTAGGTACTTAGATATAATAATATGTAGGTATTCATTATGGCAATTGTATCCTTGAATTAATAACAACATGGCGCGTAACGTTCGTTTTTGACTGTTTTTTTTTTATTTCTTCTTCTTCTTCTTGCATGTTGAAATAAGTTTTTAATAGTTAAAATATTTTAGATCTGTGGGCTTTTAAATACACCACGGGAGCAAAAAATGATTTATTACTCAGTTACTTCAAGAAGGTTATAGTTATAGTAGGTAAGTAACTATCTTTGTAATGACGATTTCACATACTTCCTGACTTTCATCACTAGGTAGGTACGTTGAAAGTGCAGTGGGAATGAGACAGCGTGGAAAATAGTGGACATAATAATAGTTATAACTTTCGATTCTTTAAGGAGTGGTGGTTTAGTATTAGTAATTCCTAATTAGTATTAAGAAAATTAATTATGTACGCATCGTACAGGTAAATGCATATCTCCAGCAATTTATAAACTTATTATGGACACTGGCTAAGTGTAGGTACTCAATTCGTATGGAGCCAAACTTAAGAATCATCGTGTGTGATTCTTCCATATTTTTCTAAACCGTACCTGACTGTAACTAACTACTGGTAACTACTACCTAAACAAAATTTACTGAAACATCTGTTAAAGACCTGAGTGAAGTGATGATGATTTCTTTTTGTTGTAATATGAAGAGGTACTTATAAAATTGTAGTTTTTTGTTTAAAACTTCTTTTACTGTTATAAATCTATATTAGACTCAAAACATTTAAATTTAGGTAATGGCTTAAATAGCTTCCACTCCACATACAGGTTACTGTGCTCAGCTTCGAAAAGATTTAGTAGATTTTTTGTTTGGTACGAAATGTATTATCTATTATTAGATTATAACGTAAAAATAACATAACACAATCGTGCGAAGCCGCGGGCAAAAGCTAGTTATAAATATAAAATATTTCTTTGGTGCTGCATGTGACGCCTAAACGACTTTGATGTGATCACATTTTGACTCTTAAAGGCAAATTTGATTTTTGGCCCCCTGATAAATTATCAGTAGACTATAATCCACAAGGACAAAGGTCATGTTGAGACTCGAAAAAACAGTTCCGATGACCATTAGGCACCTACTTAGTTAATTAATTGAATAAATGCATAGCATTAGCATTATTATAAATGACAGTCATGTTATATTGCGTCATGCTATTTTATTATTTCAACATTATTATATTATGTAGATAATAGATAAATAGGTATGTTCTTGTAGGCGCTTGAAAGTGTAACTCTATACATAAACAATTGTGATTTAAATTCATTGTGGTAAGTACCTATACAACACTAGTTGACCCGCCCCGGCTTCTCACGGGTTAATTAGTTTTTCGTCCTAACCCTGTGCAAGGAAGCAAAAGAGAAAAAAATAGGGAATGGACGCGTCCTATTCATTTATCCATTTCCCATATCGACAGATAGACAAAAATTCAAAAAGTCGTTTCTATTTCTATACCAATTTACCTGCATTACTTAGCAGTCCGTTTTAAAATATATTCATGGTACATATTTAGCCCAGGTACAGTTTTATTATGTGTAAGTATTGATGATTGATGTTTGATATTGAAGTCTATCATCTTGCAGCGATGTCACATCGACCACGTAATAAAAATTGGAAGTAAACTAAAAAAAATAAGTATAAACTATAGTTACCTATTACCTACTATAACACCATTAAACATACAGCATTGTTACATTGCATATTTGTTACATGGCGCAATTCATTATTAGGTAAGGTATAGTAATCAAAATCATTGAACCACGTAATTTCAAGATATGGATTTGACGTAGTTTACGTGTTTATTTTGTAGCGTGAAATGAGATTTAAGTTTACTCAATGTTTCGGAAGTTTGCTTTTGGTGGGGCTTTATCTGAATACCTACGAAAAGAGGTATTTATTACCTACGAATAAGTTAGACATTAACGTCACTTGAGGAAAATTATGGTATGACGCCATGGCAAAGACAGACCGGATAATGATGTGCCAAACCTTTTTAGGGGTTTATTCACCAGACACCTTAGAAGCAGATCGTTTTGCACAAGGTGAAAAATTAAAATTGTCTTTTCTTCAAAGTTTTTTTGCCGTAACGTGATTACATGAAAACTGATTTTGCGCACATAAAATAATTAGAATCAACAAATTACTTGTTCACTTATAATATCGGCTGTAGGTACGTCGCAATATTAAAAATATCCGTGATGAAAATCTGTTGGAGGAAAGAGGCGCTAAATATTTTGAACCAGGCTAGTAGAGTATCGGAGTCTCGGAGAACAAAAGGATTTACTTACAAATAAAAACTGTGCGACCTTCAGTGAAGATTACATTACCAACAATACAAACACAAAGAAGTCTTTTCTAAAACTTTAACTTATAGTGCTTAGAATACTTGGTGCTATGAATACTATATTCATAGCATGAATACCTACTATCTAAGCGCCATGAGCTTCTATTTACTTTGCAGCTAAAGTACCAAAAAAGTAGCAATAAAATCTCATTCTCAGCCTTAGTTACCATGGTCCTTATTCCTTAGAAACAAAGAGTTAATCAGTTTATCCAAAACAGATGTTCTACAGGTAACAAAAGCTCAGAAGTACACGTGCCGACATAACTGGACTGGACAGATTAGATTAGGACAGTCTTCGACAAAGACAGGTAAGTAACAAGCGTTTTAAATATCTGGTTATTTTATTACTTCGAGATAAAAGCCAGATGTATAAGCCATCAGCGGTGGCGCCAGGCGGCGTTGCTAAATTGGACATTTCAATCAATTGCCATTGTCCTCTGCCATGGGTTGATTTTCCTAGAAATACAAGAAAACAGTAGTGTCGTGGCGACACGGCGCCTGCTGCTGCTGCGTGGAGGATACGAACTTATCATCATCATAATCATCATCATCATCATCATCGGCCAGAAGAAGTCCACTGCAGAACAAAGGCCACTACAGAACGCCATTTTGAGCGGCTGCTTTTCTCCTGCATGCGTCGTTGGTCCACCTAGCCTTCCCCATGGTAAGCGTTTAAGGTGGCGTGTTATGGGGGAAGCCTATATGTTTTTACTGTTTACAGTAGACGTATCTCGGGCTGTAACATGTCAATCCAGTGTGAGTATAATTTTATTACATTGGTTATTAATTTTATTATCTGCCCATTGCGACACTATTGTGACACATTATCTTGGTTACAGCTCATGCTGGCTATCCTTTTGTTTGAACTGGTCATGTTTGCGCCAGGGACTGTCCCAAGATAAGGTGGCATTGTGGAACGCCACGTAGCGTGGGAAAACCGTGGCTTAGGTGTGTTATGTGTATCTGTACACATTGGGATATACCTACTTAGGTATCTATAACATTCCTAACAACGAACAAAATAGGGTATGATGAAAGGGCAATATTATAGTGAAGTTACTGGACAAATGTGAAAATATAATTTTTATTAGATAAAAAACTAAGTGATTGCAATAAAATGGTGTAATGATGACTCTCATCACCCCCGTATTCTAAAACATTTCACCTAAAATTCTTCACTCGACTTCCACTGAACTTTGAGGGAAACTAAAGGTACGTACATCGACGTACCTTGAGTTGACAGTTACTCTGCTTCCCTTGTTTGAGAAGAATTAACGAGGAAATGTCAAGTTGATTATTGTCGTTTAAAAATACCAAAACACAAAAATGAGGTTAATTCGAGGTTGAGTCTAGTGGAGTAATCTCGTGGCAACGACTAAGAATATGGGGGTCAGTCTCTCTCCCTTGACCCTCTCCTTTCGCTTACTGTCTTCAAGCCCCTTTAACTTTGTGTCAGAACTTGTTTTCGTTGCAAACATCTATGTTGCAAACACAATGTTTGGACTATAGACTTTACCCATGATGAATCTACGCAAATCAATTTCCCTGAATTGTAATGGGAACACACCTTGTTTTACCTACTAGTAACCTTGTTCATTTGAAGTAGCCTAATGATTCATTTGAGTTTCTGATAATTTCTACAAGACTTCGTCAATTTTAATTTTCATTAGTAAGTAGTAAATTTTACTGGAGGAAGAAATCATCACTCTTTGCAGGCGTTTTGGTGATCGCATTGATCGCATTAGATTATAATGCAGACCTAGGGGATGGACCGCAGCATTCTGCCTTAGCTGGCTCTTGCAGCATCCACGGGAAGATATGGATGTGGTGGTCCTCTTACGCCAAGACCACATGACAAAACATGTAAAATCAGCGGTATTAAAGTGAAACTGATTTCAGTACTTACCTATTATTGAATACCTAAGTCTCCTGTACCTAAACATACAATCTAAAATCATTTGTTGTAAGCATGTAAGTTACACTTTACAAAAACCTAGTATCGTACTATTTCATTCATAAACCCCAATGTAAACATAGCAACACCATTCAGAAGTGTCACAAAACGATTTTACAGACTGACTAATTGTTCGTGATCAATGAAACCAATTTACTAGTAGAGAAACGTGCGAAACTGCGCTTTTAAAAATGAACCAAAGGATTTTCAACAATAGGTTTTGACATTTTTGAAGCTTGAAGCGTCGCTGTTGGGTAATGCATTGTTACGGACTTTCGGACGATACGTACCTGTGAATCTTTGTTTATTGTGAAGTAATCTTTGCAAAACAATAAAGGATATCGACATTCCCGTGGGAATTGTTTCATTTCAGTAACTTCAATATCATTCACTCTTTCATTCATTCATTCATCTATACCAAGTTCTTCTATACCTCTATACCAATATTATAGAGAAGAATGATTTTGTTCGTTTGTATTCAATAGGCTCCGAAACTACTGAACCAATTTGAAAAATTCTTTCACTGTTGGGAAGCTACACTATCCCCAAGTAACATAGGTTTTATTGTATTTTCCAAAAAATCATGGTTTAGATAAAAGTTGCGTGGTAGCCGCTGACCCTGCTCCGCTAGACAGCACCTTATGCAATGTAGGCGTCACTAGGGCCGTACGGGAGATAGAAAAGCTTAGTCTGTAAGCTATATTATGATAAATGTGTGTCGTATTATAATTTTTAATTTTGAAATTTTTGTTTAGTGCCCGTGTAAAGCCGGGGCGAGCCGCTAGTTTATTATAAAATGATCCTTGATCGCTTGTAGAAATTAAAGTTGACATAATTTACGCCGCAAAAAAAAATGTGTGGATGCCAATATTTGCTCCTTGTCGAGAGAAAAATCGACAGATAATCGATACTAGGCCTAGCCTTACTATTGTAATCAACGGTTCACCTTTGAGGCCGCATGGCCTAGATTGTGTAGGCCTCGCTGGACGGTCTAGACACGACGCTATGATGGTAGGTGGTGTTAAGTAGGCCATATTTATAAACCATAGATCAATTTAAAAATAGGTATTAAAATTGCTGTGTCACTACGCACTCATAAAAAAAAACGCAACGATATTGTTTTACTAATTTTTAGGAGGTAGGTAGTTATTTAGGCGTAATAATTTTTAAAACTATTATCTAAGCTAGACGTTGGCAGAATAGAACGGCCACATCCCGTACGAAAATAACCAACGTCCTTTATTTTTCTGGTACCTGAAAAATCATGTTATTTTTAGTCTATAATTTTGATAAGGTTATTGTTTTTATGACTAGCGCCAATAAAGGACATTTTCTATGCCTACCCTTTCTTTGTAGTAGTTAAGAGTTACTATACCTACTGGCGTAAGGTCTAGGTACTTATTCTCCGGGTCTCTATATACATACGGAACTGTTATCCGGTGTTGAAGTTAAATAAATAAATTTATGTCATCTCAAGAGTACAACACCCGGTTACCCAGATAATCTAGACACAATCGGTGCGATCTAGCTCCCACTCCATCCTGCTAGTCACGGAAGTGATGTCATCGAGACCTAGGTTCTAAATGTTAAATAATGACGATGGATTATAGGCACAGCAATAAAAAAAGAAAATAAAATATAGAATTAATTTTAATAAGAATAACCGGCCAAGTGCAAGTCAGACTCGCGCACGAAGGGTTCTGTACCATTATTTATAAAAACGAGCATAAAAAGTTGTATGGGAACCGTTAAATCACATCGCAGATCCTATAAATAACTAAATATTTATTTTATTCTGTTTTTTAGTATTGCTTGTTATAGCGGCCACAGAAATACATCATCTGTGAAAACTTTAACTGTCTAATTTTATTAATACTTAATTATTTTTTTTTAAATAGAATTTAAGAGCGGATATAAAACGAGTGCTAAAAAACTTTGTCTAGAAACACCTCAAAATAACCTACACTATGCCTGCCTGCACTAAAAAGTTTTAAAGCTCCTAAATTCGAATCTCTATAGGACGTACCTACCCAATGCGTTGCAGTAAGTTCGCCATAGAGGGATAAGTGCCAACTTAGAACCTGTCAAATTTTAGTGCAGACGGGCATTACTTAGCATAGAATAGTTTCCATAGATTTTTGCTTGTCTAGTTTAGCCTTGAAATTTTAGTGCAGACGGGCATTACTTAGCATAGAATAGTTTCCATAGATTTTTGCTTGTCTAGTTTAGCCTTGAAGCGACCAGTACAACACATCGCGGCGGCCGTTTATCACGCGCCTCACTTTTGCTCGGGAAACGCTATTACGACAATTTGTACTAAGCAGGATGCTACCGATTTACCTACAAGCGCCAAGACACCGCCGCTGCCGGGAATCATGATTCATCAAATCATCATCACCTACAATTTTTGGCACGAGAACATTTAGGATAAGGTAATTGGACCAAAAATCTTGAAAATGTCTGCGTTCCTGATGAGCGGGATGACAGATGTGATCGCGCTTGAGAGGAAAGAGTGGGTTGCGATTTTGCAAATTGCGATAACTAGCAACCCACAGGTTAGAGAAGAAAAATAGAAACCTATTTATGGTAAGGCAATTCTAAAGTTTGTCACACAGAAGGAAAATTACAAATGAGACAACGAAAGAACTTCGATAAATCGACCTCAATTCTTGCTATTTTCTTTACGACAGCCTGGTGACAGACGGACAGACAGCCTGACAGACGTCGTCAGTCCGTTTTGGGTACGGAACCCTATTACTAAGGCTTCGCTGTCCGTCTGTCCGTCTGTCACCATCAGGCTGTATCTCATGAACCGTGATAGTTAGACAGCTGAAATCTTCACAGATGATAAATATATTTTTGTGGCCGCTATTACAAAAAATACAGAATAAAATAAGTATTTAACCCCTTAAATACTTATTTTATTCTGTACTTTAGTATTTTTCTCTCTCATACATCAAACGTTTTTTTGCTAGTTTTTATAGATAATGATACGGAACCCTTCGTGCGCGAGCCCAACTCGCACTTGGCCGGTTATTTCTCTAATCTGCGGGCACTAAGTATAATTAACATGTTTGTATCTTGAATGCAATCGATTCATACTACTTACATATTATTTGATGGTATATCTATTTTACTCCAAAAACCCCAAACAACCTGCAAGGGCTTAAATACAAAAACTAATAATGGTTAATCAAATCTAATAAATTGTAAAATTTCATTCCACTGTTTAATGCATATTTACTACCGAAATTAACTCCTATTACTCTTTGTTCATGGCCTTAGACACGTTTTTTTTCTTTAATGTGTGCCTCCAGATGGACGTTACGTGAAACATGTGAAATATTCAATAACAACACGACGAAAAATTACTATACTTAACACTGGCTAAATACACTATGCGTGGAGCCATAATACAATTTTAAAAAAATTACTGTGACACAAACTAACCGTCAGTAGCAAAAAAAAATTCACCATGAAGCGGCCATGTTGTATAAAATTCCGTCCGGTTTCGTAATGATATTTAATAATTTTGACCAAAAATTTTTAATGATATTTGTATTTTAATATATCCTATGTTGTGCGCTGGTTATTTCTAAGCATATTAGTGCAACCCGCATGAAAATCAGTTCAGTATCTAGGGATTTGTTCAATAACAAACAAACAAACAAACAAACAAACAGCTACAAATTATTGTCCCTAGATGGCGTTAGATACGATAAATTAGAAAATGTATGGAGAAGGGCAAAAAGCCTTGTAGTCCTGCATCGCGGTTACGATATTCTTTGAACAATAGAACCTATGGGATAAATTAGACTTGACATCATTATGTGTGTGTTCCGTAGCGCATCAGAATTACACATTTATTATATGTAGGGATAGGGATTTAATATTTATTTTATAGAAGTATTTACGCTTCCTCTAAAAAAGAAAGAAAATACATTTACTCGTGACAGTAACACACACAACATTACACTACATAAATGACATTCCAAAACAATATACATACAACCAGAAGCAGTGCCAAGCAGTGCAATGCTGCGTGGTGTCACGAATGGGCCCCGACTCAGCATACAATTAAGGTCCTAAAGACCTTAATTACTGATTTTCAGTCGGACCCCATTTGTGGCCCCACGAACGTCAGAACAAACTTAAAAATTTAAAAACAACAAAATACAATAAACAAATAAAGCGAAACAAGCAAAAGACAATATTCATAGCTTATAGTTTACTCATATTAAGTATACCTAATGCACAGGTTTATATATATTATATACATAAATTTATGAAGTATATAGCTACCAAGGAAGTTATAAATTGGTACGTATTACGTATTATATATAAGACTCTAACAATAACTTTAACAGCGGCAGAGTGGAACAGTTACAAGACAGCAGCTAAATTCTCAAGAAGGTACTTAGCATACCAACAAATTCTTACATCATTCCATCCAGCGTGTACTAATTACCGACAAGATATTAACACCTACCCGCTCTCCCATAAGTACATATCCAAAAACGTGTAGAAATACCAAAAGCGTGGTTTGACATAAAGCCTACGTCCACTACGTCATGGGTCGGTTCAGTTGCTGACGTCATCAAGTCTTATAGGGCATTGGGCTCCCACGCCATGGCAAGCCTTAAGTTATGGCGAGAAAATGCAAAGGATTTGGAGTAGCGGACATGTATATTAGGTTATTAATAAGTATAGCAGGTGGCTTATAGTGACTTTGCTGTCAATTTTTGGCAGAAACCCATTTCATCCATTCATTATCTTGGTGCTCTTATGTTGAAATGGCAATGGGCAGGCCACATCGCTTGCAGGATAAATAAATAAATAAATAACGCCCAACGAACACATACATAGATCCTGGACCCTAACTAGGATTCCCTGTATCTAGGGACCCAGGACCTACAAGGACCATGGTCCTACAACACCCAGACACAGAACACAGAAATGACAACAGATGAGGAAGGGAGGTTTTCGAGTGGCGACCACGAACCGGAAGACGCAGCGTAGGCTGTCCCCCACTAGGTGGATCAAAGGTGGACCGATGATCTGGTGAAAACTGCAGAAGGGAGCGGCCGCTCAAGGTGGCTTTCTGGGGGAGGCTTATGTTCAGCAGTGGGACGTCTTCAGGCTGATGATGCCAATGACTCACTCTACCACCATTTCGGTTGGTGGTATTTATTCCTAGTAGATTAGAATACATAGAATAAAGAAGAAACTGTAAGTGTATTTTTAAGTGCACCTCAATAATAAAGTGAGCCGTTGGAGCGACTACCAAAATGAGAGCATACTTTTGTTTTCTAACGCGCGCTAAAAAATCAGTCACTGTAACATTTGACAATCTACACTTAATCCTAAAATAGACGTCCTCCCTCGTCCCAATTAAAATGTCCATAGCTCAAGCAACGACGAGGTATGATCTAATCCTGCCGTAATTAAGAATTACTTGCCAGACTGCCTGACCCCAGACGTTATACCTACAGAAAGCCTAGATTGGGCGGCTCGTTGGTGTCACTTAGCATAATAATCCCATTATCGAATATCAACTAATAAAGGCCAAATTGAAATTAATTGAGAGCGTGACGTAAATGAAAGGAATGGTGGAAAATTTGGGAGGATAGACGAGGAAAGAAAAGAAAGTTATTAGCATTCCGGTCCATAATCCAACGAAATCTACATTCAGTATGAAAGATACCCAATCGGAAGATTTCCGATAAATTGTGAATCAATCAATTACTGTTAAACTTAAGAATAAAATATAACAGGCAGGCACATAGGTACGCCAATGTAAGGTATTCCTAAAAACAAATTGGTAGGTAAGTAAAGTTTGAAAAATGCCTTTTGCTATTTTTGCACTTTGTAGGTACTCTTTTTCTATCATCACCATCACCATCACCATCACCATCACCATCACCATCACCTAGCACTAGTCCACTGATGGACACAGCCTCTCCTGGCTCTCCACCACTCTGTCTTCAGCTATCTTTCAGTTACAGCCACCTATTTAGCAAATGTCGTCACTTAGCAGTTCGCTTATAATCGCAGTATCTTTACAGCGCGTTCCAAGACAACGCGGTCTCGTCTAGCCTACACGTTTAATGTTTATCCTATCTCCAAGGGTTTTATTTCCCAGATAAATCATAGACCCCAGTTTAAAACCTGTCCCAGTAGTGACCTATGCGTCAGACGCTGACCGTTAGTGTAAACAAACAGCAGAGGTATTTGTTTTCACGCCCAGTGTTTACGTTTGCACATTCACTATTGTTTCGTGAAGTAAACATGGTTTACCAGAGTGCCTAGGCTACTGTTTAAACCTGAATAAATTCAAAGGAAACTTGTAGCAAGTGATATAGGCTGGGCCTGGGAATGATTGGGCACGACGGTAAAGGTTTTTTGTAACTGAAAGATCTGATATTTTAGCTAATTAAGTCATTTAGGTATCAATAAAAATTAATTTTGACCAAAATTAAACCGCAAGGAGCTGATGGATGCAGGAGAAGAGCAGCCGCTCAAAGTGGCGCTCTCTGGGGGAGGCCTATGTTCAGCAGTGGACGTCTACAGACTGTTGATGATGATGATGATGATGATGATGATGAAAATTAATGATGATGATGGCTATGATAGAATAGAATAGAATAGCGTTTATTCAACTTCACAATAAGTAACACAATACACAATAAAAAATCAAAAAGTACAAACCAGGATCTTAATTAAGTTTTACATCATACTGTGCATATTAATTATTAAAAAATAATTTTAGTGTTGAAGCTGAAAGGGCGTTCAGCTCAGCATAAATGTCAAGTGCCTACCGGTACCATGATCACACTGCGCGGTGCATAATAATTACCAATCAATCATAATTTATGTGTATTATGTCTAGACAAACCCTACTTAGGTTTAAGGCATATTATACCAAACCGTTGTATATCTTTATGTATTAAATAAATAAAAAAAAAATTTACGTAGTGCATCTCAATAATAGCATCAAAACATCGATGGCAAGTAGATACGTATTGCGTTGCGTATGAAGTGCTAAGTAATTCATGAAAAACGATTAAGCGAGAGTTACATAGGAACTAGGAACCCAATGACAGACATCAAATATCAAGTGTAGGTACCAGCTATGGGACAATGGCTGTGGCAGATTTCATGGGGTTATCGCATCCGTCACGCGAACTACCTATATAATTATGAGGTTCTTGGAATGAAACCTACCGTAGCGAAACATTCTAGGTCCGTATACGTGACGTGCCTACCTGATATTTGGAAGGTTTTTTCGGTTGCCAAGGTTGAAGCAACGCTGCTGAATATGAAACTTTCAGTTTTGAATGTCACTTGTCAAAGGGTAAAGTTAGTAGTTAGTACCCGAAAAGTTGACCAGTACTCAATAAATAAGGGCGGAGAAGTAGTTAGGCACTTCAACAAAAAATTATGAATTATTAGACTCCATACACTCCAGCTTCACTAAACTTATAGATAAGTCTTGAAATCTATATTGTTTAGATAGGACCGTATACCGAAAACTGGATGATACGGCAGAAGACCAAAGGAAACCCGATGCGGTGGTCTGACCAAATTTTCACCACTACCAATTCTAATATATCTAGTGATTGCGAAAAGCCAAAGTGAATGAAGTCATTCCATGGTCGACTCCTATCATTGGAGAACCAAATCAAGGCGCAGGAAAGTGTCCAGAACAATGACCGGTAAATCAAAGGGACACAAAGCCACCAACATGTAAAGCTCAACGTATCTGCGTTATTAAAATTACACGGTTAGAACGAGTGGCCGTCTTCCCTTCCGTCACTCCGTCAGCACACAATGGCTCCCACGGCCGGGCGCGCTAGAAATGTTACATGTTTTCTAGTGAAATTGTTTTATATTGGCGACGGTAATATTCTATTCTGCCATCTGCTTTTAATGCAACTGACAAAGTTACGACAATTGCGGCTAATGATGATTTGAAATTCTGCAGTTGTTGACTGTTGTATAGTGTTGGTGTAATCTACCTGCCTCCGCTGCATGCACACGCGTTTAAAGCTAGCAGACATGTAGAATTCAGGTAGATAATTAATAAGGTGAGACGGATATTATTTAAGTAGGCAATGGTAAACCATTACATACATAAGTACCACACCATACCATACATGGTAGGCCTGTCATCTTTGTTAGTCCTATTAATCAGAAAATACATGTATTTCAGCAGAAGATAACGATTTCAAACTTTCGCCCCTCCTGATAGGAAGAGGTCACCGTAGCCTTTAAGATAAGCACAATAAGTTATAAGCCTATGGACATTTGTAACACTAAATACAAATAAATACAAATACAAATTTATTCATTGACACAAATATGGTTACAGCAATTTATGTAATGAATCCATAGACTCCTGAACTAGTATTCACTGTGTTTCAGGAGTCAGTGGCTTCTCCTAATTTACAGTTAAAAGTTATTTATGTCAGAACAAACAAAAAAAAAAATTAGGAAAATTTAACAAAAACAAAATAAATGTTATATTTTGTGATGACTTCGCATCAGACTGTGTATGTGTATGTGTATGTGTATGTGTGTGTGTGTGTATGTTTATGTGTATGTGTATGTGTATGTGTATGTGTATGTGTGTGTGTGTGTGTATGTTTATGTGTATGTGTATGTGTATGTGTATGTGTATGTGTGTGTATGTGTATGTGTATGTGTATGTGTATGTGTATGTGTATGTGTACTAGACGTGCCACTAATGCGTTGCTTATTACTATTCTTCTTTGACGCTCCTGTTAAAACTCTGTAGCTTGTAGCTCTGGGCTGCAAGGCGGCTCGTTCATTCCACATCTCATCTTGCAGGTCTTACAAATCAACAAAATACCTAATGCAAAAATGAGGCTATATCATGACGTGTGTCATTATACAATCTACAATTATCTTGAAACTTAAAACAAAAATGATCACTTATCGCATCCTCTTACTACGCGATTAACCGATAAAGCACTCACTTATAAAATCGATAGGCCACGACAAAGAGACCTAACACCCTATCACGTCGATCGAAAAGTGTTTTCTATTTACTAAATTAGACCTTATTGTACAGGCTATTACATTTTCTTTTTTAATTCAGTTGTCTGTGCAGCCAGTACTTGCCAAGTTGATACCTTCGATGATGCTCATGGAACAACGCGTGATGAGAGGCAGGTGACACGTGCATCGATCGGATAGTTTTTTTCGTGGCCCACCCTCCTCGCGCACAACTGGTTGTACTTGATTCGCAGGGGAAGAGTAAGTAACTAATTAGTTTAAAGAAGCGACAAAGGACTGTAGGTAAGATTGGAGATTCTTGGGGGTAATGGTTTAAGGTCACAAACTAAGTAGAGGATACATGGTATAGGTCGTAAACGGGATGAAGTCTGACAGGTAGATAGCAAAAGTAACTATACTTAACATAAAGAGGTGCAAGCGGCACAAGAGTAAACAAAAAATTCACTTTGAGCTTTCCTAAATCGAGAGGATAACCTCTTTAGCTGGATTATATTCTAATTTATAGCCTACAACATAAACGCACTCCGTTAAAACTTAAAAGTATTATAACATAGTAGCAAGGGGTAGGGTCATATCGTCTGGGTTATAAAAAGTCTGTGTAAGATACAAAATGTAGTAGTTGCAGAATGACTACTTGACTACTTACTTATGTAGGCAAGACGTCGTCGGCTTTATTATAATTATTTCTCCTGAATCGTCAGCTATTAAATAAACAGTTTCCCCAAAATACACCAAAAACTGCTGCCGATCTGTTGGTAATCTATGGCAACGCGACGCGTGCGTTTTTATTGCGCGCGCGCAGGCCGCACGCGCCGCCATCTGTCGCCGGAAGCGGCACTCGGCTGGAAGATGGGCTTCGGACAATATGCTGACGGTGACGACTCCGTGACAACCCTGACAGGCTCAGTCATTCAGTTCACAGGTGCTTTTATAATATTATGGTGGAAATAACAGTTTATTTATTTACGGCTTGTTAGCTAAGATACTTAAGTCTTATTAAATTATAATAGGGATAGTGTGGGACAAAGCCAGGCTTCATAGTCAGACTTTAGATTAGACTCATCATCATCAGCTAAGTAGTTTTTTACTTATGTTCTTTACCTTAGAACTATGAATTCCTATGAGTAGGAATGGGAAATATTTATCTGTAGTAAGTGTGTATGAGATAAGACCCGAAGTGAAGGATCCGCAGGAGAACTAAAGTGACCGATTTGGCTCTTTTATTAAAAAGTTGAAATGACAACCGATGAGAACCCTAGGTGGACCGACGATCTGGTGAAAGCCGCGGAGTGCGCCGATGGATGCAGGAGGCGAGCAGCCACTCAAAGTGGCGCTTTTTGGGGGAGGCATATGTTCAGCAGTAGACGTCTTCAGGCTGATGATGACTACTAATAAACGAACGCCAGAACGGCTAAACAGATTTGGATGTTTTTCAAACAAGTTGCTATTTTTCTGGTGTCAACATGGGATACTTTTAATCCCGGATAATTGGGAATTCGCGCGGGAACACGTTTCAATTGTATTTGAAATGAGGTGAAATCGCGGGACGTCTTCTAGTAAGAAGATAGACCATGGGAGATACCTATATGACTCAAGGGTCTTCTTACATTACGGTCACTTCCGAAGCGAAACTAGAATTGGCTCACTTCGACGGACTGGCAGATATTTGTATAATCCGGTGTTGACTGCCCACAAGTATGTTAAATCCATAATTTGCGCCGTATGCGGCTAATGCGGCGTTAATTAGGTACGTATATCGTCGGTTAATGGAGACCACAATTTTATGACCTTTGACCAGTTGATGTGGTCGTGAATAATAGGTTAGGTAGGTAGGTATACCTTATAGTTAGACGAAACGTATTCTTAGCATCTTCAAGAGCATTTCGGGACTTTTATTCGATTGTGAAACTTCATGGAGTAATACCCAATAGCTCACGTCATTGTAGAATCTTTTTATGGGTGTTTTTGGACATACTAGTAGCATAGAATACAGATGAGTAAATTCATGCAATCCTCCTGGTGTAGGTAGGCATAGGTACCGATACCATCCATAGCGTTAGATAACAAAATATGCAGGTACCTCTGTTATTCGGTTCCAAATCCAAATTCCCTATATGCACGAATGTCCTGTACCTACCTACAATAATTCTTGTTGCATAGTTGACTCCTCTTAGCCATGTGTTAGAATGGAAGCAAACAAAACAATAAACGTGCTGCGAGTACCACGACAACGTTATTTGCCCAAAAAACCGTCAATTTAGCAAAAACATCTCGATTATCCGGCACATTGAGGTCCATACATGTCGCAGGAGATTTTCGCGAGTCGAGGTAATGACAAGTGGGATGTAGCACGTAGGCATCTTAATTGGTAGCGGTGACCACCGGCCGACCGACAGCCATAAGCGAACGGGCGTGGGCCGCGAGACGCTGCGTCTATACCCACGACCAGCGCCGAGACCCGGCTGATCACTCCCGGGCCCCTGCAAACATCTGCAGCTCAAACAACCCAGCGCGGCGAGGAAGGTCTAGCTACGCCGGACGTGTACCAAAGCGGAGGCTCGTGGATCTATCCGAAGCATTGTCTCGACGATTTCATTCACAGTGTTTTGCTGACGTCCGCGTCTCATACTTTCGTTTTGCGATTGTAATGGTTATCCAAACGCTGTCGCCTGTCGATGATATTCATTAGAGGCTATTGGCTCAGTGCGTCGGTGTCGGGCCGGCTGCCAACTGCACGAGCCATCAGCACTCGTGTCTACCTAGCCTAGGTGGAAGTACCATCGCCCACAAACAAGTCGGTAATGCCGTTTCTTAGAAACTTCTAATAAGTGGATTTTGGTAGGCAATCGGTTATTTTCGATGGCTTCTTATATGAATTACAAATCTTTTTTCAGCGATATAGATATGGGCTAACTTTTGACTACGGTCTCACCTGATGGTAAGTGACGACGCGATAGACGGTCTTTATAAAATTCATCCATGCACATCATTGGCTCAGTTTCTCGGGTTGTTTTAAACAGTTCTTGTCTTAGTCTCACCGAACGATGCCGCGGAACCACCGTAGACAAATTGTTTCGAGCGCTAGTACCTGTAATCATGATATAAGATTTACGATCATATTCCTTGGAACATTTGATGATTACACCATGTATGTAATCATAAGATTACACAACATCAAAGAGGTATATGTACTTGTAACATAGAAGTCTTTGCACAACACTGGTATTTTGGTAGGCATAGTTTTCCTGTAAGTTGGTAGGTAGGTACCTACTATAATAATTGGTAGCCTGGTTTTGATGGTGGCCCAATTCCTATCATCGATGAATACTTGTAAATGAAATCAAATCGACTGTATTTTGGAAATGGCGTTCTGGCAATCATAACAAAAATACCAACCTACCCATACGTTTTCCAGCTAGTTCCTCCCCAAAAGATAGAAGAGGTTATTGTGAGTACCGCCGCCGCCGAAAACGGCACTAATCTAGTGTGAGTGGCATCTATTTCTGTCGGCTGTCCATCCATAGGGAGCGGTGATACGCGGCTATTCCGGGCGGGCAGGTTTTCGGGGAATGTCAACAAACGAACGCAACGGGCACTCATTCAATGAACCCTGCGAGAGCGACGCCGGTGGTGGCCCGACCGGTCCGGGGTATTCATAAAAATTATGCTCCCAGACGCGCTCAATGGAGTGCCCTGCGCTCAGCCACCGCTAGCTCGCTCTGCCGCTTTTATGGCGACGGCAACGCGGCACCGATGCGATCACGTACATTATTTTTGTCCGATTTCCAAACGTGATGAAACAAAACCTACTTATTTCGGTCTCGTTACCGAGAAATGTAAGCTCAGATCTGCGGCGCTCACGATACGTTATGCGTTTTCAATCGCACAATAAAATTAGTCAATTTCACAGCATTTGAATATAAATTGTGGACTAATCAATTGCAGCAGGTAGGTATAGGAACGTTGCACAAGAATACGAAGCAACTACGTAGCTTGTGGGCGGGCGCTATGTGACGTCGGCGCCGGCCGACAGCCCACATTGCACAACTAATAGTCTAGCTATGTACTAGCTCTGTAGATAATGCCTACCTCACTACGCGCATTACAACTCGCTAACAAAAGTACGCAGTTTTCAATATAACAAAACTAGTTCAAGATTATTGTAATTAGCACGTAGGTGCGCCCGCAGCCAGTTCACTTCTTGGACCGACCTCATTTGATAACAATCCACTTCGGTACCTACAGCGGGTAAGATCAATGAAAGAAATCGTCTAAGGATTTAGTTTCTTATAATTTTCTTTTAACAAATTATATTATCAATAGAAAACTGTATAATTAACAAGTAGCGTCTTAACAGATACTCAAAATTATTAGGGATGTAGGTACCTAATATTTTACAAATACTTTGGAATGTTTATATAAACAATCTCATAAATGAATCAATGTACAACACGTTTCCGACTGGCACGGTACACGTGAGCAGCCCTATGGAGCGCCAGCGGCAAGGGCGGCGGCGCAGGCGCAGCGACGCAGTTAGTGTCTACAGTCAACGGCTGAAACGCTCGGCGAGTCCAGGATAAAACCGTCCCGGCGCCCGCGCCGCCACCCTCGCCGCTCTGATCTCTTTGATCACAGCCTAATAAACATATTTGCTATTTTTTTGCGCCCCTCAACAGTTACAATACGAAGACATCGAAACGACAAAACTACACAGAGAGCGTAACGCAGATCGACAAGTACACCAAAATCAAAAACAGTGATGCCACCATTCATGAAAATGTATTTAATTAGGAAGTTACAATTTTATTGAATGGCAATTATATTTTGACGAATGGCGACACCGCTGCTCGAGTGAAAACATGAATGAAGCAGAAGTACGAGAGCGAGACAAGACGCGAGTGATAGTTGCACTGACGAGGAGCATACTTTATACACCATCCAATGTTTTCCATTTTTACAAAATATTAAACTTTATAGAGATTCACAATGAGATTACAATCGAATATACAATACGCGAGGCCATGCTTAGCAGGGTGTATGGGTACAATCGTTAACCGCTTAGTAGGCGCCTGGATGCCGCCACATCCGCATTAACTAAGTGAAGCAGTCAATAAATAAACGATTATAAATATGTAATAAATACCTACTATATTTACAAAAAGAAGCCTTCATCCACATGACGGCACTTACTCAGCCTTTAAACAAATATAATACAGCACTATCCCAGCGGGATAACAGGTAGTATAAATTAAAAATAAAGCTGCCGCTTAAGACTCGTATTACAAAATAATACTGACACCAGTAAAATACTCTATCCGCAAGATGGAATGTGCAGGCGCAGGGCCGTAGGAACCGCCTCACCACAACAATTCATCACAATTCTATCGGTTGTATAGAATGGAATATTCAATATAATTTACTACAATGATTAAGCACAGTGCAGGCTGCAGGGCCGTGGGGCTCCTGAGCACTCGTAACGTTACCTATCCTAACAAATAATAACATGCAGTGTGTGCAGCCGGCGAGGCAGCCCAGACCACCTGCACACACCATCATCCACCACTCGAACAGACAATCCCAATCTCAAACACTTTCAACTACAAAAAGATCAGATTCGAATTGACTTTTCCAGTGACAGAAGGCAGCTCAGCCCCTGTATCTAAGGATACAGCACAAACAACAATATGTATAACATATAACAGCTCTACTAGAAGCAAGTAGCATTAGGTACATGGTTGTTCTTCTATCTCACACATCCAACATACACTGAGCTTCAACCGATCCTGAGGTTAGATTACAATCCACCGAACTAACACTGGGAGACTGAAATTTGACATTCCGAGAGGGAACCGCGGGGTTTGGGACCGTATTTACAAAATAAATTCCTTCTCAATAAATTATGATTCATAAAATAATTATCACATAAAATTTTCACGTTCCATCCACATAACTTACACATAATCTATCCTCTATATGTACACAGTAACAATATAAACAGCTAGCGCGGCAGGTCGAGCGCAGGCGCGGGCGCGGGCGCGAGTCGGACGCCGCCGCGGGGCGCCGCCACCGCCACCAGCTGCACCAGGCCGCGCTCCGCCGCGCCGGGCGCCGCCTTGCCGCCGCGGTGCAGCCGCACCCACGCGCCCAAGCAGACTAGAATGGCGAGGAACACGGCCACGGTCGCGCCGCCCGCGATCGACGCCGTCTCCATCATCAGGTGCCGGCTCTGCAGCACGTACGAGTCGTCCAGATCCTTGAACTCGCACCGCTGGCCTACGAACCCGCTGCGGCACTCGCAGTTGTATATGGTGCTCTCGGAAATGATCACGGTGAAGCAGGAGCCGCCGTTCAGGCAGTAGTACTCCTGGTAGTGCGGCTCGCACTGGAACGTGGGGAAGGTGACGTTGAGCCGCGGCTGCGGCTGCGGCTGCGCGAGCGGGCGCGCGGGCCGCGCGGGCCGCGCCGGCCGCTTCGAGATGGAGCTCGAGCACGCGCCCGCCAGCGCCCAGGCGGCCGACACCACCGCCCACCAAACTACCAACGATTGCATTTTCCGCACGATCCGGAGGGTCGGCGCTCGCGGTACGTGCACGATTTTGACATTGGACGGTGACTTATGAGAAATCCGAGAGGCGATGACATGACCGCATTCGAATTTCGAACTGGAACCCTTCGCTCGCATCCGCGTCGGCGGTCCGCCCAGACATGTTTCCTGTGTTCACTTTTTTACAACGACGATCACTCGCTCATGACGGAGGCGCGGTTTCTACGGGTGTCCGAGATATCGAATCGATCCCTCGCATGTCGGAAGTGAAACGGCACTCGATAAAGTTCTGAACTTTTAATTCGTAGTCCACAATTTATCACGGAGCACAAACACACAATGTCCCGTTCCAAAAGATACACACAAAATGGTGCTGAGCGAAACGAAAGCACAGTGCGCTCGGCGAGTTGTCTATGCGCGACTGACGGAGAGCGTCTACTGCATCCGCCATCTGCCGACGAGAACGAAATGCGGGGAACTCGCCGTGCGCTAGTGTGCGTGTTGCGTATGTGTATGGGGAAATTACGCTCGTATGCGTCATGTTTACTTTAGTGTGCGTGTGTACATCTTTTTTTTTTCTTTGTATGGGATTATGAACAAGGTATTTCTATTTCTCAGCGATCCGATCCTCAAGGTAGGTAGGTTTACCATTATTATTTGCTGTTGAATGAAACTATAACATTTATTTATATCTTATGAGAGTCTCTATCTTGTAAAGACTATAGTCGGCCAGTAGAGGTCTTGAGGCTGATAACGATAATGATGATGATTAATTATTTTCATGTGCCTACATTAACCTACCAACAAAGTACTTTATAAACAAATAGGATGTAACCTAGGCCCATAGAATAAATTATATTAGTGCAAGGTAGCTAGCTAGGAACTTCAATTCAAGCTTAAGGTCCTGTATGTAGGCTGTATGTAGGTAGGTATTATCATAAGGGTATTATAATACAGAGTAAGATGATGAGTTTCTGGGAAGCGTATTGCAGGGCAGACACATTGGCTACTTTGGTGTTTCATATATCACGACATCATAATTTAAAAAAAAGTTCGTAATTAATAATACTTACTAAGCATGTAAGTGCTTACCTATGTCAGCCACTACGCCATAAATAAATTATGATATGAATTTACGAAAATGCGTCCTTACCATCGAAATATGGTCCTTACCTATAAAAAAAGGTAGGTATAATAATGTTATGCCAAAACAGTTGTCCTATTTGACGAAATTATAGAAATACTAGCTGCGCCCCGCGGTTTCACCCGAGGATTAAAAGTAGCCTATGTGTTAACCATAGATTTATATATCTAGAAACATAGATTTATATATAACCATAGATTTAGATAATATATATGTCTATGGTGTTAACTCAAATTTTAAATTTCATTTAGAGCTTATATTGTTGAGTGGGACCAAATAAACGCCACAAGAAACTTTGTACTTTGCATTTTTATATTGTAATGTAAGTGTGCAATGACTGGCAAATGCACAAGACGTGCGACGCCATTATTCCACCAACAAGGAAAAAAAAAAGTGTGCAATGAGGAGTTTTTTTTTTCTTATATTTTTGCTCTACACATAGTGTATTTAGCCAAAATCAAGTATAGTTATTTTTCATCGTTAAAGAATATAACAGGTTAAGTCAAGTCTTAGTCATAGTCACAGTCCAGTCTAAGTCATGTAATCGTAGTCCAGACTAAGTCATGCTCCAGTAAAGTGGTGGCAACTTTACTAGAAGCTTCTACGAAATTTTGGAAGCAACACGAAAACTCTTGTTTCACCACATTATATCACTTGCCCACGCTGATGCTCATAAGTCAGCACTTAAGGCGTATAACGCCACCAATTTTAAACATAACCACTGGAAAATCACAAGTTTTGAGAAATAATACAATGCAACGACGTGAAATTTTCCGCGTTCCCGCCAAAAGTCCAATGAGGTGTTTTATTTAAAAAAACAACCTGTTTGTGTCACTAGATGCAGTGTTGCCAACTTTATTTTTTAGGGAATCGAACCTTTGACGTAAAAAAATCATATTTTCCTACAATTTCCCTAAAAAAAAAATAGTACGCGTACAAATTTCAATGAAAAATGCGAAATTATTTAAATAATTGGTAATTAGTTTGTATAAGTGCATTAGTAGTATATTTTAATTATTTAGTTACGTTGATTCAATATTTTAGGGTCCACAATATTTCACATTTGGCATTTCATAATTATTATATTTGTTTTATAACGGGCAAAGGCTATTCCTATTTTAGCATTTTAGATACACACTTTGAGCAATTTCCTGGAACTCTGGTTACCAGACTCCGGCCACATTTCATAATGATGAATGAGCATTCCACACAAAACGCAAAAAAGAGTAGGGACGTATTTTAATTTAAAAAAAAAACCGACAAGCGAAAGAACTGAAATCAATTTGAAATACTCATGCGTCTGGTAAAATTATTTGGCTACCAACTACGTTAATAAATAAAATGAGTAAGACGATTTGGTTTTGTCGTGTGACGGTTTGGTTTATAGCTCTTTCGGCTCTATCGTTATTGACTTTTGGACAAAATCAACTTAATTTATTAATCCGGTTACGAAGATTAAAAGCTTTGAAAGGGTCGTATGTTTTGCGTACGATTTCGGATTCACGATCGTACATCGTACCAGAGACAAAAAGATCGTATAAATACGATTTAAATCGTACGGTTGGCAACACTGACTAGATGGCGTACTAACGACGTATTTCAAACATTGTTGTAATTTCAATACACAGAGTACGTTGTCGACTTGTCGATAGAAAGCCATTAGAGTATATGTCTTCCATAAAATAAGGATAGGATATTAGACTCGATAAATAATGATCTTTATAATGACAGAACTTAAAACCCCCATTTTACCGCCATCTATCGGGTCTTTATAAAATTACAGTTTTTTTTTAATAAAACGCCTCATTACTTACCCAAAAAAATTATTCAAATTGGTTGTTGGACCAAACCGCACGCTCTATAGGTCGGTAGTGCCCATTCACACAATGACGGGCCCGATAGCTCAGTTGGTAGTATCCCTGCCTTCTGAACTGAGGGCTGTGGGTTCGATTCCTACCCAGGACAAACATTTGTGTGATGAACATAGATGTTTGTTCTGCGTCTGGGTGTTATATTGTATTCTATGTATGTATTTACAAACAAAAAAAAAGTATATAAGTATTGTATCAGTTATCTAGATCCCATAGTACAAGCTATGCTTAGTTTAGGGCTAGATGGCGCTGTGTGAAATGTCCACACATATTTATTTATTTATTTAAAAACAGTTCACAAAATATCATAATTTTATGGTGACCAAGCGTTTAGGGCCTAGATAGAGCATGTTATCAGTATCTAGAAAAACGATTAGAAAGTGCTAAGTGTTCGGATTATCTTAGAATGAGTTCCCATGAAAGATAATTTTGGAAGTATTTAACGGAAAGTTTTAATACAATATTCGGTAATTATACGGCACTTTAACCGAATATTCAGCCGAATACCGAACTTGGAAAAACATGCCGAATATTCGGTGCATCCCTATAATGTACCAACATTTATGATTATACCAAATGAAACAGCACCTTAAATTAAACAAGTATGTAGTGGTGGAAAATCTTTATTGCTAGTTCAATTTGCACTTGGTCGATTTTATCACTCTGGGTACGGAAATCTAAAAAGAATGCGTTCAAAAACGGAATCCGAAGTAATCAAAACAAAGGCTAGGTTGTCCATTTATTTTACTCTAATCTGTGGGGCTAGGTTTATTAATGGTATACTCTGTGTAACACATATGAATGAATGAACATAATGTCTGTTATCGATTGTTCCATACTACGTAAGATTTTTAGCATTGGTTATTCATCTTAAGCATAGATGTTGCTGTCTCACCTCTACACGCACTAAATATAGCGATGAGAGTGAGATAACAATACGTAGTTAGCGTAAAGGAGTGCACACACCAAGGCGGTATCCTCTACCACCCGCGGTAGCGTTATCCGAGAGTACGCGTTATTCCGCCTGTTCACACACACGCGGATAACGCCTTGGGTAGCGAAACCCGGGCGGAACTTTTACAGGGCTATTCCTGTTGACCCCACGTTTTCGGCCCCATGGGGCCTAATGGGTTTTTTTTCCTCTTGGGCCCCACTTATATAATAGTTATGTTAAAAATTATAATACCCCGGTCATTATAATTTTTTTTCTCGAGAAGTTCGACATAATATCGAACTCGATATTATACTTTTACGAATATAATATCGTGTTCGATATTACATTCGATATCATAATGGCATAATAATTATCAAATCCTATATCTATAAAAAAATATCGACCGCGATAAAAATTCCTATTTAGCTCCATGTTCTCAGAATACTCGATACTCAACATGAATCTAAAACAGAACCCATACGTATTTAAATTATAATACTACATATATTATTTAAAATAGTATACAAATCATAGGTACTACTACCAAAACTCATGTACTTAAACAAAACCTGATTCACCTAGCCGCTAGGCAACATGGCCAAGATGCTGGCACAGCTTTCCTAAATATTGATACGAAGTTATTTTAACACTAGCTGAAGCTGACCCGCCTTGCCATCGCACGGGTTTATTAGTTGTACACCGTAAACCTGTTCATGAGAAGAGGCAAGTGAAAGGGAAAAAAATAGGGGAAAAGAATGAATGGATAGGCTTCGACAGGATGATGACTTCCAAACTCTGTGCGACTTGGCTATCTTTTACTTAGCTGCTTTCTACTTTTTCTATTTCTTGGCTCTGTAAGAGAGCTAAGCTGTTTTTTGCTGATGTTGAATCCCGAGCAAGCGAAAGATTCTCAGGGGCGGCTCTACCTTAAGTGCAGGGTGTGAGGTGCATACGGGCACCGGGTCCTAGGGGTCCTCGGCGCCCCATAGGACCCGGCGCCCGGGTCCAAGGGGGCGCCGCGGGCCCTCTAGGACTCGGCACTTTCAACGACCCACGAAGGCCCGGATCTAGGGGAGAGCAAAACAGGGGCACGCCCCCGGGCGGAAACTTTAGAGGGCGCCAAATTCATGTGTATGGAATAAAGTAAAAAATTTAATGTAGGTCCCGTCCGCGTCATTCTCGTGTTTTCTTAGCACCGGTCCTAGGGTATAGAATATACAGAATCTGTAGATGAAGGAACGATCGTGCGAAATACTTATAGCGAAAGACGCTAGAGGCGACAAGGAACGAGATAAAGTTGGAATGGTCAAGTTTGAGGGGCGCTAGTCTGGTGGAGCATACTTTTTGTTGTTTGGTCAACAGACATCAGAATGGTCGTTCTTTTGTTTTTAGCACGATTTTTGGTGATTTCTAGGTATTCATAGGGTTTTTCATACTGCTGATGTTTTGCTACCGCGGGCGGTAGAGAAATACCGCGCGTATTTGAACAGGGCTTAGAAACCTAAGCGAGGTAGGGATTCAAATGCACGAGATGAAAATCTTTACTCTCGAGTGAACATAATTACAGAATACATACCTACCTTCATCTTTTTTTTGAACAGGCTAACCGAGTGGAACTTTTTCACCCGTAGCACCTGTGCACAGACATTTAAATAGTATTAGATGTCTGTGCACTTGTGACGTCATTGAACACAGACAGCCGTCATGTCAGTAACGTCACAGAGTACATTGCTATTAAGTAACTTTCAGCGTCATTTCTTTCAAGAAAATCCGACAATGGTGGTTGTATATTTTGAATTTTTTTACCAAAACCTGTGAATATTTTAATTTAAATGTAATAAGGGTGGATTATTATTAGTTAAGTGTTCGTGAACGTGCACGAGGGTTGGCAAATGGTTCCAAGTTTATAAGACCATGCATTGCCGTTTTCTCTTCAACGGTTTTTTAGAGCCTTCAGTAAAACATCCACCATTTTACTGATGGCGTTTTGACCTGACAAAATATGACTTTGACTTGACATAACCGTATAAATCATTACTCACTTGACATTGGCAGAATTATTGCTAAAAAGCGATAGAAAGCCATTAACGAAAAAGAAGAAGAACTTTCAGCGTACTTTTTGGTTGTACTAGTGATTTTATTTCACTCACAACACACACAAATTAAGTCGTTTTCATGTTCTCTGCGGATTCTGCCGCCACGCCAGCCCCAACCTGTGTTCTAGGAAGATGCGACGGTGCGAGGGTGTCCACGCAGGTTACGTTCTAAACCAAAGGCCACCCCACCTTCCATGGAATCAAGGTCATCTCGTCAGCTCTTTTGGGCTCTTTTGCCATCGTCACGTACGAGGCCATTGGGCTCCAGAATGGCCTTGATTCTTTCAATCTTTACAAAATAGCTGACCAATAACGTTAGTTACTTAATACGTAGTCCAAAAATTCACACCAAGAGGCCCAAGTACGGCGTAAGTATCAATTTGATCTGAGCGCACTATACCAGAGTAACAACAAAACAAAATGCAACAGCCACTTCATAGTGACAACCATGTGTCAACAGTCGCCTAAGATATAAACAATCACTATTTTCTTTTATTTCAATAAAAAGTACCGTACTTACGTGAAAATGAAACTTTTTTCTTGTCTCTTGCAGTGGTTTAGATATAATAGTATCTAACTAAAGACACAGGAAGGCATTTTATCAGCATGTTTTTATGAAATTAGCAGAGATGAATTACTCTCGGAGGACACTCGCGGAGTGCAAGACTGGTAGTGGTCGCGGCACGGTAAGCCAGAGTAGCTTAAACTCTCCGTTTGTTTTGGCGGGAGTACAACATAATCTGTTGGGTACGATCGCCTAAGAAAAGCCATTCTATGGCCATTCAATCGTATTATGTTAACAGAATCACCCTCCAGCGGCCGGGCGAACGTACCGCGCGCGACCACGAAACTTTTCGCTTACCTAGGCGGTAAAAGTGAATACCGGTGAATACCGCGCGGTATCCCGCGCGGAATGTTCCGCTACCGCGGGTGGGAGAGAAATACCGCCTTGGTGTGTGTACTCCACACCGTAATATCGAGTGCTGCGAGAATACCGATTTTTACCGCGGTCGATATTTTTCATACATATAGGATTCAATATTATATCGCAATTATTATATTCGAGTTCGATATTATATCGCATTTCCTGAGAATTGGCCCCCTGGGTAAAAAGTGGCATATCGGTAGAGCGTTCTTGTTCTTGACGTTTGTATCAGTGACTTTCTCTGGGTGGGTACCCAGAGAAAGCGACCAATCCATACCAATCAAACAAATCAAACAGACAGTCAAAAAAGAAGAAGTATATAGATAGATAGTAGTATCACTATGGAACTATTCCGATTCACGCTAAAATCGATAATATCGACATTATCGCGCTAAAAACGCGTACCGAAATGCCGTGAGCGCGACAACGAAATCTCTTGTAAACGTCATGACCGACGCCATCTTGCGATATCGCCGTCCGTGATTGTTTGTTCCGAGTCATTAATAGCGGTCAAAGTCATTGAGCGCAATATCTGAATCGGAACGCTGAAAAATCAACGTGAGCGCTGGGAGCGCTATGAGCAATTTTAGCGTGACTCGGAATACGGGGTAAGACTACCGGGCCCTATTCCAATTCACGCTAAAATCGATAATATCGACATTATCGCGCTAAAAACGCGTACCGAATTGCCGTGAGCGCGACAACGAAATCTCTTGTAAACGTCATGACCGACGCCATCTTGCGATATCGTCGTCTGTGATTGGTTGTCCCGAGTCATTGACAGCGGTCAAAGTCATTGAGCGCAATATCTGAATCGGAACGCTGAAAAATCAACGTGAGCGCTGGGAGCGCTATGAGCGATTTTAGCGTGACTCGGAATACGGGGCTAATCTGGGATAGATATTCTGTACCAATGTACTCTGTGGAATGTGAATAGATAGAAAACAAATATTTTGTGAGAATTCCGTGTTTTTTAAATCAATCATTGATCTAAATAAAATAATTAATTACGATTATTGAATTTTCTATATAAGTTAAAATCTGCATGTTAATACCTATTTTAAAAATGTCAGAGCCTTCATCTTCCAAGTCGAAGTCGCTAAATTTGAACCCTTCTCCTACTTTACAATGCAAAGATCTTCACGAGTATTTGAAAAGCAGGTCTCCTCAGTTTTTGGAGACATTGTACAATTATCCTACGATATGTTTAGCAGTTTACAGGTAAATTGAATGTAGTAATAATATTCAAAACCATAACTAGTTACTTTAAGGTTATGTTTTGGTCAATGTTTTCCAATTATTTTTCAGAGAGTTACCAGAGTTAGCTCGACATTTCGTGATTAGGTTATTGTTTGTGGAACAGCCTGTACCACAAGCTGTTGTCACATCTTGGGTCTCCCAAACTTATGCCAAGTAAGGTTCTATATTTAAATAAATACCTATTAGTTCTATTTAAACACTGAGCAATAATGTAATGCAGTGAATATTGGCAAAGCAGTTGCTTCCCTAAATACTAGAAATATCTAGTATTTAGGAAAGCATCTGCTTTGTCAGGCTTCTTACTACTCTCATATATCTTGCAGAGAGCAATCCAAAGCATGTGAAGCTCTGTCGGAGCTCTCGGTGTGGCAGGAGGCTCCAATACCAGGTGGCATGCCAGGATGGATGCTGGCGCAGTCTTTCAAGAAGAATCTGAAAGTGGCATTGCTTGGAGGGTGAGTGTTTGTGATACCAATTTTGTCTGATCTTTAATAACTCAAAAACTCAACAAAAAATAGGCTAAGTTTACCACTATTACAAGTAAAAAATCAGTCAAAGTAAAATATAATTGCTGTAATCTGGATGTTTCCAAGAGGAAATTGATTTGGTTTTATATAGACAAGTGAAGAAAGTGCTGTGTAAGCTGACCATCAACATGTAGTTATTATTGGTTGATAAACAAGCAGCATGACTGCTCATGTGTCTATATCCAGTAGTAAAATATAACACCCTTAAACCTTAGAACTACAACATCACTACCTGTACTGACCACTTGGCTACATTAGAAGCAGAAGACAACTACCTGTACTATTAAATTACTCTGTGACACCCCATAAAATCCCAAATAAACCGGAACTAAAAAGGAAATCATAATTCTCTACACAGAAAGACTTCTAAAATATGCTAAATGTTTGGCATAGGGTATGCCACTCCGGAACATTATTATTATTTAATAATAGACAAGCAGCATTACTGCTGATATGTCTACATATATATTAAATCCAGTGTTGGAAAGCCATCATGGTTATATGTTAAGTGACACGGCCGCCCATAACAGGTGCAGTGTCACTCAAAACTTTAAAATAATAAACTTTCATGTGACACTGCACTGTGCACGTCATCCTAAGACATCACACAGTTTAGTAATCAGATTACTAGACTGTGTGATCAGGTTGTAAAGTCTCATTTGCCCAGTAATTTCACTAGCTACAATGCTCTTTAAACCAGAACACGGTAGTGCTTGCACGCTACTACTTCCCGGCAGAATAACTGGCAAAGCGGTGGTACCTATCTAGACAAACTTTGCAGAAAAGTCCTACCACCTGGTATTTCTGTAGTAATTGTGATATTTGATTAGTTTGTAGCCAGTTGTCAAGTTTATTTTTGCAGGCATTCACATAGGTTGCAACTATGACATCTAACATCATTCACTTCTAATGTTCATTTTTGTAACAGTGATAGTTCATTTGTTCGTGTTATTGATAGTAATTAATCTACTGTCTTTTCCAGAGGCCGTCCATGGAGCATGTCCTCATCGCTAGAGCCTGATGGCAAAGCACGCGACCTGGCCTTCCTCGACGCTTATGCACTGGAACGGTGGGAGTGTGTGCTGCACTACATGGTGGGCAGTGCGCAGACAGAAGGAATCAGTGCTGATGCTGTCAGGATACTGTTGCACGCGGGGCTTATGACCAGGTTCGTTATATTGCTCCTAGTGGCTCCACCGGTTGGCCCTGGGGCCTTAGCGTGTAAGTCCGGTGAGAATTATAATCGTTTGCTCTTTTGCTAACTCTCGCAGACTTGTAAATTGGCATGTGCAGGATGACAAGCAATGTCCATTGCCAGAATAGTTCGCAGTAGGTGTGCTGGTCTGAGAATAAGACCACCCTATCAGTGACCATGGCCGCCGTTAGAGCCGGCTAAGGGAATATCCAGATTCAGATTCAGATTTTTATTTGCATGAAATGTGAGTCAACAATAGGTTCTTAACATAAAATAGGTACATACACATTTCGCTTATGTCTAAGCGTGCAAAAATAAAAGGTACTGCATTAGATACATAACATAAAATAATTATTATATTAAATTCTAAACATGTCATTTCTAATCTAATTATTAATCTACATTAAAATTTGTCATTCAAATACTCATTCACATTATAATAAACCTTATCTAATAGAAACCGCTTCAACTTGAATTTAAATATGTTTATATTCAAACTGTCTAATATATCTATTAGAAGATGATTATAGAGCCATACAAAAAATACTTTTATTAAATTGTCCAGTCCTGTTAATCTGAAAGCAAATTTCACGATTGTGCCGCTTAGTTTTTAATTTATTGAACATACTTATATTAGACCTAACAAATACGGAAGTTTCAAATATGTACATAGAAGGCATTAAGAGTTTTAAACTCACAAAGAATGGTTTACAACTGACTGTCGGCTTAACCTTGCAAATTGCCCTCACACACTTCTTCTGGACTTTGAACAATATTTCTTTATCTACTGAGTTGCCCCAAAATATTACACCATATCTCAGTACTGATTCTGCGTGTCCGTGGTAGGCGGTAATCACTGCAGATTGGGACACAACTTTTCCAAGTATATAAAGAGCATAAGAGAACTGGTTCAATTTTGCACATACACTCTCCACTAGAATTTTCCAATTTATGTGATAATCAAGGGTCAAGCCCAAAAATTTCGCATATCCTCATGTATATATTATATATTGAACGTTATAATGCATGTCAATGTCTGTTAAATAATTAATTCTATTTCTAAATGTGATTAGATTAGTTTTCCCTAGATTTAGTACCAAGTTATTGGACGTCAGGCAATGGCATTAGCATTACCCTCATCAATACAATAAAATCTTCAGCTATCGTGAAGTCGCGTGCCAAGCATGGTGAATACGGCAAATCCAATTATGATAAGTATCCAAAGTGTTGTCTAATGGGGGAGGCCTATGTTTAGTAGGTATGCGGAAGCTAAGGTAGGTTTAAATAAAATCATTTGTTGTAAGCACATCAATAACGAAGCCAAATCCAAGTCAGTGATTACTAGGCAAGTGTTAGGCAAGTGTTTGCATCGCAGCTTACGTTCGGACAAGTCTGATACTGTTAGTGTTGTGTGTCGTGACAATTAGCCGTATGTTTACACCATCGAAGTTGAAGTGCGGGTAGTTTTGCATAAACTGCTTGCTCTATTGGCACGGATACCCACATTCTCTAGTCTTCTCGTGACCACGGCCAATGAAACTTGGCCGAAACGTCGAGGTAAATATATAGTGTTTTTAGCACGATTAAGTCCTGTGTGAAACGTAAAACAGTGATTACTAGTTCAGATCAGCCTGATAATTGGAAATAAGAGAAGATATTTGAATTTATTTTTTTTTGGTTTTAACCTCTGGTCCTTTGGAGAAAACTAGCTAAGCTAAGCTAATTTAGCTGTAATACATTATTGTAATAAAAATATTGAATGTAAATAATAATCCTTTATAATAATGAATAGTCTAAATCCAAAAACTGATTAATTTGAATAATTAAATAGTAAATTAATCGGCAATATGATGCGATATGTAAAACAATATTTACAGAGATGCCGAGGACGGCTCCGCGGTCATCACTCGCGCTGGGTTCCAGTTCTTGCTTCTAAGCACCGCCAAACAGGTGAGTTTATTCCTATAATAATTATTTATTGTAATTTTTTTCCGTTTAGATAGATTTCCTATACATGGAGTAAAAAACCCTGTCATTACCGTGGTCTGCGTATCAATTCATGCGTATGAGTATAAACTGAAGGTTGCGATTACTTTTACGCCGTTACAATAAATGTTTATCACCTGAGACGCGGACAGCAATAAACCGACACCACAAAGGTCAAACGGGAGCACAGATTACTATAAGGTTTTAAACTTCCATGGTCACATCCCATTTTTACATGGTAAATATCCCGTGAATAAACAATGCACAGATTAATGCCTGAAGTAATAAAGTTGAATGAGAAAGCGCGTGCGACTGACAAAGCTCCTCGAACTGGGAACTGGGTTAGTGCCAAAAGCTGTCGATGCCCTAAACATTTTTGTAAAACGGTATAATTATTATATCTTGTGTTTTGATACTCCTCGTAACTTTTAATACAACTTAGCTGTTTGTCATCTTTATAGGAATACTTGTGATTGTCAACACAGCCTCCATTTATGTTACAGGGTTTTTGTTACTCCCTGCATACATAATATCCTTCCTAATCGCTACTAATAAATACAGATACAAAGATAGGTAATCTGTTTGTCCCCAGGTGTGGTTATTCCTCCAACATTACCTTCACACCGCTGAGAAGCGAAGCTTGAGCGCGGCTGAGTGCCTCGCCTTCCTGTATCAACTCAGCTTTAGTACGCTTGGCAAGGTACTTACACAATTATATTTGTAATTATTTTTACTATAACATTAAAATAATTATTTTGAAGAGATTTGGAAAAAATCTGTTTGTTTGTATATATATTTTTTAAGTGAATGAATGCCGTGCCGGGCTAGATGTTAAGCGACACTGCCGCCCGCAAAAGTTGTAGTGGCACTCGGAACTTAATAACGTTTCGCGTGACACTGTACATTGCGCAGTGTGCACGCCATCGTGAGACATCACACAGTCTAGTAATAAGATCACTAGACTGTGTGATCAGGTCATAAAGTCTCATTTGGCCAGTAATTTCAGTAGCTGCAATACCTTTCAAACCGGAACGCAGTAGTGCTTGCACACTACAGCTTGGCGGCAGAGTAACTGGCAGAGCGGTGGTACCTACCTAGACCAACTGTAGAAAAGTCCTAGTAAATTATGATATGAAGTACTGTTTGAAAATGCGCAATGTTCGGTCGTCGAAATTCTGATTACATCCAAAAACTGTTTACCAATGTATTTTTATTAAATTGCAGTTAGTGTGTTATAGGATTACAGTACAGAAGGGATGAGCAACAACATGTTAGTGTTCCTGCAACATTTGCGGGAGTTTGGGCTCGTCTACCAGAGGAAGGTAAATACATTGTAGGTCCTGTAATCCCTGGTTTCACGTAAGGTAAACCATATGTCAACTTAAAAACACTGAATTGTCATTAGTTGAACACAGCCCACGATAAACAGGCAACCAATGAGCGTTCCGTATTTTTAAGTTGACATGAGTTTAATTTTAACATACGTATGAGAAACCTTATTTACAAGCTTCCTCCCAACACCCCGATGCTTGCTATATTTGACATTAGAGCGACCGTTTTACCCTTGGGCCGGCGCTGATTGTATTACGCAGGCCGGTCAAATAGATTTGCATATTCTTGATTCTTACTCAGAGTTTTCTTTGCGTCTAAAATATCACAAAGCCTGAAAAGGAAAGTTTTCAACCAGTCAATTCAATTCAATTTAAAATTTCTTTATTGATTAGAAAAATACATAGTTGAACATTCCTAGTGTACATTATATCCTAGGAGCGACAAGAAAATTAATTAAATATGTTTTGCAAGCTTAGGCGCTTATATAAAACTAATAGATGGATTGTTTAATAGTTTACGAAAATATGATTTTATAATATGTTTTAGCAAGAAAGAAAGTTATTGCTATGTAAGATTTAGTGTAACATTACATTTATAGGCATGATTTTAAGTTGTTGTGCAGCTTAGGGCGGTAGTCACAAATAAAACTCATACGCAGTGGCACGGCAGTGGGTAGTAAGCAACAAGAACTGACGAGTAGATATATCTACCGAGCGAGCTCACGCGGCCCGCTACAAGTCGCGCTTCGCGATACCGGCCTTCATATGCTAGATAATACGGGCTTGTATGGCGCGACCAGTGTGTGTGGCCAGTGATGACTTATAGGGCACTGAGACGTGGTCACTTACTGTTGGTCTGAAGAGTAAGCTCAAAGTCGCGCCGCGAGCTATGGAGAGTTATGCTCGGTGTTTCCTTGCGAGATAAGATCCGAGATGAGGAGATCCGCAGGAGAACCAAAGTGACCGACATAGTTTTTAGATAATAATAAATATCCGGGATATTTTTGTGAAATTAATTTTTTTACTGTATATTATATCCCGTAACCACCCGTAACCCGTTCTCGAGTGGCGACCACGAAACGGAAGACGCAGCGTTGGCCGGCCCCCCACTAGGTGGACCGACGACCAGTACCCCTAGTACCAGTTTCGATTGTTTACTAAAACTTGATTCGTTTACGTTTTCTCCCTTTCCTCACATACATTTCTCTGCAGCGCCCCTAGCGGACACGTTGATGGACTAAAAATGGCAGTACAAATTTTAAATGGATTCGCGCGTGTTCACGTATTGGAAAACTCGTACTAGGTGGTCAGAACCGTGGGAAGCCGATGGATGCAAGAAGCAAGCAGCCGCTCAAAATGGCGCTCTTTGGGGGAGGCCTATGTTCAGCAGTGGACGTCTTCAAGCTGATGATAATGAGTTCTTACTTCTGGAAAAAATCATCATCATCATCATTAACAGCCTGAAGACTTCCACTGCTGAACAGAGGCCTCCCCCAGAGAGCGCCACTTAGAGCGGCTGCTCGCCTCCTGCATCCATCGGCTCCCCGCGGCTTTCACCAGGTTGTCGGTCCACCTAGTGGAGAGCCGGCTTACGCTGCGTCTTCCAGTTCGTGGTCGCCACTCGAGAACCTTTCTTCCCCATCGGTTGTCAGTTCTACGAGCGATGTGGCCTGCCCATTGCCATTTCAACTTGCTAATCCTAAGAGTTACATCGGTCACTTTAGTTCTCCTGCGGATCTCCTCATTTTGCATCTTATCTCACAGGGAAACACCGAGCATTGCTCTCAATAAATAGAATAAATAGGACAACACAATAGATGTCTCACATAAATTTAAAATACATAATTACTAGTATAGGTACCAGATTTTACAGTATAACTTACACTTCGTATTGGCTGTACCCTCAGCTCAGTATAAACCCGTTGTTCCAGCGTAAAGCCGGCCGGTTCTACCCCACCCGGCTGGCGCTGAACATAGCTTGCGTCCGCTCGGGCTCCGCCCCCGCGCCCCCTGCCGCGGGGGACGGGGGCGGGGGCCGGGGGTACATCATGGTGGAGACCAACTACCGAGTGTACGCGTACACCGCAACCAATCTGCAGGTCGCGCTGCTTGGGCTGTTTACTGAACTGGTTTACAGGTGGGTTGCTGTATGTTTCTTTATTGAAAAAGCAACGCCTGAACGCTTTAGCGAATTCTATTACTAAGCTTTTGCTGTCCATCTGTCACGAGGTTGTATTTCATGAACCCTTATAGTTTTTTTTCTTATATTTTGGCTCCACACCTAGTGTATTTAGCCAGTGTCAAGTATTTTATTTTCATCGTGTTATAAAATAGTTCACGTCATGTCCTAGTCATAGTCCAGTCTAAGTCATGCTCCAGCAAAGTGGTGGCAACTTCACTAGAAGCTTCTATGGAGTTTTGGAAGCAACACGAAAAATCACCTTTCACCACATTATATCACTTGCCCTCAATCATTCAATCATGCTCGTAATTCAGCACTTAATGCTTAAAACGCCACCCATTTTAAACATAAACACTGGAAAAAGCAAAAGTTTTGAAAAAGGCGCAGCGTAGGCAGACCCCCCACTAGGTGGACCGACGACCTGGTGCAAACCGCGGGGAGCAGGAGGATGGATGCAGGAGGCGAGTAGCGGCTCAAAGTGGCGCTCTCTGGGGAGGCCTATGTTCAGCAGAAGACATCTACGGGCTGATGATGATGATGATGTTACTGAAGGATTGGGTGATAATAGTTAATGTTAAAGACTGCGGATGTTTATGACGCCTATTTTATTAATGTCGACTGGGGCTATTGCCGCTGACGTTGTTAATGTCTCATGTTCCCGAGTGGTCGCAGGTTCCCGAACCTGGTGGTAGGCGTGTTGACTCGGGAGTCGGTCCGCGCGGCGCTGCGGGGGGGGATCACGGCGGAGCAGATCATACACTACCTCGACCAACACTCGCACCCACAGGTGAGCAGATCGTACACTACCTCGACCAACACTCGCACCCACAGGTGAGCAGATCGTACACTACCTCGACCAACACTCGCACCCACAGGTGAGCAGATCGTACACTACCTCGACCAACACTCGCACCCACAGGTGAGCAGATCGTACACTACCTCGACCAACACTCGCACCCACAGGTGAGCAGATCGTACACTACCTCGACCAACACTCGCACCCACAGGTGAGCAGATCGTACACTACCTCGACCAACACTCGCACCCACAGGTGAGCAGATCGTACACTACCTCGACCAACACTCGCATCCACAGGTGAGTGCTCAAACAATATACGAAAAATTGGATATACTTACGAGAAACTCTTAACTCTTTCGGAAATATTTATAATACCAACTTGTTTTTATTGCTTCTTCCTACTGTAGGAGAGAATTTTCAGAAAAAGCACTTAAAAAATTCGATCTTAATTATTAAAACTAAAAAAAAAACAATAGGTATGATGACTAGTATTAAAAATGAACAAGTTAATATAACTTTCATAAAGAAGCTTAAAAATGAATGCAATAATTGAAACAATAAGTAAAATCGGTAAATAAATCACGGAGTAATAAGCTTTTAAAGTTTCTGATCGCCTGTCCCTTTCTCGCGAAACAGCGCCTCCACAGTTACTATGAAAAATCCACTTGTGACGTCACATGCCAAAGATTTGTATATAAAGCTACCACAGCTTAGTAATGAGGTACTATGAACGACCCAGCTTTGACGTCATTGGCTGTTTGAGCTATCTCTTTCTGTTCCGGTTTTTAAAATGCTTGTAACTTTGTCATTTTTGAGATATTTTATTTTTGTTTTCACAAATGTTTATCTTTTGTGTAATATTATTAGTTTATGCAAAGAAAATTGTAGTCATCATGCCTATTGCCATGCTTTTTCCCAGTTACGTCGATGTTTATAGCCAAAGATTGATCTGGCAATACCAACCATTTTAGTTTTTGTATAGGCGATGATTACCGCTTACCATCGGGTGGGTCGTCTGCTTGTTTTTCGCTCATATCACATATTAATAACCTTTAAAAACAGGCTGAAATAGACTTCAATCGCCTTAATGTGATACTGCGAATTCTTATATGTTTTAAATACGTACATTATGTAAGATTCGTTGATTCCTGTGTATTGTATATCTCATTGGTGAAACAATAAAGAGTTATATATCTATTATGTTCACAAACATTAAAAAGTCCTTTCTTGAACTTGGTTGCAAAGAACTGTTATTTTCCCTTAGATGTTGAAGTCCGAGACGGGTGGTATCCGCAGCAGCTCATCCCTTCCTCCCACTGTGGTGGACCAGGTCAAGTTGTGGCAGAGTGAACGGAACAGGTTCACTTACACCGAAGGCGTTGTCTACAACCAGTTTCTATCACAGGTCAGTTACTTCATCATCAGCAAGAAGATGCCCACTGCCGAGACTATATCCTCACCTTTGTTTACTCGCTGCTTACCAACTTAATACGAAGTGTAATCGCTTCGTGCCTAAATGTCAGTACAAATGAGCGTTTGGACTAAGTAGATATTCGCCTATGTCGCTATTGGTCTATTTATTACATTGCCCATTTCGTGATACGACTAATTCGTTATGGTCTTGTTATGGTCACCGCGCTGGTAGGCGTCTTGGATGATTTTAATGTACCGAGTAGAATCACTTTATTAACAGCTGGAAGACGGTACGTCCACGGCTGAACATGGTTATCATAGAGGGGGGATTACTCGGCGGTAGTAGCCCTTGGCAGGTGGCTTGGTGATAATGTACCGAAGAGAATACTGCCGCCCATTCCCTGGATATTCCCGTAGCCGGCTCTTAAGGCATACACGGGTAGAAAAGGAAGGTCTTATACTTGGACTAATTGTTTTTACATTTTTACGAATTGTTTTTACATTTGTACAAACAGTTTTTATTTAAATTTTAATAATCCCTAGAACCTTGCTGTTGACATTATCTTTATGGAATAGAATTTGAACGTTTATCGTCATTTTTAATGCTCTGTGTATATTCTACAAATTCGGATTTTCCTGTGTTTAAAGCAAGATAATTTTAGTGTTTAAGGAATTATGCTAAAATTCTTGTTACTTTTATTCTGCTGAACGTAATTTTGTCGAACGAACCACCGATTCCAAACATCTCTATGGACTTACACTGTGACATCTTTGTTACTTTTGATCATCACCACCATCAACAGCCTGAAGATATCTACTGCTGAACATGGGCCTCCCCCACAGAGTGCCACGTTGTTGCCTACTTTTACATAGTAATATAAAGTGGCCGTTGTCAGGCCGACTTCGTGGTGCTCCGCGACTACGCGCGCGCGGGCGGCGCGCTCACGTGGCAGGCGGAGCGCGCGCGGACCATGGTGGTCACCCGCGCCTCGCATGATGACGTCAAGCGGTTCTGGAAGCGGTACTCCAAGACTTCATAGAGGATGGGACCGGCTTCAACTGGAACTGCTGATCTAAATGGTGCGGTGAACTGTGAAATATGGTGTAAAATGTGTGCCAGTGTAAAACGTTGTGTAGTGTGGCAGTGTCGAAGCAGCGTAACGTGTCCCAGTGTAAAATGGGGCGGTGTAAAATGAGGCAGTGTAAAATGGGGCAGTGTAACATGTCCCAGTGTAAAATGGGGCAGTGTAACATGTCCCAGTGTAAAATGGGGCAGTGTAACATGTGCCAGTGTAAAATTCGGCAGTGTGAAGTGTGGCATGCAAACAGTGTTAAATGTAGGATTATTCACAATAGGCCACATCAAACATCCTCCACTGTAGCTGGTTGGCACAATTTAAGAATTGATATCAATGCCCTACAATGCAGCCAGTGTATAGTATGCCACTATCACTGAAGCAACTGTACCAGAACTAAAGTCACTGATAAAGTGTTTAAAAGTTAGTGTCAGTGGACAGACAACATTGCTGGCAGGACCAACAACTGATGGAGAAGGAAGGTTCCATGGTAGAGACCATGACGTGTAAAACGCAACATGGGCACTAGGTGGACCAATGATATGATCAGAACTGCGGGGAGTCGATGGATGCAGGAAGCAAGAGCGGAAGCTCAAATTGGCGCTCTGTAGTGGAAGCCTCTGTTCAAATGTTCCATGTGGTTTAGTTTACACTTGTAAAAAAATATCCAACAACAAACTGTAATCTCAATATCTTTTCAGACGAGAGTGTAAATAATAATTTCTTATTGATTAAGGAATATCGAATTATACTAGCGCTGTGCGCTGATTTATAATAATAATTATGCTCGTACTGTAATAATTTTGCAATTAAATTTTCTTAATAATGTTTCATGTCTAATTCATTTCAGATTAGGTCTTTATTATGAACTTAGTTATTGCATATTTATTTGTAATACCTGTAAAAACCTAAATACATAGAAAATATAATATAGTATCCAAAATGAAAGATTTTCTTGAAAGTTCACATATGTTTTAATATCTTACACAATTTCATAAAACTTACTCTACCACCATATCATCAATATATTCACACACTTATCACATAATAGAGCACAAAATTAACACAAATACAAATGAACTCTCTTAATATTTTGTGCTCATATAATTTTTATTCACAAACATTCGCGTATGACCACACTTCAGTCATACATGCAGTCAAGATGTAACACACTGTTTTTACCGTGATTAGGATCATTTTTGAGTTCCCGACATCTGCTGGACTCGGGGCCTAATCACTGGATTGAACTTCACAAGTCACAAATTTTATCTACGGAGCGCCACTATATACCTAGGCTGGTAAAGGAAGCCATTGAGATCTCGAAATATAAAAATTTCAATCGAGGTGATGGTTTCCAACTGGCTAGTGCGTGGAGTCCAGTATTAGGTTGCATTAAAAATAATACGCGTCCAAAATGTGATAAGATCATATGCAGTGATACAGTGAGTGTTTATTGTCGCGAGTTACGATCGAGTACGAATGCCAATGGTACCCGCAGTAAAAGACTAAGAAAAAGGGTAGACCGTTATGTCTGCTCCTAACATTTCGAACTTTTTATCATCCACCCGCATCTTCAGTCTACCCGTGAAAATGGTGCATGTAACTGTGCCGAAATATCGGGAACTCAAAAATGATTCTAATCACGGTAAATATCCCGTAAGTACTATTAAAAACGAAGATGTAACACAGTCAAAATAACTACAATATGTGGTTGGAAATCTGATAGGCATAGCCACTTCCATAGTGTATCGATAGATCAATATAATTATCTAAACTCTTGCCGTAATAAGTACAATATCGATATTATCACGTAATACTATCGATAGTACAACCCAAATGTCGATAAACATATCGATAAATCCACAACAGTAGCCAAGCTGCGAATCTTGGACACGTTATCAACAACAGTCTTCACACATCTGTTGATATTGACGGCCTCGCACTTCTTCGGTCACCCATCCAACCGCGTGCTACTCGTAATCGACAAGCTTCGAGTCCTGTCAGGCTGTAGGCGTGGGCGGTTGTTTGACCGGCGCTAGTGCGGAGTAAAGCTTGGAGATGGCGGAATGTACCGCACGCTCGAAGCCTTCGTCTTCTGGGCATATCACCTCCTGTAAGATTAATCATTTAATCAGTGTGTAAAGGGTAGCTATTTTGTATTGCTGTTTTTTTAGACAAAGGAAATCATTCTACTGTTACAGTGTAATAGTAAATAATAACGAATAGCAGCTCTTAAAAACAGAGGGTTGAAATGGCAATGGGCAGGCTACATCGCTCGTAGAACTAATAACCGATGGGGAAAAAAGGTTCTCGAGTGCCGACCACGAACCGGAAGACTTAGCGTTTATCTGGTGAAAGCCGCTGCAAGCCGATGGATGCAGGAGGCGAACACCCGCTCAAAGTGGCGCTATTTACTCTTTAGTGCTCTAACCAATAAGTCTAGTAGGAAGATTCCCAGGACTACATAGTAAGTGACTTAGATTAAGATGTATTAAATCGGATTTTCATTTAGAAAAGTACTGAAGTTAGCTATTAGAAATGTATTATTTTATTTTAGTACTTTCTGAAATCCTGATCGTCATTACGCCGTCATAGTCAATACCCTGATGATGATGTAGGTAGCAATGCAGCAATAATACTCACCATATTAAGCAAGTCGATGTCTGCACGTTTGTTATCGACAGTGACGTACAGCTTTTCTCCTTTGAACATCTTCGGAACAGAGTCCTCACCATACATTTCTTGCAGCATTTCTATCACGCACTCCTGTTGAAGTTATAATAATGCTGAATGATCGTAGCCAAGTACCAGTTTATGTACATTTAAATAAATATGCAGAAAAGCAGAGTGCCACACGGTACCAAAACTATTTAACCTCGAGCGACGAACTTTGGATCCTTTCCTTCGCTCTGGCTTCAAACAATCCCTGTCGACCTAAATTCTAAATACATTTTATTTATTTATTGTTAGGAAGGCCAACAGCTTTTCTTACATAATAGTTCTCTAAAATATGCACTAGGAAGCCAATTAGAGACCCTCACGTCTGGCAAAATAATAGCAACAATGCCTGAGCGTACAATTATAAACACCTGATTATACTTAGTAAGAGAAAAAAAAATAACTTTAACAAAGATCGGAAACATTAAAACAAAAAAATTGAGTGTAAGTAAACTACACATAATAGGTGAAGTAACAACCTAGGTATAACTACATAAATAGATAGTTTAGTAGTTAGTTTAGTTTACATAAGTAGATGCTATTATATTTTTGGTCAAAAAAACAATTTTTTAAATTTTTTGCCTCTGTACATTTGTGCTGTGGAATACCTGTATGTTTCCTAGTGTCACGGTATTAAGTTGCGATAATCCGCGAGTGTCGGCTATTCGTGTTACTATGCCTGGGAGTCCTTTTATTGTGGTGTGCGTGTACATGCCAGTTAATAAATCGGTTAACCTGCCTACTTTCACGGACTGCATGGGAACTGTAAGTGCTATTAGTAATGAATATAGTAACGAACCTATTTATGTACTGGGGGATTTTAATGCACATCCCAATGAATTATTTTTTAATGAAATGACAATTATTTGTAATGAATTTAAATGGGTACCTGTTGATATAAAAATATTGGGTATGACATCTGACACGTTTACCTACATAGATCCAGCAAGTGGGTCAAAGCGTTGGTTGGATCATTGTTTGGTGTCGCAATCGGTCGAATCCTCTCTGTGCAATGTGTATGTCAAGTATGACATAATATGGTCGGATCACTTTCCTGTCATTTGTGAATGTAATCTGGGGTGTCTGACTTCTGTAAAAAACCTCTGTTGATCATGTTAATAAAGTGGGGTGGGGAGAAAGAACATCAGACCAGATTGCTTTATATAGATCTGAATGTCAAGTCTCCGATTAATAGATTTTCCGTCTAAATTTGTAAAATGTGCGGATCGTCACTGCGATGACATGAATCACTTACTTATCATTGACAAAATGTACTCTGACATAGTACTCGCTCTATCGCAAGCTGCCACGAAGGGGTGGGGGAGCAAGCGTAAACAGAGTATGCACCGACGGTCTAAACATCTCGCAGGCTGGAATAAACACGTTAGCGACGGTCACAGGGAGGCTAGGGCGAGTTTACAGGAGTGGTTGTTGTGTGGGCGTCCTACCACTGGTGATGTCTATAAGATGTGTGAGTATAAGAAAATATTCAAATCCCGTCTGAAGTGGTGTCAAAACCACCAAGACCAAATAAAAATGGATATACTTGCCTCTAAACATAGTAAAAAAGATTTCAGGGGATTTTAGAAAAAGACAAATTGTCTGAAGAATCGGCATAGCCTTCCGGTGACCGTGGATGGCACAAATGACCTTAAGGGCATTGCTGATAAATTTAAAAGCTATTTCCTTGTTAAATCGCCATTGGGCCCACCACTATCACAGGCTGCGGAAAGGATGCGTGGGGAATATATCAATACGCGAGTGAGTAGCAATCAGGTGTTGACGGCAATAAAATCTATATCAAAGGGTAAATCCCCTGGCCATGACGGGTTGAGTGTGGAGCACATACAGTACGCGGGGCCTCATATATCTAGGGTGTTATGCTTGTTTTATAATCTTTGCCTATCTCACTCATACTTGCCAGCTGATATGATGAAAACTGTTGTGGTGCCGGTGGTGAAAAATAAAGCGGGGGGTTTGTCAGCCTTGTCTAACTACAGGCCTATCTCCTTAGCGACTATAATTGTAAAAGTGTTTGACAGCATTCTCAATATGCATTTAAATCGATACTATTATGCAGTTAAAAGATAATCAGCTAGGGTTTCGACAGGGGTTGTCCACCGAATCCGCGATATTGTGCTTGAAGAGTGCTGTTAAATATTACACTGCTAGGAAAACACCTGTTTACGCTTGTTCCTTGACCTTTCAAAAGCATTTGACCTGGTGTCATATGATATCCTATGGAACAAGATGGTAGAATCCCATATGCTGGATGAACTAGTCAATATTTTCAAGTATTGGTACGGGAATCAAACTAACTGTGTGAAGTGGGCGGGAACTACGTCGGACCCGTACAGGTTGGAATGCGGAGTGAGGCAGGGGGGGTTGAGTTCTCCCTCCATTTTCAACCTGTATATTAACGGACTAATTGGGGCGCTCAGCGAGCAGCATGTCGGTTGTCACATTGATGGTGTTTGTTTCAATAATATTAGCTACGCGGACGACATGGTGCTGTTGAGCGCCTCGGTGTGCGGACTCGGAAAGCTTCTGAAAGTATGTGAAAGATACGCAGCTGATCATGGGCTGATTTATAATTGTAAAAAGAGCCAGTGTATGGTTTTCCAGGGAGGTCCTAGAAGGGTGACAGAGATGCCTCCTCTTTTACTCAATGGATCACCATTGGAGACAGTTGAGGAGTTTAAATATCTAGGACATCTTGTCACATCCACCCTGAAAGACGACGCTGACATTGAGCGGGAACGGAGGGCGCTGTCGGTTAGAGCGAACATGGTGGTGCGGAGGTTTGCACGGTGTTCGGAGGAGGTGAAAATAACTCTATTTAGAGCTTATTGCACGTCCTTCTATGCTTGTAGCCTCTGGGCTGACTATACGCAAAGATCGTACAACGCCCTGCGCGTCCAGTTCAATAACGCGTTCAGGGTGTTGGTGGGGCTCCCCCGCTACTGCAGTGCGTCGGCAATGTTCGCCTGCGCACAGGTGGACAGTTTCTACGCCACTACGGCAAGCGGGCAGCGGCACTGGGGCGGCGCGTGCGGGGAGCCACACAGCATGCTGGCCGTGACGGCAGGGAGACTAGACTGCCCCTATATATATCGGTGTTGTAGCCTACACGTTGCACACAATAGAGGAGCTAAATAATGTAAGCGTATGTAGATGTACCTATTATAATATTATGAGATTGACATTATCATTGGATTTCAATTTTTCGTGTGTGTTCAATTTGTAAATGTTATTTGTAATGACTAATGTATTTAAATAATTAATTAATGTGACTGTCCCTATCAATGAATGTCTAATATTGTATGAGTCTCTTAGTTACTTGAAATAAATGAATTTATTATTTACTATTATTTGTGCCTTTGAACACGCATCACGCTGGAACTACTGAACGGATATTGCTGAAATTTGGTAAAGTTATTAACTAATTATCCAGAATAACTTATAGAATACACTTTGTTTTCTAAAATGGCGAAGTGCGAGTTGCACGGAGCAATAAGGATGCGGTGGGACAGTAGTACCAACCTTGTAGTGCATGCGGTCCAGTTTGGGCGCGAGGGGGAGGTGTCGCGGCGACAGTAGTACCAACCTTGTAGTGCATGCGGTCCAGTTTGGGCGCGAGGGGGAGGTGTCGCGGCGACAGTAGTACCAACCTTGTAGTGCATGCGGTCCAGTTTGGGCGCGAGGGGGAGGTGTCGCGGCGACAGTAGTACCAACCTTGTAGTGCATGCGGTCCAGTTTGGGCGCGAGGGGGAGGTGTCGCGGCGACAGTAGTACCAACCTTGTAGTGCATGCGGTCCAGTTTGGGCGCGAGGGGGAGGTGTCGCGGCGACAGTAGTACCAACCTTGTAGTGCATGCGGTCCAGTTTGGGCGCGAGGGGGAGGTGTCGCGGCGACAGTAGTACCAACCTTGTAGTGCATGCGGTCCAGTTTGGGCGCGAGGGGGAGGTGTCGCGGCGACAGTAGTACCAACCTTGTAGTGCATGCGGTCCAGTTTGGGCGCGAGGGGGAGGTGTCGCGGCGACAGTAGTACCAACCTTGTAGTGCATGCGGTCCAGTTTGGGCGCGAGGGGGAGGTGTCGCGGCGACAGTAGTACCAACCTTGTAGTGCATGCGGTCCAGTTTGGGCGCGAGGGGGAGGTGTCGCGGCGACAGTAGTACCAACCTTGTAGTGCATGCGGTCCAGTTTGGGCGCGAGGGGGAGGTGTCGCGGCGACAGTAGTACCAACCTTGTAGTGCATGCGGTCCAGTTTGGGCGCGAGGGGGAGGTGTCGCGGCGACAGTAGTACCAACCTTGTAGTGCATGCGGTCCAGTTTGGGCGCGAGGGGGAGGTGTCGCGGCGACAGTAGTACCAACCTTGTAGTGCATGCGGTCCAGTTTGGGCGCGAGGGGGAGGTGTCGCGGCGACAGTAGTACCAACCTTGTAGTGCATGCGGTCCAGTTTGGGCGCGAGGGGGAGGTGTCGCGGCGACAGTAGTACCAACCTTGTAGTGCATGCGGTCCAGTTTGGGCGCGAGGGGGAGGTGTCGCGGCGACAGTAGTACCAACCTTGTAGTGCATGCGGTCCAGTTTGGGCGCGAGGGGGAGGTGTCGCGGCGACAGTAGTACCAACCTTGTAGTGCATGCGGTCCAGTTTGGGCGCGAGGGGGAGGTGTCGCGGCGACAGTAGTACCAACCTTGTAGTGCATGCGGTCCAGTTTGGGCGCGAGGGGGAGGTGTCGCGGCGCGGGGAGGGAGGAGGCGGAGAGGATGCCGGCCACTAGGGCGTCAGCAAACATGTCCGATACTGGCTGCGCTGTCCACTGTAACATTACCATCAGTTATGCAAGAGTCGCGAGGCTCCCTATTAAAAACACTTGTAAAACTTCTATGAATAGCCTATTTGCGATAAAACACTTTGTCTTTGTCGGAAAATTGCACGGACGTAAATAAATAAATAAAAAAATTAATATGTGTAGACATATTTATTTGGGGTGGAGTGTGGTTACACTACGGCGAAGTCAACTCGTCGAGTTTATTAAATTCATTACATTGAGTGTTTCTGTAAATGTGGTGTTTCAATAAAGAGTTTATCTATCTATATATCTACAGAGATGTTTATGCATGCATGTTAAAAAATATTTTAAAAATAATTAATTTAACTAATTAAAATTAAATAAGATCAAAGGGGGGTTTTATTATAAATAAAATAGTGCCATTATTCAAATAATTACCTAAAGATTTATGTTAGATCGCAATAAAAGCATCAGTAGAAAGTTTGATAAATGAATACCTAAATTAGCAATTCTTTTAGCAACCTATAAATAATAAATTAAAAGTTAAAGTGTTCATTAGTACGAACGATTTTTTTTTGCTGTTAATAATCAAAATTAAATTAAAGCATCAGTAGGGATTTTGGCAAATTAATAAATCATCATTCATTAACAGCCCGAAGGCCGAAGGCGTCCAATGCGGAACATAGGCGTCCCTATAGAGCGCCACCTTGAGCAGCTGCTCGCCTCCTGCATCTATCGGCTCCCCGCAGTTTGCACCAGATCGTCGATCCACCTAGTAAATTAATAAATAAACTGCCATTAAAAATTCAAAAAATAAAATAATAATAAAATTTATTCAAAAATTACAGTAGGTAAGGGACATACCATAGGTAGGTTTTAAATAATTTTATTAATAAATTCACTTCATAATTCTTCACTAAATAATTTAAATTTGTCTTACCCCCATATTCTAAGTCGTTACCACGAGATTACTCCACTCGACTCAACCTCGCATTAACCTCATTTTTGTGTTTTGGTATTTTTAAATGACAATAATAATCAACTTGACATTTCTGCGTAAATTCTTCTCAAACGAGGGAAGCGAAGCAACTGTCAACTCAAGGTACGTCGCGATGTACCTTGAGTTTCCCTCAAAGTTAAGTGGAAGTTAAGTGAAGGATTTTTGGTGAAATGTTTTAGATTACGGGGGTCTGTCTTGTACTGTGTTGTGTTGTCTTAAAAAAAATTGGGTAGTAGACATAGACATATATATAAGGACAGGCCTAATGACAGATTAAACCGTCGCTTCAAAGAGGGTGTCAATTTCACAGATTGACATCCACTAGCGCCCAGTCTGTGTTGGAAGTGAGAAGATATCGGTCGTGTGTCTCAAAGAAAATATGCCAAGTTGTGTTGTGAAGGGTTGCACAAACTACACTCTAAAGTGCAATAAAAAGAAATACAGTTTCTTACCACAAGTAAGTCAATATTTTCAATATTACACTCCGTTTTGTACGAAAATAATCGAATTTATATTTGGGATAATCATTGTAAACATAAACATTGACGGGCATAATGGCAGCGATAGGGCCGTTCTCATCGTAGTTCCCGAGTAATCTAAGAGATGGCGCTGACTTTTCCCCACACCATTTTGAGTAAATAAAATGTTCCTTCGGGCATATCCTGATATATAGATCTATGGTAGTAGAAGTAACCTCGAGCGTGATGCAAGTCCCGTCGACAGTGAGGTCGACGCAGCCGTAGAGCCGCCACCGCGTCTCGGAGAGGAAGGCGATGTTCCCGGCGAGCTGCATGACCACGTGCCGCAGGAGCGCCACCGACCCGCCGTACTGGATGGACTGCCGCTGCGTCACCTCGCATGACGTCAGCTCCGTGTATGCTACGGCATCATCATTCTCATTCTCATACCATCATAGCATTTTTAACAAAAATCATAAGTGAGAATTGATTTTTTTTTTCTTATATTTTGGCTCCACACATAGTGTATTTAGCCAGTGTCAAGTATTATATTTTCATCGTGTTATAATATATTTCACGCAAAGTCATGTCCTAGTCGTAGTCCAGTCTAAGTCATGCTCCAGCAAAGTGGTGGCAACTTTACTAGAAGCTTCTATAGAGTTTTGGAAGCAACACGAAAAATCACGTTTCACCACATTATATCACTTGCCCACACTCATGCTCGTAATTCAGCACTCAATGCGTAAAAAGCCACCAATTTTAAACATTAACACTGGAAAAAGCAAGTTTTGAAAAATAATACAATGCAACGACGTGAACTTTTCCGCGTTCCCGCCAAAACTCAATTGATTTATTGATAATGACATGACAATGATTGATCGATTGTGTTGGCGTATAGATGTTGTCACTTGTCACTGTGTTGGTTGGATGACTTTGACACTGTTTGTGGCTCCATACGTCTGCGGTATTTAGCCAGTGGCAATTTTTTGTCATTATTTATTTAGATAAGAATGCATTGTTGTTTTTGTCTTTGTCTGTCAGGTACAGACAAAGACAAAAACAACAATGTATCTGCTATTTTATAATATTTACCTTTAATTAGTTATTTGTATATTATATATGTAGGTGTTAAGTCTGTCTTTGTCTCAGGGGTTCGTGATGTCATGAAGTAGGTTCCGACTGAAAATCGGTTATTAAGGTCATTTCCTGACCTTAATTGCATGCTGAGTCGGGACCTGGTCATGACATCACACAATATTACATTTTACCGATATGTGCCAATATTGTAAGTTTGATTTTTCTATTTACTTTTGTTATTTTTTTGTAGTGTAGTGTAGTGTTGTGTGACGTCTTTCTTTCTTTCTTTCATAGGGAGAACCTAGTCCCCAAAACACAGGGAATCCTAGTTGTGAGGACTAGTGAACCTATTGATAAGGTAAGAATCAATACCATATTGCCGTATTATATCATCATCTTCAGCATTATCATCATGTCATTGACGGGCCCGACCGCTCAGTTGCTAGTATCCCTGCCTTCTGAACTGAGGGCTGTGGGTGTGATTCTTACCCAGGACAAACATTTGTGTGATGAACATAGATGTTTCTTCTGCGTCTGGATGTTATATTGTATTTTATGTATGTATTGACAAAGAAAAAGTATATAAGTATTGTATCAGTTATCTGGTTCCGAAAGCTATATTTAGTTTGGGGCTAGATGGCGCTGTTAAAAAAATAAACATTTTTATCATATCATCATCTTCAGCATCATCATAGCATGCGCCGAACATGGATTTTTGAACCGAACCGAATAACGAACATTATTCGGTTTAGAGCTTACCGAACCGAATATTCGGCCGAACTATTCGGTTCATTTTACACGAATTTTCTCGTACATTAAATCGCTATAAAACTTCAACAAAAGTTCCACTGCAATGGAAACAATTTTTATTCTACTATTTTTTGTGCAAAATCTCTATTTTTATGAAAATCTCCTATGAGATGAATTAAGGGTTACGTCAATAATTGATTTAAATAAAAAAAAAACAAGATAAACAAATAAACAACAGCATTTTTAGAAACAAGTGAAACGTTGTATTTAGCGCATTTTTGTATTGTAAATGCAATTACTTACCTAAAAAAATAAAAATTTGATATTGGAACAAATCGGGTTTATAGGTCAGTAGTGCCCGTTAGACACAAAATATCATAGTTTTCTGGTGACCAAGCGTTTAGGGCCTAGCTAGATAAAGCATGTTATCAACATCTAGAAAAACGATTAATAAGTACTAAGTGTTCTGATTATCTTAGAAGGAGTTCCCCACAAAGTATAATTTTGGAAGTATTTAATAAAATGTTCGGTAATTATTCGGCACTTAACCGAATATTAGGCCGAATACCGAACATGGAAAAACATGCCGGATATTCGGTATTCCGAATAATTACCGAATATTCGGCACATCCCTAATTATTATCATATCATCATCATATCATTATCATTATATCAGCATCATATCAGCATCAGCATATCATCATATCATATCATCATCATGACTATCATCATCAGCCTGAAGACGTCCACTGCTAAACATAGGTCTTTTCTTTTGAGCGGTTGCTTGCCTCTTGCATCCATCGGTTCTCTACGGTTCTAACCAGACCAGGTGAAAGCCGCGGGGAGCCGATGGATGCAGGAGGCGAGCAGCCGTCTAAATGGCGCTCCCGGGGGGAGGCCTATGTTTAGCAGTGGACGTCTTCAGGCTGTTAATGATGATGAATACAAGAAACCAACTGTTAAGGTCTTCAGGCGCGAGGATGTGGTAGTTGAAGTTTCGTTTGACAAGGATCCCTTGTAGGTGCATGCCGGCCGTCGGCGGCTCCATCGCCAGCGATCCCATCACCTGGAATGGGCGCGGAATAACGCAGTGAGTTAACACAGTAAAACACCTTCATTTATATAATTATTTATTGGAAGGCAATGCGAAACTTATATGTATGGCGATGGAATGGCAAAATTGAAACGTAGATTAAATCTAGAACGATTGCTGTACATTAACAATGTACTAAATTATGTACCTACGCAGAGATAATCCAGGTCCTATTCGGCACACGGCCACGGTCTTTAGATATACCCCAGGTAATATAATACCTAAAGTACAGATGCCTCATCCCATACAACGGAATAACGCGGGCTGTTTTACGAATTATTTTATTTCTGCATAACGCAAGCGACATTTATTGTGTCTTGGCGAAGTATTCGGCCAAATGAATACACTGGACACTAACTAGTAACTCTCTAGACACGATTACTAAATTTTTTCAAGTTCGGGCTATTTTTCGTTTGTAGCGGATGGGACCCCATGGATATGCAAAGTCAAATGTTACAAAAAAGTTTTTTCAATATCTGACTTTCTGCACCACTCATCGATGTTAAAATAAGTAGATCTCAGGTTGTATAGTAGTTACCTTGAAATGAAATGAAATAATTTATTTGTAAGAATTTTGGGTTACAGTATTGCAAAGATGGAATAGCACATAATTCTTCCAACAAAATTCTGCCTATAGGTGCAGGCGCACAAATATTCAAATTGGATTTAACTTAATTTAATTACATAATTATGTCAGTGTTAATAATGAGTTTGAGTAATTTAATTATAGTTATTATAATTGATTATTGAATTTTTAATTATTAACAAAATGTATTATACATTAAATTGGTCAAACTAATCTATATCTATAATTACTAATCGACGCGTCATTTAGAAAGTCTTTAACAGAGTAATAATATTTATCCAGAAGGAAGTCAACAATTTTTTTCTTAAATTCATTAATGTCGTGTATTTTGAAAAGCTTACCTTAGCAGTCTTATCTCCACGGAAGGTAAGCGCCAACAGTTGCGTGTTGCGTGGCGTGTGTATGGCGATCTTCCCCCTATGTTCGCGTTGTAGCGCCGCCTTCAGTCGGGACATCTCGTTCTGTTCGCCGTGCACTAGTACCTACAGCAAACCAGACATCAAATTTTTTTCGTTACACTCAAAAGACTAAAGAAGCATGCTCTTTCCGATATAACGCAATATTTCAGTGTTTCAGTTTTTGTATCATTTAGTAATTTTACTCGAAATGTTTGCAGGCAGTCCGTAAATAAAATGACTGCTATGGGTATGTTATTTAAAAAAACTAAGGGGAGATAGGTAGATTCAATATTTAGTAAGTACTACAGTATATTATTACTACAGTATAATATTTGCGACAAGTTAATTGTCGCAAATATTCAAGATCATGATCATAACACCAGTTTTTCACACATTTCTTGTCCCATTTTCTAACTGTCCATGTTCCTCTTTACACCCTATCTCTATGCAGCAAACATTATAAAGCCGGAAGCAGGAGAGGACCATATTTTATTCAAAATATAGGTAACTTTAATGGAAAGTGAAGGTATTTTTAACGCTGTGACACGATTTGAAAAAGACACGATAACGACGTGGTTTTTTATCGTGTGGAATCTGTATTTTCAAAAAGAATTAGGGTCCTGGAGATGTTTTGTGATTTTTCCCGCCTTTCAGACCTCGCGTGATTTATGGGCGATCCCTAAGGTCCCCAGGTATAATGATGATGTAGAACTCACAAGTGTTGGTTTAAAAAGTGATAAGCACCAAAAGCGAGCACGCTTTTTGTACACAGTACTCTAGCATAAAGCTTTAAGTTTTGACATAAAGCAGTATTAAACAGTACAACTCACGACATGCGGCGGCTTCAGTATGTTGATGAACTCGCTGGTCTGCTGGTAGTCGGTGTGCGCGGAGAAGGAGATGTAGTCGACGGACATCTTCAGCGGCAGCTTCTGTCCCGACATCGATGTTATCTCGTCGGGTTCCGACAGGATCGTCTTCGCTAGCGTGCCTTCCACGCAGTAACCTGGGGACAAGCACCTATGATAATTTATTTACTTATTTATTATTTGGAAAACAAACAGCTTAAAAACGTATACTATAGCTCAAAACATGTTAGCTTATATAACTAGTCTTTAACAGTTTTCACAAGTAGACTATCTTCTATAGATAATCTTCTATCTACGAGGTGACCTTGAATTGGTTTGTTATCCCGAAACGGGGGGACTGGGACCATAATGGCCCACAAGCTGTGAGAGCCTTACTTGAAACTGCGTGTTTCCAAAACTCCATGGCAAAAAATAAATCCACGAACAAAATTGTACGTGCGATCGCTACAAGAGTTAACAAGATACTATAAATTCATTTCTAAACACAGGTCGTTAAACTCATTTATGTGCATTTGGTCAAGGACGAAGTTTCACCGCTAAGCTGCGCTAAGGCTATCTTCGAACGTAAACTTTGCATAACATTACTTCAATGAAAAACTATTAATTTAGAAAAGTCGTAGAAGAAACATTGTTTACCTTGGGGTGTAGATTTACCCCCTTTCGGGATATTATACCAATTCAAAATCAGGTAGTATACCTGGGCTAAATATGTACATTGTAATTTTTAGAAATTTTGATTGAATTGCACTTCTTTATCGATATAGAATTGGGCCCCTATTATTTAAATTTTTTGTGTATCTGCTGCCCATTTCTTTGAACACGTAACACGCTGGAACTACTGAACAGATTTGTTTGAAATTCGGTATGGTTATAGATAATGATTCCACTTTGAAAACTAACTAATCCGTGCAAAGCCAGTTACGGAGGCTGCAGGTGGAGGATGCAGAAGAGAAACTAATATGGTTTCTATGGTAAATTAATCTATATTTTGACTTTCAAATATTACACGATGTACGTATTTTACTAGTCCTACAATATAAGGTGTTGCTTCCGGCCCCAAGGCCGGGACCGGAGTACCTTATGCCATTCAGAAATACGCAAAATGACATAAGACACTGTCTGCTGCGTCGGCGCATGCCTGGATGGCACCAGCCGCGGTGTGCTGTGGGCTGACGTCACGTGGCAACGTAACAAGCCGGACGACTAGTAAATAAATAAACAAAGTCGTCCTGAAGTAAAATAAATGATTGTCATAAAAGGGCTTATCTTGAGTGACTGACTGGGCCTAGACTTCATATTTGGTGATTATTTGTTATACAAAACCTTTGCACCCCATGATATTTAATAATTATGTGTAATGTGAAAAACCCGGTTGTTTAAAAAAGCATTATATTATCTGTGGTATAGGTTACCTGCAATAATGACTCCGTTCTTGGGATCAGTGCACCAGGACTCGAACAGTTCCCGCGAGAGTCCCGACTGCATCATGCCGGGAGAGGCCATGATCACGCACGGACCGATGTCCTCGAAGTGGTCGATGCCCTGGAACCGGCGAGGAACTGTGTTGGGGATAATGCTAATGGTTTCTGGACCTTTACAGCACTTACAGTCACTTTCACCAAACTACCATCTTGGAGTCTTCAAATTTAAGACGTTTCTGAAGACGTCCCCACTGCTGAACATCCCCCCCTCCTTGATTCGTATTCCTCATGTCTGAGGGTCTTGACCTCCACCTTCCATAACCTTCTTTATGATGTCACGCCATCTCCTCCTATCTTCAGCGACGTGTATGGCATCGTAAAGAGTGGTGTCCAGTGTGGTGCGAATTTGGTCGGACCAGCGCATCGGGCTGAACATAGGCCTCCCCCAAAGAGCACCACTTTGGGCGGCCGCTCGCTTCCTGCATCCATCAGCCCCCCGCGGTTTTTACCAGATCGTCGGTCCACCTAGTGAGGGCCGGCCTACACTGCGTCTTCCGGTTAGTGGTTGCTACTCGATAACCTTCCCCATCGGTTGTCGATAACTCATAATGTATGGAAATGACGTTTCGGAAATCGCTTCCTTTTCCGCCTCTAATGTCATTCCAATACATTTTGGTGCTAGCGTTTGGCGTTATCGCTAATGGAAAGGGATCTTTGTTAGACCCCCCGGTATGTTCTAGGCAAGCACGTTACATCTTATACCGCATCGTCAGTTACCAAGCTACCGTCAGGTGAGATAGTGGCTACGTCTGGACTCTGTGGAAAGTTGCGTTCTAGCTGGTGTTCGTTGTTCCTTGGTTCTAGCTAATCTACGGAGTACGTCGACCTCACCAGCTGGGTCGATGTCTGATTGTGTTACGCTAGTATCCTATACCGAAAGCTACAAGATGAAGTACAAGTCAGAAGGACTGGTCTGACGATCCTTACCCGTAGGCCCATCGTTATTTTCATCCAAACTACTAAACCAAAAAGACATTTCTATTGGACCACTCTGAAAGTATATCGATCCAAATCGTTTTATACATACAAATGACCGAGTTCTGAGTTACAAAATCTAAGAAATATAACTGAACTAAGAACTTCCATTGTTTAAGTCAGTTCAAGAAACTATTATCATCTTCGATAAGTAATGAATAAAAGATTATCCCATATTTATCATATTGAACACGTGCGCCGCATAGCAACTCTAACAAGTCTTTTGGTAGACTTTACTCCGTTGATTATAGAATTGAGATTGGCCAGGCATTTTAACCAATTTACTATGATATCATTGCTTTGATGGATGCAAGGTCACGGGCAATATTAAGAGTAAAGCGATCGGTGTTTGTAAACTATAAAAATATTTTAAGAAAAGTAATGTACAACTTTTAAGAGGTATTTATCAGTGTTTAAATGAACGTTCTGTGTAGATTTATGAATCAAAACCGATAAGATTGTGTTAGTATTTATTATCTGGTGTACATGTGTGTATTGGGAGCCGGTCGGTGATTGTGGACGTCAGTGGATTAGACAGGTAATTCGAGTTTACATTACAATTACAAGTTAATTTTCAAGGTGTTTTTTCTGTTTTAAGCTGCATTTGGTGTATTTCAATTAACTTTGAATGTAGTTTTTAGGTTAGGTATCACAAGGTTGAGTAAACTTGTGATAAACAAAAAAAGTATATAAGTATTGTATTAGTTATCTGGTTCTCAAAGCTATGCTTAGTTTGGGGCTAGATGGCGCTGTGTGAAATGTCCACACATATTTATTTAAATGCTTTGAAATAAAATATTGGTTGTTTTTTTTATACAATATGTATTAGATAGACTAGATCGCAAAATTCAAATTTCATCTCACTTGCGCCGAATCTCAAAATATCCGAGTCGCAATTTAACTTAATCTCATTTATGCCACATCTCAAAATTAAGTGAAACATGGCCTGGCTTTAGGGGTGTATGGATGATGATAGAAATCCTGTTCTTGATCCATGCGTTGGTAACGCTGAGCAGGCGATCGGTACTGCTATATAAGTAAGACATCTTAAAATTAAAAAAAATAAGGTATGAATTAGATAGCTAAGTTACAAACGAATATTTTAAGCAATCTTGAAAATTGAAAATACAAAATGCTCCATAAATTTTCTAAGTTAACATCTTATCAAATGAAATTCTAAATGAACATCTTATTATTCACCTTATTTCCATCACAGCCATGATACCAGAGTCCGTAAAAGACAGCGTAATCACATGGCTAGAAGACCACCGATCGCTAGTGGTAGCAGTCTTCTGCTTGCCTGCTAGCTTCGCTTTCACGGTGCTACTGAGGATACGAGCTTGGCTGCGGAAGAGGAACCCTCGCTCTCATGAGGACTCAGTTAGGGAGATCCAGGCCAGGGTATGTAAAGAAGGTCACAGCTGGAAGTTTAGCCTGCTTTAACTAGGTTGTAAGATTTTTTTGCAGAGTTTTTACCATTACTTTGTAAGGTATTCTGCTGCCAAGCACAAGCAGTAAGGAGCAAGGTATGGTCGGACACTTCTTGCAAGTGGAGCCCTGAATTTACAGAAAACTCCAGAACCATGGCATAGTCAAATCAAGACACTATATCTTATGTCGATAAATAGCATTTCCTATCGGCTATCGACCATCTGCATACAAAAAACATCGTAAAAACGAAGCCAACCAAAAAAACAACAAATTTATAATTCCAGGTGCAACAATGGAACAAGCTGCCTGCAGAAGGCCGGCGCCTCCTCTGCACATCACGACCGAACTGGCTATCCTTATCCACCACATTCTTCCAGAAGCACCTCCATCATCAGGTCCCTATACCACTATACGACATCCTGGAGCTGAATGAAGAGGCTATGACGGTCAGGGTGGAGCCGATGGCAACCATTGGAGACATCACAGAGTATCTGATACCTAGTGGGTATTCGCTAGCTGTTTGTATTGAGCTCACTGATGCTACTTTAGGAGGTAAGAAAGAGCTGTTTTAAATTTTTTCTGCCGACTATTGGACTTTTAATACAATAATTGGGCTATGGGGAAAGTAAATTTTAAGCATAAAGAAATTGCCTGAGTTTTAAGTTGAATGTTTGACTTTGGGTTTTTTCTTCAAAGCCTTCTCTATTCTAACTTTTGACTTTGTATTTGCAGGTTTAGCTTTCGGCACAGGAATGTCGACTCACTCGCACAAAGCTGGCCTTTACCACGAAACGATCACCAGCTACGAAGTGGTCCTCAGCGACGGCTCCTTGGTAACAGCCACTGCTGACAACGAGCACGCCGACCTTTTCAAAACTTTACCCTGGTGCCACGGCAGCCTAGGTTTCCTAGTCGCTTTGACGCTCAAAATCGTCAAAATAAAGCCCTACATCAAAATAAAGTACCTACCAGTAAAAGGACAGAAGAACTACTGCAATATGATCAGGGAAGTTTCAGGGACTTACGAAGCGGAACCTAAAGAGTTCCCAGACTATGTCGAAGGTACGATTTTCAGCAAGGACGAAGCAGTCATCATGATCGGAGATTATTCCGATTATGATCCCACAATCACCGTGAATCATTGCTCGAGATGGTACAAGCCCTGGTTTTACAAGCACGTCGAAACATTCCTGACAAAAGGAAATTCCGTGGAGTTGATACCTTTAAGAGACTACCTGCTGAGACATAATCGAGCCATTTTCTGGGTTGTCGAAGATATGTTAACCTTTGGCAACGATACGTTATTCAGATACTTGTTTGGATGGTTGCTACCTCCCAAACCTGCGTTTCTTAAGTTCACAACTACGCCGGGAGTTCGCGCTTATACCTTCACGAAACAAGTGTTCCAAGACATCGTGTTACCTATTTTAGAACTGGAGAAACAAATCGAAATAGCCAGCGAACTGTTCGAGAAGTTTCCTCTCCTAGTCTATCCGTGCAAGATCATCGATCACGGTCCATCGTCTGGTCAGTTAAAAAGACCGGACCCGAAATACCTAGTACCAGGAACTGACTACGCAATGTATAACGATTTAGGCGTTTATGGCGTCCCAGGAAGAGTGAAAGAGAAGAAAGCGTACAACCCAGTTTCCGCTATGAGGAAAATGGAGGAGTTTACAAGAGATGTAGGGGGTTATTCCTTTTTGTACGCGGATATATTCATGACCCGAGAGGAGTTTGAGGTTATGTTCGATCTGTCGTTGTATGAGATTGTCAGGAAGAAGTATAAGGCGGTAGGTGCCTTCCCTCATTTGTATGATAAGGTCAAGCCTGAGTTAGACGTTTTTGCTGTTGGTGAACAACATTCCATAGAGTGAACGTATTTTGTAAGTGATGGTGAAGAAGTTATAAAATAAACTTTGTATTTTATTTTATTTTTTATATTTTTATGCTGAAGTTAGGTTAAAGTATCCCTCAATAAAAAGCGAAACTAATATTACAATCGTAGACACGTGCACTCATATTATGCACTATTCACCAATATATAGCGGTATTGCACTCAAAAAGCACTTAGTGCCCAGAATTTACCAACAGATGGTGATATTACAAAACAAACATTTTCAAATTATAGATGTTGCGGAACACAAAACGGTTGTTAATCACGATCTGACACCAGTTGCGATCGTTTATTCAGTTTCATGTTTTAGGCAAGTATACAACATTATTGTATAAAATGCATTTAGGTCGCAATATTTACCGACAGATGGCGGTATTACGAAACATCTCGTGGTCAACTGTTGGCTTCATTAGTAAGCTCGGTGTTTCTCTGCGAGATAAAATCCGGAATAAGGAGTTCCGCAGGAGAACTAAAGTGACCGATATAGCTCATAAGATAGGCAAGTTGAAATGGCAATGGGCAGGCCACATTGCTCGTAGAACTGACAGCCGATGGGGAAGAAAGGTTCTCGAGTAGCGACCACGAACCGGAAGACGCCGCGTAAGTCCTCCACACTAGGTGGAACGACGATCTGATGAAAGCCGCAGGGAGCCGATGGATGCAGGAGGCAGCCGTTCACTGGGGCGCTGGGGGATGCCTATGTTCAGCAGGGGTCTTCAGGCTGTCGATATTGATTACTAAACATAGGTTACCTTCAGATTAGAGATGTGCCGGAACACGAAAGGGTTGTTGACGGCGATCTGCCGCCGGATGCGGTCGTTCATAGCGTTGACGTACGTTTGGTACACCGCCATACATTTCTTGGCGAGCGACGACGCGTAGTAGATCGGAATATCCTGGAGTTCAGGGTGGAGGGACCAGAACTCATCTGTTAAATGACAATTATATCCTTAGAAATTATAACTAAGATTTTTATTTAACTTTTTTTATTTTTATTTAATTTTTTTCAAATGCTTATTGTGCTTACAGCTATGCCAAGGCACACAACAAGCCACTCTACAAACACAATATTTAAAACTCATAAATACAAAAACGTTAACTTAAGAAATCTATACATACATTTATAAAATAATTAAATTCAGAGTAAAAAATATCAATATCTCGATCCCAAGCAATCAAGGCATTGAGCAGAGTAGCGGCTCGGGCTGCGGGAGCGGCCCCGCCCGAGCCGCCGTCGGAGCGCGGGCGCAGCGCTCCGGCGCCGCGACAGGTGCCGGGATCGTCGACCCTATTGTTGAGGACCAGGAACTAGTGTATTAGAATTGCACACTTGCGCCTCAACTCTAGAGTGCGATACCCACCAGCACTACAACTCGTTCCACACTACACAAAGGTTAACTGGAAGAAAATGCTACTTAGCATTAAGTTCGCCTATGTACTTGATTTACTCTTGTGCAATAAAGCATTTTCTATCTATCTATCTATCTATCTACCCACCATGCCTGCCACGAATAGGGACGGATATAAGTATGGGTAATATCCATATAGCTTTTTGTACAAAAATCGGCCCAACTTTTTTTGTACTTTCTCTGCCATCAATTTATACTTTGCTTCGTGAGGGTCCCAAATAACCGAATTGTACTCCAATTTACTTCATACAAATGCGTAGTATAATGTTACTATAGTGCTTCTGTCATTGAACCGGCATGTCTGCCTCGTAACAAAACCAAGAGACTTAGAAGCCCGACTACAGACATCAATGAATATACTATTTGAAATAAAACACTTTGACTTTGGTAAGAGTTGAATTAGATGTTAGGGGGTTAATCACTTATCAAATATATTATTTCAGTCTATAACATAAAAGAAGATAGATAAACTGATAAAATTGCGTTTAATAATAAACAGCCTAGAGCGAGTCGGGCTAGCACACAAAAGGTTCCGTAGCATTATCTATAAAAACGAGCAAAAAAATCACGTTCGTTGTATGGGAGCCCCCTTAAATCATTTTTTGTATTCTTTTTTTCATCAGTCATACATACCGAGTGAGGTAGTCATACATACCGAGTGAGGCAGTCATACATACCGAGTAAGGCAGTCATACATACCGAGTGAGGCAGTCATACATACCGAGTGAGGCAGTCATACATACCGAGTATAAGCAGCAACTCCTGAGCCCTGCCTAACGCGAACACAGGAATGAGGCACCGGCCGCCGCGCTGTACTATCTCGGAGACGAGGCCGGTGAACCGAGCTTCCCGTTCCTCGCGCTTCTCGTGGATGTGAGTTCCGTATGTCGACTCCTGTATAAAATTATACAGATATTTTAAAATAATTAGCAACACTGGCAATGACGTCAAGGCGAGTGACGCACAGGCTATATAAGAAGCGGCCAAAGGAGTGCACGCTCGCTTACTTCACTTGACTTTGTGCTGAACGGACATAGATTTACTTATGTGACATTTCTGTGCTACCTTCGAGAGCATTTATTTATCATTTGTAATGTTTACTTGGCCTTTATTAATGATCCTGATGATGGTTTTAAAAATGCGATTCACTTCTGTTTCCTAACAATACTTTCATTCTCGCTACTTGATAAAGACACATTCAATTTTTGTATAACATCCTTTGCCAAAACTGGATTTGTATCAATTTTAATCACTTATTTATATATTTATTAGGTTTCAGAACACTATCAACTATTACAAGCTAAAGTATACAATGAAATTGGATATCACATACCGTGATAAGGACATCAGGGTTCACGGTAGGTATTTCTGCAGCCATTAAATGCCTGTCCTCTTGCCTTGAGAAGTCGCCGGTATACAAAACCTGAAAACAACACAAACCAATATATCCTTTTATCCATCATCATCATCATCATCATCATCAGCCTGAAGACGTCCACTGCTGAACATAGGCCTCCCCAGAAAAGCACAACTTTGCAGCTGCTTGCCTCTTGCATCCATCGGCTGCCGAGGGGTCTGACTACTGACCACGTGGTCGGTCTACCTAGTGAGGCGCCGGCCTACGCTGCGTCTTTTATCCAGAAACACAAAAAAAATAATGAATCTGAAAAAATCAGTGATGGTGCTTCAAAATTATGTGTCAAAGGACAACAATTTTGTTTCCGGTATTATTTTTATAGCTTTTGTTATCTTATTTATGAAATAAATAATAAATACAAACTACACAGCTATTACTTTCAAACCATGTTTTTATTTAAGGGGAAGCAAATATACCTTAATCCTTTCTTTCTTGAGTAGGAAAGTGAAAAATAAACTGTATTTTCGCAGATATATTTTTAATAGGCAGAAATTGGTTAAGTTTTGGATTATATTATTTTTTTAATATTGCTGCCTATAAAATTATCATGGAATGGATTTATGAAGTGTAACCAACAAGGGACAACAACATAGTTCTTAAAAATAGAACTTTTTTTTCTTATAGAAATATTAAAATACATGCTTACCTTAACACCTGCAATCTCAATCATAAACATGGCAGCCCCAAGCACATGCCCTGCGTTGTACGCCCAGAAGCGAACTCCACGAACATCTTTCTCCTCATGAAAGTTTATGGTCTCAATACGATCCATTGAACCTTCTAAATCCGACTCTGTGTATAACATCTGTTCTGTTGATATGTTGCTGTGGATTCAATTGTTTTTATTAAAACTACTTTGTGATAGTATTTTTTTTTTACAGTAATACGAAGTGGTTCTGATGAAGCTACTTGTCTCATTCTCACTGTATAATGTGTTTAGTGGGTAGGAGTGAGATGCCAATAACAATTTGGTCTTTTTAAAACTGTTTTAACAGTGTGAGCATTACAATACAAGTCACAGGTAATTTATATCTGAAAATTCTGGAATAAAAGATAAACAGCAAAAAAACAGTGGTGGTGCCTCTTATTAGCTAATGTTAAGGCATGTTTTGGATTCATCATTTACAAGTATATATAGTCTCTTTTACAATTAGAAGCGATCTGAAATTATGTCCTTTTTTAGTAGCTTGTCTGCTAGAATGGTTAAACCGATTGGACATTTTGAACACAGATGGCTTATAATACCAACATTGGAACAAAATTAAGCTAGTAGTAAATTAACTAAGAGAGTTACAACCACTAAACAGACATTATTAGAACTCGCTTAGATTATTCATGTAACTGTCAAATAACAAAACCTTACCTGACTTTGATGTAATCTGACACAAGCCACCTGTAGATGGCTTTAGTGGCATGTGTCATGAACACTCGGCCCTTGAAAGAAGTCTTCGTCAGAAACCAGGGCAGGGCTCCGCTGTGATCCAGGTGGAAACTGTCAGATATAAATTAATAGTTAAGACATAGAGACCATCAGTTTTAGCACATATTTTCATTTGAAGACCTTATCAGTCTTATTAATAAACATGTAGTAGCTTTAGATTAGTTACTCCAAGTTTTGTCTTTTTTATCATTTTGGAATATCAAACCGATCAATTTACGTTTATTGTTAAGGCCGTAAGTGAATTGCTATATCACAATGTGTACTGTAACATTTACTCAATGTTTTTTATTTATGTTTGTTTTTTGTTTAGGTCTTCATTTGAATTGCGCTAATAGGTCATAGCATGTAAGGCCCCAGTTAACCTGATATAATCTAAACGTATTGCTTAACTTAAAGCACTCTTCTGTTAGTGAAAGAATTCAGAAGATTTCCAATTAATTGATTCCTAACCTACCAAGGCAAAAGACGGAAATAAGTATACATATTGGTACATCATAGCTTTAATACCATTTTTAGTTTTATCTTATAGCCAGCTTAACTCTTTTGAGTCACTGGAAGAGCTGTTTAACTCCTTTAGCTTACTGGAAGAGCTGTTTTATTGTTTCCACACATTTTTATACAAACATAATTAATTTAAATAGGTACTCTGTACTTACTGTGATATAAGCAGAAGGTCCACTTCATCAGCCTCAATCAAATCCACAAACGGCAGAGCATCCATTCCAGATAGCCCAGGATGTATGCCACAATCCAACTGGAAAACAAAATATTTCAAGTAATATCAGTGAAAAATTATTGTTTACACAATTTTGAAGCATCAGCACTGCAATTCAATGAGGCAATGCTGGCAGCATGTTGGGTACGCTACCTACCGGCAGTGGGCTGGACCATTTGAACTATCTATAGGCCATCACGGCTATTACACAGTTCATATGTTCTTTGTAGTAGTGTAGCTAGTTTAGTTTTTATTATTGTAGTAGTTAACTTGAGTAATAAAGGCATATTGCCTATTTTGAAGTGTCTATAATATCAATTCAGCTCACCATGATTTTCTTCCCTTTGAACTCTAACATGATACATGATCGACCTACTTCTTGCCCAGCACCTCTGAAACAAAACAACACACAGCATTGAACATTTGTTTCACAAGAAACATTTTAGGGACCAAAATATTAAAGACCTATTGATTCTCATGTTCATGTATTGCGTATCAAGCATCAGATTAGCAAAATATTTACTTACAATGGCCTGATCGTGAGTTGATCACTTTCCTCCATAGGAACCGGGTCGGTTCCTTTTCTAGGATTAGTAGTCATTTTGAGATAACTTTTAGATCATTGATTTTAAAATTTTCCTGTTTTTCTTCAACGACACCTTGCAAAAATTCAAGATAAAAACAATAAGATAAGATTATGATAAACGCAACCGGTTCTGTTTGGTTTCTTCCTTTTTTGAGGTTAGGTCGCACGTAGGGATGTAAATAATCATTATTTAAAAAAATCGATTTGTTAGATCGATTATTATTCATCAAAAAAACGGTTATTTATAAATTGATTTATTTTATTTTGGTCCTGATTTTTTTTCTAATGGTATTAAAAATAATAACCACCGCTACCAAATTCATGGGTGTTCCGTGTAAATCACAGATGTAAATACAAAGACAGATTTCAGAATAATTATTTTAATTTTCAGAATAATGAGACGTTTTATTTAAAAAAACTAGTTCCGCTTCTATTACTAGATGGCGTAGTAACGATGTATTTCAAACATGGTCGTAGTTTCAAACCACGGAGTACAAGGGAAAGTCAAATTCAGTTAAGTGGATCACATTGTACGTTGTCGATTTGTCGATAGAAAGCCATTAGAGTATATGCCTTCCATAAAATAAGAATAGAATACTAAACTCAATACATAATTATCTTAACAATGACAGAAGGTGAAACCCCCATTTTAACGCCATTTATCGGATCTTTATAAAATTATAGCTTTTTTTTTTATCAAATGTCTCATTTTAAGCTTGTAATGAATAATAATTTCACTCAATCAGAAAAACAGGCAAAGTTCATAAAACGACAGCGCGAGTGCATTGACCGCTAATAATCAAAGTGTTAGAACTGTAGAAATAAATGCCACTGCAATAGGAGGGCAGAGTTATAAACTTAAAAAGCACGAGCGAAGCACGTGTGAATTTTTTTTGTTAATTTTTTTGGTAGTAATTTTGACGTTACACAAAAAAATCAAAAGTAACAAGCAAACCTAACACAAAAAGTATCTTTGAACTGTCCAAATGTTGAAACTTAACAATATATTAAAGCAGTGTTGCAGGTGCGGAAATCAAATGTTTGTTCCAGATTTATTATTATCTAAATTGATTATTGTAAATGAAATGAAAATAAAGTAGGCATAAAAACAAAAACCCAAAGGGTAAAGTGAACCCTATTACTAAGGCTCCGCCGTCCGTCTGTCACCAGGCTGTATCTAATGAACCGTGATAGTTAGATAGTTGCAGATGATGTATTTCTGTTGCCACTATAAAGCATACTAAAACTCAGAATAAAATAAATATTTCAGGGGGCTCCCGTACAAAAAGCGTGATTTTTTGCTTGTTTTTATAATTAATGGTACGGAACTCATCGTGCGTGATCCCAACTTGCACTTGGCCAATTTTCGTTGTTATAAAATTAAAAATATTTCAAAAAAATCTATTTTTTTGGATTTATCGATTATTTTTCTTAAAGAAAACGATTTTTTGAGAAACGATTGTTTTGTCCAAAAAAATTATGGATTATTAAAAAACGATTTTTCATACCTTAGGTCACATCCCTAGGTCACTTATTTAAACAAAGGGTGGGTTCCAGTAGCTGATAAAAAAACCAAGAACGCTACCGAATTATGCCACTTTTACCCAGACAAGGCGATGTCAGGTAGACTTGTGTAACTCCGGAACGAGTCGTTCCTAGTAACTGCTCCGGGTTGGTGAACGAAAGGAACTCGTTCGCCTCCACGGCTGGCACAACTTGTTGCTAATAGGAATGAAAATGTGAGTCCCCGTAAATATATTTATTTTATTCTGTTTTGTAGTCTTTGTTGTTATAGTGGCAACAGAAATACATTATCTGTGAAAATTTGGTTCATGAGGTTCATGCGATACAGCCTCGTGACAGACGGACGGACAAAAAAGACGGACAAGAGTTTTTTTTTAAATTTTTAGTCTTTTTGTTTGTCTGTATGTCCGTCTGCCTTTAAACACGCATCACGCTGGAACTACTGAACGGATTTGGCTGAAATTTGGTGTGGTTATAGCTGATTATGCAGAATAACATTTTTGTTTTCTGAAACGGCCAAGTACTTATTGCCCAAGCATTACGGATGTAATTTTGGTTTCATGGATGAAATAAAAAAAAAAAGAAGGATTGAGTTTTGATTGACATCGAACTGAAGCCCAAAATGGCGGACATATTACATATGTGTGTCAGATGAAAGTAGGGCGACCGGCTGCATATAATGTGAGTGTGTGCGTGCCCCGCTCGTACGTACCAGGCGTTCTGGCTTCCTAAGGGTGCTTCAGTTTCGGATCACGGACGGAATTCCCTCCTTCTTTTTTTTATTAGCTCCATGGTACTTATATTATAATTATATTTGTTTATCAATTTTCATTTCAATAAAAAGCAAATAAAAATAACAAAAAAGAAATTTAAAAAAAAATTATACTCACCCTGTCGAGGGGAAGATAGAAGAGAAAGGTAAAAAAATAAGGGAAAAGGATGAATGGATGGTACGGTAATAAAAGGGTAAGAGAAGGGAAAGGTAAAAAAAATAGGGGAAAAGGATCCCCGCCGTCCCATCCATTCATCCTTGTGCCCTATTTTTTTTACCTTTCCCTTCTCTCTTACCCATAAACAGAGTTAAGACTTAAACCTAATTAACCCGTGCGAAGGCGGGTCGAGTTAATTTATATGACATGACATCACATTGTCTGGGTAAAAAGTGGCAGACGTACAGCATAAATGGACTTGACCTCTTGGTTTATGGCTTCTGTGGCTAGTTGTCACAGTTCTGCCAAACGTACAGCATAATCTATGAAATGAAAGTGTTTGACAGAGTTTTGGCGGGAACGCGGAAAAGTTCACGTCGTTGCATTGTATTATTTTTCAAAACTTTTGCTTTTTCCAGTGTTAATGTTTAAAAGTGGTGGCGTTTTACGCATTAAGTGCTGAATTACGAGCATGAGTGAGGGAAAGTGATATAATGTGTGAAACGAGATTTTTCGTGTTGCTTCCAAAACTCCATAGAAGCTTCTAGTAAAGTTGCCACCACTTTGCTGGAGCATGACTTAGACTGGACTATGACTACTTGACTTAGACTGGACTATGACTATGACTAGGACATGACTTTGCGTGAAATATATTATAACACGATGAAAATATAATACTTGACACTGGCTAAATACAATATGTGTGGAGCCAAAGTATAAGAAAAAAAAAATGAAAGTGTTTGACAGAGTTTTGGCGGGAACATTGTATTATTTTTCAAAACTTGTGCTTTTTCCAGTGTTAATGTTTAAAATTGGTGGCGTTTTACGCATTAAGTACTGAATTACGAGCATGAGTGTGGTCAAGTGATATAATGTGGTGTAACGTGGTTTTTCGAGTTGCTTCCAAAATTCCATAGAAGCTTCTTGTAAAGTTGCCACCACTTTACTTGAGCATGACTTACACTGGACTATGACCCGACTTAGACTGGACTATGACTACGACTAAGACTAAGACTTGACTACGTAAAATATTCTAAAACTCGATGAAAATATACAATACTTGACACTGGCTAAATACACTATGTGTGGAGCCAACATATAAAAAAAAAACTTCGTTTGATGTTCTTAGTCCACGTGACATTGGCAAAATTGTGGTCACCTCTCCACAAAGCCCATTAACCAAGAGTTGAAGTTGAAGTTGTATTATGAGCATGAGCGTGGGCAAGTGATATAATGTGGTGAAACTTGTCTTTTCGTGTTGCTTCCAAAATTCCATAGAAGCTTCTAGTAAAGTTGCCACCACTTTACTAACCATGACTTAGACTGGACTATGACTACGACTAATACTTGATTTTACGTAAAATATGTTAAGGTTGGATAGCTCTGTACCAAAGAGATTATAGGCACTAGAAAAAATGTCTATGAGGGTTGCTAGGCTACCAACTGTTTCCATCAATCATGTCATTGTGTCATCTCGTGAAAAAATAACTATGAACTAAAGTGTCGTGAATATATAAATAATTTTAAAGATAAACTGTGTTCAAAGTGAATATAGTGTTGAGTTTGTAATATAATAAACAATCTAAATTTTCGGTGATAAGATAAATCCTAGTCACACTACTCCACCTCCATAGTATTCGACTGCATCTCATCGGTTGGTAAGTCAAGCGATTTACCTCATCAGGTTACGGGCCTGCACTGGAAGAAAAAGGATAGTGTTTGCAATGGATTTTTCGACGAAATTAGAGATTGGGAAGCTCGAGGGCAAGGAAAACTGGACTACCTGGAAATATAAAATTTCCATAATGCTAGAAGGTACGGAAGGAGCCTTAGAAGCAGTTGAAGGGAAACTCCAGAAACCAATCCTCCCTGTAGGAGCAGGAGATGCTGCGATAAGCGCCTATAATATAGCAACGGCTAAATATAGGAGGACTGAAAGCGGTGCTCTGCTTATGCTTACTACAAACATGACCGAAGATACACTTAAGAAAGTTATGAGGTATAGAACGGCACATGAAGTTTGGCAAGAGCTACATAGACTATTTGACGTACAAACAGAGGACAGGGCTTACAGTTTATGCTTAGAGTTCTTTAGGCTAAAACATAGCAAAGAGGAGGACATACCGACTCATATGTCAAAGCTAAAGAATTTGTGGAATGACTTAAAAGTTGAGATTTCCAAATTAGATGCATCTGCCAAGTTACCCGAGTTGTTCCTGATATGTAAGGTCTTAGACACGCTCGACGATAGGTATTTCAACTTTAAGTCAAGCTGGCTAATGCTAAAACAGCCTGAAAAGACCATAGATAGTTTAACGAGTCACCTTTGCACGTTTGAAAGAGATTTGGGTAGTCAAGAGAATTCTCGGAAGGAGGCACTAGTGACTACGCCCGCTGCTGGACATGGACAAGCCAAGCAAAAGAAGGACGAGCAGTTGATTTGCAACTACTGTTCTGGAAAAGGACACAGAGTACGCAAGTGTAAGAAGTGAATTAAAGATGGGAGGCCACCCAAACCAACTTCAGGCACTCCATCATCTGGCTCAAAGTCTAATCAAGTGCAACAGATTTCGCTGATGGTAAGCGCATGCTCAATGAATCAAACTCAAGACCGGGAGAACTGGTATGTTGATAATGGAGCGACGACGCACATTGCAGTAAGGAGAAATATCTTCAATGATTTTCGCGAGTTTGATTCGGATCACACCGTAACGACGGCAGACGGGACTACTATACCTGCATTAGGAATGGGTACCGTAGTGGTAGAATCAAATGTCAGTGGAATTAAGGAGCGAATTACTCTGAACAATGTGTGGTTAGTACCATCACTAACGAAAAATCTTTTTTCAACGTTAGCAGCACAAGATAGGATGCAAAATAGCATTTTTACGTCAACGACTAAAGAGTGCAAGCTAGACATCGGAGGCACAACTAGAGTTGTTGGCAGGAGAGCCCCGTATGGTGGACTCTACAAGCTGGATATGAAAACAGTTGTTCCAGCAAAGAATACAGCTATAGAAATAAATGCTGTAACTGGCTCCAATATGCTACAGCTGTATCATGAGCGCTTTGCTCACCAGGACAAAAGGCATGTCATTCGCGTGGTAAAGCGTGAGTTAGGCATTAGTCTCAGTTCGGACAAAGTAAAGTGTGAAGGCTGCATATATGGGAAGTCGCACAGAAAGCCGTTTGGAACAAGGGAAAGAGCATCAGCAGTTGGAGAGCTGATTCACACTGATGTTTGCGGTCCCTTCGCAAAAAGCATATCAAAATACCAATACTATGTGCTATTTAAGGACGATTATTCAAGCTACCGCATGGTGTACTTCATCAGAGAGAAGTCAGAAGTAAAGGATAAACTTCTACAAATGCTTCAGGAAGCGAGTAACGCTGGGCATACAGTTAAAACTTTACTGAGTGATAATGGTGGTGAGTTTGAAAACCAAGCCGTCCGAAAAATATTGCAGAACCACGGTATACAGCATCGGTTGACAATGCCGTACACGCCGGAACAGAACGGCTGTAGCGAGCGTGAAAATCGAACTTTAGTAGAAGCTGCTAGATCGATGATGCATGCGAGAGGAGAAATGCCGCAAGTACTCTGGGCAGAGTTGATCAATACTGCTGCTTACGTACTCAACAGGACAGGTCCCACTAGAGTGGTCGACAAGGTGCCTTATGAGCTGTGGCATGGGAAGAAAACCAAGATAACTCACCTAAAGATCATCGGGAGTGAATGCTATGCGCATGTTCCAAAACAGAATCGCAAGAAGATGAATAAGAAGGCGATTAAGGGCATTCTGATAGGCTACGAGAATGATGATGGTTATCGAGTCTGGGATGGAAACAAGACGTTGAGGTCTCGAGACATAACGTTTCACACTGATGTCGAGTTTAAGATTTCCACTAGTACTCCTATTTGTTCAGAGGGAGAAACAGAAACCAGCGATAACGGAAACCAAATTCTCGAGCCAGAGCGTGAAAATGTAGAGGATAACCTTGAACATGTTCTAGAGGGAGATAGAACAGAGGTCGAAGAAGATCAAGTTCAAGAAGAAGTTAGAGAAGATGTTGACGAAGAGAGAGCCGCGATTGAGAGTTACGTTGACGAACCTAGGGAGAACGTCGATGACGATGGTGATGACGATTTTGTCGACGCTGATGAACAGTCTCTGGAAGTAGTTGAACCACTGAGAGATGTGGAGCCTCGATACAACCTAAGAGACAGATCAACCATCGCACGTCCCAAAAAGTTCGAGGACTTCGTATGCTACATAGGCACAGAAAACTTTCCTGAAACTTATAAAGAAGCTTTCGAGAGGGAAGATAGTGCAGAGTGGCAAAAGGCTATGGAAAGTGAGCTGAAGTCTCTAAAAGACAACAAGGTTTGGACATTGTGCGAGTTACCGTCCAATAGAAAGGCGCTTCCGTGCAAGTGGGTTTTTAGAATCAAACATAACCCAGACGGAACAATTGATAAATACAAAGCTAGACTTGTGGTAAAGGGATTCAAACAACGGAAAGGGGTTGACTACAATCAAACCTATAGCCCAGTCTCCAGAATGGCTACAATAAGAGCATTGTTAAGTGTCAGCGCCAAAGAAAAACTGCATCTGACGCAATTTGACGTGTCTACCGCATTTCTGAACGGCAAGCTTAAGGAAGAGATTTACATGAAGCAGCCAGACGGATTCAGTGACGGCACATCAAAAGTCTGTCTCCTAAAGCGAAGCCTGTATGGATTGAAGCAAGCACCACGGTGTTGGAACTCATGCTTTGAGGAGATCCTACTGGAGAAAGGTTTCGTACAGAATGCAGCTGACTGCTGTCTATTCACAAAGAATGTGGAAGGCAAGAAGATTTTAATCGCTCTGTATGTGGATGATGGTCTTGTGGCCACGACAGATGAAGAACTGGCGAACCAATTCCTGAAGGAGTTAGGGGATACGCTAAAGATCACGACCAAAACAGCATCCTACTATCTAGGACTGGAAATTGCACGATCCAAGGATGGCTCCATAACCATCAATCAGGAATCTTACACAAAGAAGATTTTGGAACGATTTCGGATGTCAGAATGCAATCCAGTCTCGACACCTATCGAAAGAAATCAGACTTCTGAAACAGGGAAAGTCAAAGACGGGAACCCTGAAGAGAAGAAATTTCCTTATCGAGAAGCTGTAGGTGCACTTGCATACCTAATGACAGGTACGCGCCCTGATATAGCATATGCTGTTGGGGTCGTATCAAGAAAGTTGGAGAATCCAACAGAAGCTGATTGGCAAAAAGTCAAAAGAATATTCCGATATCTGAAGGGAACAGTATCCTACGGCATTAAATACAATGCGAACTGCACTAGCAATGTTCTAGAAGGCTACAGCGATGCAGATCACGCTGGTGATGAGCAAACTGGACGTTCCACTACTGGTGTAACTTGTATGTTTGCTGGAGGAGCAGTTTCATGGCTAAGTCAACGTCAAGCATCAGTTGCGATATCAACGACTGAAGCAGAGATTGTTGCAGCGAGCGAAGGCGCGCGAGAGCTAGTGTGGCTTCAAAGAGTTTTTAGCCAACTCATATGCTTGGAAGGCATACCTACATTGAAAGTAGATAACGAAGCGGCCATACGCCTTGCACACAATCCGGAATTTCATAAGCGGACCAAGCATATCCGTGTGAGACACTTCTTCGTTCGCGAGACAGTACTAGAAGGTCTAGTGGATGTGCAGAAAACAAGTTCCGACGATCAATTAGCTGACCTATTGACAAAGGCAGTTCCGAGACCCAGGCTCGTGAGGATAAGAGCTGACTTGGGGCTGCAAGACATTTCAAACTAGTGAGGGAAAGTGTTAAGGTTGGATAGCTCTGTACCAAAGAGATTATAGGCACTAGAAAAAATGTCTATGAGGGTTGCTAGGCTACCAACTGTTTCCATCAATCATGTCATTGTGTCATCTCGTGAAAAAATAACTATGAACTAAAGTGTCGTGAATATATAAATAATTTTAAAGATAAACTGTGTTCAAAGTGAATATAGTGTTGTGTTTGTAATATAATAAACAATCTAAATTTTCGGTGATAAGATAAATCCTAGTCACACTACTCCACCTCCATAGTATTCGACTGCATCTCATCGGTTGGTAAGTCAAGCGATTTACCTCATCAAAATATTCAGTATTCTATTACTACTATATATGTACTTGACACTGGCTAAATACACTATATGTGGAGCCAAAATATAACAAAAAAAAAGTGTTTGACAGAACGTCAAATGTCAAACACAAAAGTCAAAACCACGTCAAAACAAAAACATGTGTTTTTGTTACTGAATTATTTTGGTTATTATATTTTATATAATTTAATTACATGCCATAACATGTCTAAACAGGCACTCTTTGACGACGATTCTGAAGAGGAAGTCGCCATAAAAATTGAAAATGCATATGCCAAGAAATACGACACATGGCGAGAGAAAGAAGAAATTCATAAACGTAAGTTTTACAAACGCGAACATATTTGATTCAGTGATTATTTGTACTAATAACTTATCAATTACAACCGCTTATCGTGCCCTCCGAAGCATGGTAACTCACAGTTATAAATGCTTCTTATCGTAGCAGTCACCTGACTACGCAGGTACTGCAGTCTAATTGAGAGACTGCAGTACCAATTGGCTAATTTATTTTCGCTATGGGCACATCTACTGACTAGTGCTAATACTATTTAACCTGCCAAATAATAAAAATATCCACTTTCTTCCAATATTCCAGTGGAGCAGAAATATGGACCTAAAGCTCTGAATTCCGATGCTTCGATATCGTCTGACAGTGAAGATGAAAGCGATGAACCCCCTGAAATCTCAGATGAAGTTGAGGAGCAGTTCCTAAAAACGCTGTCTCTGTTGAAGACCAAAGACCCCCGGATATATGACTCAAGTTACAAATTCTTTGAAGAAAAGCAGAAGAATGAAAGTAAGTACTTTATTAGATACATAAAACACATAATTTAAAGTTCAAAGTTCTTTAATTACTGAGAAACATGAGATGTTACAATGTCATTTGGTTGTACACATTCCACACATAATGCTTAGAGTATTTATGAATTTTTAAATAATCTAAGCCATAATGTAATTGAGATTTTGATTATACTTCATTTAGGGATTATAACATCAAGATTCCTTTCCTTCCTTCTGACTTCATTAGCATTCTTACGCTTAAATAATTAGTTAGATTTATCTTTTTCTTATACATTCTATCAATTTGATAATTTACTAACATACAATGCCTGCCTATATAGTAACATTAGCACAAAGAAACAATAAAAATCTGAGACTGGGTATAAATCAAAGAATAAAATAATAGCATAAATAGAAGATATCCTCCACAAGTCTCTGCATCTAGCGGTGGGCTGTTTGTCTGTCATTGCTTGGCAATCAATCATTCAAGTTTAACCCCCCCGTTTCTCATAATGATGTTTGTTAAAGATGCAGAAAGTAAAGGGCTAATGAGACTTTATGACCTCATTACACTGTGTAGTAATCTGATTACTAGACTGTAATATCTTAGGATGACATGCTCAGTCATGAGAAACTATTGTTTTAAAGTTCCGAGTGACACTGCCACAGTTATAGGCGGCCGTGTCGCTTAACACCAGGTGAACGACTAGCTCACGTCATTCAGTCTTATAAAAGAGTTAAACTCATGTCAACTTAAAAATACTGAACACTCATTGGTTGCCTGGTGATCATCGGCTATCATCAACCAATGAATGTATAGTCTTTGGTGAGTCAAGTTAAAATTAGTTTGACAAATGCACGAGAGACTGGGATTAGTCTTTTATTTATCTTTTTTTTTTACGCCCAATGATCACATACATAGATCCTGGACCCTAACTAGGGCTCTCTGTATCTAGGGACCCAGGAACTACGAGGACCATGGTCCCACAACACCTAGACACAGAACAAGTATTAACGCTTTTTTTTTGTTTTTCGGGCCCAAATACTTGTCTTGTCGCGGGAATCGAACCCGCCGCCTCTGGGTTATGAGCCGGATCTGCTCAACCACCACACCACGAAGGCTGTCAGATCTTGATTGCTGATTGTAATAGTTAGAATTAGACATCAAATAGTAATAATTAGACCAATTCAAAGAACAATTTCGATTTCCAGTAGAAGAGGAGAAGAAAAAAACACTTACCTTTGGGGACAGTGATGATGATGATGATGATGATGGCAACATATTCAGCATTGAGAAGAAGGCAGAGATAGTTGATGATAAGAAAACAGTTGGGAAAGTTGAAGGCAGTTCTAATAAAATTGGCAAGGTGAGTTTAGATGCCGAATACAGAATTTATTGGTAAAAAATAATTTACAGGTCAACATAATAAGTAATAATATTATTTTAGATAAATCTAAATGACTATTTGTATACTAAATACTATACAGTCAATTTGTCCATAAAAACTCATTGACTGAGTAGTAAGCCTTACCGATCAACAGTATCTTGAGCTTGTTTTTAAATATATTGTCTGAATTACCATTTGTTATGTGTTCTAGTAAATTATTATTATATATTTTCTTACATACTTACATACATACATTTCGCGCGGGTGGTGAGGGACATGAAGCGAGGAAAATCCCCTGGCCATGACCCGCTGAGTATTGAACACCTGCAACATGCAGGCGTTCATCTGCCGAGGGTGCTTGCCATGCTTTTCACCTTCTGCGTAGGCCATTCATACCTTCCTGAAGCGATGATGAGGACTTTAGTTGTTCCTATAATAAAGAATAAAACAGGCGATGCATCTAGTTTGGGTAACTACAGGCCTATATCCCTAGCAACAATCACTGCTAAAGTGCTGGACGGTGTGATTGACAAACACTTGGAACAACACCTGAATATACATGACGCTCAATTTGGATTTAGACCTGGTCTTTCAACTGAAACAGCGATACTAAATCTCAAGCATACCGTCCAGTACTACACGAGTAGAAACACACCTGTCTATGCTTGTTTTTTAGACTTGTCAAAAGCATTTGATCTTGTTTCGTATGACAGGTTGTGGCAAAAGTTAGAGACTAAGACTGAGCTTCCTTCTGAATTGACATCGCTTCTTAAATATTGGTATGGAAAACAGAAGAATTATGTAAGGTGGTCAGGGTTACTGTCGGACGTGTATCGGTTGGAGTGCGGAGTGAGGCAGGGTGGGTTGACCTCGCCTCGGCTCTCGGCTACGTCGCACTTTAAGTATCTGGGTCACTGGGTCACCGAGACCCTCACTGATGACATGGACATGGAAAGGGAGCGCAGAGCATTGTCAGTCAGAGCTAATATGTTGGCGCGTAGGTTTGCACGGTGTACTGCTCAGGTAAAAGCCACACTATTCAGAGCGTACTGCCAGGCTTTCTACACGTGCAGCTTGTGGGTCAAATATTCGCAAAGGACGTACAATGCTCTGTGCGTCCAGTATAACAATGCATTCAGGGCACTGATGGGTCTGCCGCGTTTCTGTAGCGCATCAAAAATGTTTACGGATGCAAGGATAGATAGCTTTACAGCGATACTACGCAAAAGAATTGCATCCGTAATGCGCCGGGTACGCGGCAGCACCAACAGCTACCTGCAACTGATTGCAGAGAAGATGGATGTGGACAGTATCTTCATGAGGCACTGGACGCGAGTGCATACTGTGAAAGATACTGACTGCTCATATAACCATTATATGGCTTAAATAATTTATTAATTTTTAATTTTGTGTTTGTAAATTTTAATAAGTATTTAGATTAATGATTAGATAATTATGTGTTTTATGATCATTTATTTAATAATTTTAAGAACAATATGGACTATAATATAATTTTAATTTTATGTTATTTATGTATATTATAGACTGAAATAAAAACTTGAATTGAATTGAAAAAAATTTCTATTATAAAATCTGTGGACATACTAAGCCATGATTGGCCACAAAAACAAACTAAAATGACTATGCGCCTATTCTTCTTCTTCTCTTCTTCTCATATAGGCAAGTGGCCAGCGCAGATGTCAGCAGTGTTAGGCCGCCGGCCGGCCAGGCATCTGACTTGGCTTAACAACTAGGCTTACAACAACAGCCGGGACGGAAGGCTTAACGTGTCCTCCAAAGCTTGAAAGCGCTCAGTTGGAAATGCCACTTTTTGTTGTAGTGGTCACCCATCATAGTAGCATTATAAAATATTCATAAACATAAACAGCTATGAATATGTAATATCTTTTTCCAGGATGGCAAGCTAAAAGATTACCTGATAGGTAAACTAGATCACATAGATCACCCCGTTGAGAAAGACTTGGCGCCGTTGAAGGCTCTCTGGTCGGACCCCAAGCTTAATGAGGGCGAAGCTTTCCTGAGGGACTACATTTTGAACAAGAGGTAAAATTATTTTGTTTGTTAAACAGTTGGAATTTGTGAAAGATACTGCAGGTATACCCTAGATATCGGATTGGCGTAAAAAAACGTTTCGGTAAATTAGAGCTCACTTGCGGCGTGAGCTCTTATTTCGAATTAGTGTGGTTGAAATCCAGCCAACGTAAACACGTTTTTCACGCCACCCATGCGCATATAAAAGTTGTAAGAATAAGACCCGAAAAAGCAATATATTGGCCTACCTGATACAATAAAATTATTTACAATAACTTACTGTTAGTTCCATTGGCGGATTCGGGGGGGCCGTGGCCACTGGAGCTGTTGTGCCAGCAGCCTAGAGTCACACTCCGTTATTTTAAGGAGTTGGGGTGGCTCGGGTAGATGCTGGGGGGAAATGCACAATACACCCCAAGCGGGACGTCAGTGCAGGACTTAGCGACCCTACGTAGATTTAGAATTAGGTTTGAATGAACTGAACTGGACTCTTTGGAGGTGAACTAGTTCCATTCGTCCATCTCAAGAGAGAGCAGTTCTTTTAAGTTGCTAAATCACAACTCTAATTTTTATTTCATCATCATCATCTGACTTTTAGGTATCTAGAAGACGGTGATGCAGGTGAAGCCGAGGACAAGATCCGAGATGACGATGACCTGGAGGCCGATGAAAAGATGGTGGAGGAGCAGGGCAAGTTCGAGAGGGCATACAACTTCAGGTTTGAGGAGCCCGACCAGGAATATGTAAGGATTTAGTGTTAATTATGTTATTGGGTATCTGGTTTGGGTATTTGTAAAAGCGCTTTGAATAGCCTATTTGCAAAATACTTTGTCTTTTGTCTTTTGGAGTAAATACTGCTTGAAATACATTCTAATTTCTTCCACAAATTTTAATTTAATTCACAACTTGACAGCCAAATAATGACTTACAAAATAATGCTGCCTCAAAAGTTCGGAATAACATGTGAAATGTATATCAATCACTCAAAATGTATCTCTTTATTATGCTAATAGAATATTTTGCAGTAGTTTCCGTTGCCTGAAAGGTTTTCCAATATAATAATGATGCTGACCAATGTTGAATTTAACATTAAATCTGAATGAATAATTCATCAGCTCACTCTAAAATGAACTGTCTCAGCGTCTAATTTTACAACACTATTTTTTCATGAAATAATGGCGTCTTACACGTGTAATGTCGTGTCGTGGATCGAATGCAAAGTCCTAGTTTATAGATAGCTCTATTTTAAAGGAGATTATTATATTATATTATTTTTGCAAAAAATAAGACAACAATCTCCTTGGTTTTTTTCCAGCTAAAACGCTTTCCGCGCACGATGAGCTCGATCCGTCCAAAAGACGACAAGCGGTCGCGAAAGCGCGCGGAGATACGCGACCGGAAGGAAGAGGAAAAGAGACGCAAGATGGAAGAGATTGCGCGACTGAAAGCCCTCAAATTAAAGGAAATTAAAGAAAAGATTAGCAGAATTAAAGAGGTGACCGGGAATGAAGAGCTGGCCTTCAAGGTGAGAGTACTTATAAATAACCGGACAAGTGCGAGTCGGACTCGCGCACGAAGTGTTCCGTACCATATTTATAAAAACGAGCAAAATAATCACGTTTATTGTGTGGGAGCCCACTTAAATAAATATTAATTTTATTCTGGTTTTTAGTATTTGTTGTTATAGCGGCATCAGAAATAAATCATCTGGGAAATTTTCAGTTGCCTTATTATCACGGAGCTTCAGTTATAGGGTTCGCTTTACTCTTTGGGTACGGAACCCTAAGATACCCTAAAAATGACTTCTACTAGCAGATTTGTGTTTTAATTTTTTTCTTATCGGTTTAGTATGAAAAGTGACACCAAGGCTGACCACTTGCCTACACAAGAAGAAGAAGAAGTATGAAAAGTAGTGTTTCTTCTATGTGTCAGCTATTAATGCAATTTGCAGCAATATAATTATTGTATGCCATCCATCCATTTCATCCTTTTCCCCTATCTTCTTTCCTTTCCCTTCTCTCTTACCCATAAACAGGGTTAGGATGTAAAACTATTAACCTTTGCGAAGCCGGCGGGTCAACTAGTTTATAATATTTTTCTTCTTCTTTTCGTGTAGGCAAGTGGTCAGCCCTGGTGTCAGAATTTTTATGCCTCCCAAAGGCTTCGGACTTGGTTTTACGACATCAGCCGGGACCGACGGCTTAATGTGTCCTCCGAAGCACGGTAGCGCTCAGTTTTAAATACCAACTTTTTGCTGTAGCGGTCACCCATCACAGTAGTGACCGCAGCGAACGTTGCTTAACTTTACCGATCGGTTAGGAACGGCTAGTCGTGCTTCGCTATGTGCGATAATATTAGACACATTATAAACTATTTGACCCGCCTGTTTATTTTGTAAGCGTGTTGCCTGAAATAAATGGTGTATTTATTTTTAAAATCCATTTACGTTTCAGGAAGAAGACATAGAAGGGGACTTTGATCCGGAGGAGCACGACCGGCGGATGAAGGCGATATTCGACGAGGAGTACTACGGAACTGTTGATGATGAGAAACCTGTCTTCCCGGACCTGGATGAGGAACTGGAAATTGGTGAGGATACTAAATATTGGGGTGGGGAAAAGTTTCTAAACTCAATTTTATATTAGACGGAGTAAACTGACACATCGAAATGTCACTTGTGAAAATAATGTTGCCAATTTCTAAATCACAGCGATGATCTAATTCAGCTCGTACAGCTCATCATCATCATGAACAGCCTGATGACGTCCACTGCTGAACGTAGGTCTGACCCAACGAGCGCAACTTTGAGCGGCGGCTCGCCTCCTGCATCCATCAGCTTCCCGCAGCTTTCAGCTTCACCAAATCGTCGGTCCACCTAGTGGGGGCCCACGGTTCATGATATACAGCCTGGTGACAGACAGCGGAGCCTTAATAATAGGGTTCGCTTTACCCTTTGGGTACGGAACCCTAAAAAGGACTTTTTGCTTCGAGTAATTAATACTATACTAAAATACTAAATACTAATACTAAATGCTCGAAGCAATAAGTCCTTTTTAGGGATAGATAAATAGAGATGGCAAGGCAAGGCCAAGGTGTACCCCTCTGCCGGTCATATGGCGCTATTTGGTCATATACATTATCATAGTGTGCGTGTAAACACGCGGCATTGTCTGTGTGCGTATTATGTGATGGTGGGCGGCGTTTACGTGCGCGGTTTGCGCGTGCGCTGCACGTGTTTACCTCGTCCCTCGTAAAAATCAGCAGAAACTAATGCTGGATTATAACGTTCCCATCTCCATTTGTTAAATGCTCCTGTTGCTTTTCGTATTATAAATAAATTGGATGGAATATAAATAAATAAATAAATATAAATATGTGTGGACATTTCACACAGCGCCATCTAGCCCCAAACTAAGCATAGCTTGTACTATGGGATACAATACTTGTATACTTTTTTGTTTGTAAATACATACATAGAATACAATATAACACCCAGACGTAGAACAAACATCTATGTTCATCACACAAATGCTTGTCCCGGGTAGGAATCGAACCCACAGCCCTCAGTTCAGAAGGCAGGGATACTACCAACTGAGCTATCGGGCCCGTCAAATATTATAATATATTGTATTGTATTTAATATTCCAGAGAACTGGGACAACTATGACCCTCAATCGGCTGACGTGGAACAAGGCGATGCTGAACCCCATTGTGAAGACGCAGAGTTTAATGTAAGCTTTCTCATCTCCAAAATAAGATGTCACATTATGCCACTATTTTTGAGCTAAAGAAGAATACTTTGAGTGACTTAAAAAATCTAAAACCAGAAGCGCAATTCAAATAAAACTCTTCTTTTTTAGGGTTCTGTACCCAAAGGGTCAAGCGAACCCTTCTTATTCTTACTCTTATTCTACGTGGGGACGCTAAGTCCTGCACTGACGTCTCGCTAGGGGTGTATTGTGCATCTACCCGAGCCACCCCAACTTCTTAAAATAATGGAGTGTGGCTCTAGGCTGCTGGCACAGCTGCTCCAGTGGCACTGATGATGGGTGTTGGAGTAATGACGATGAGGCATTCGAAATGTCCTGAGTAGAATGTTGTGTGTCTACTCATGTTAACCCTATTACTAAGGCTCTGCTATTCATTTGTACCATTGCTTTAGTAGTTCTTCTGCCGCCAAGCAGTAGTGTGCCCTACTGTGTTTCGGTTTTCCGGCATTGTAGCTAGTGCAATTACTGGTCAAATGAGACTTTATGGCTTGATTTCCCAGTCTAGTAATATTACTAGACTGTGTGATGTCTCAGGATGCAGTGCGCAGTGCAGTGTCACGAGAAACTATTATTATAAAGTTCCGAGTGACACTGCAGTTGTTATGGGCGGCCATAGTCGCTTAACATCAGACGAAACGACTAGCTCGTCACGTCATTCATTCTCATTAAATAACTAATTATTTCCCAGATGGACGCAGACTACGATCCAAAGCAAGCTCGAGCGAATTTACTTCAAGAAATACAAAGTACACTCGGTAAGAAACGTCGGAACCGCAAAAAGAAGTCCAAACTGGCGAAACTCCTCGCGAAGGAGAAACCTGTTTTTGTCCCGCAAACCGAGAAGACATATGATGAATATATGGAGGAGTACTATAAGATGGATTGCGAAGATGTTATCGGTGGGGATCTGCCAACGAGGTTCAAGTACAGAGAGGTCGTGCCTAATGATTATGGACTTTCTATTGAGGAGGTAAAAATAATTTGATAATTTTGTTAGTGCAGTAACGCTAACAGGCTAGTTGCCTGCTATTAAATATGAACATTTTTATAAAGTAAGTATGAATGCAATATTGAAAATATAAGTGAAATTGGTAAATAAATCACGCCGCAATATCAGAACCGGCGATGGATGCAGGAGGCGAGCAGCCGCTCAAAGTGACGCTCTGTGGGAGAGGCCTATGTCACCAGGGAACATCTTCAAGCTGTTGATGATGACATAAAAATAAGTAGCAACATGGGGTCCCATCAGGTGCAAACGAAAAATAGCCCGAACTTGTAAAAAATCTAGTAATCGTGTCTAGAGAGTTACGAGTTAGTGTCCAGTGTATTCATTTGGCCCAATACTTCGCCAACACGCAATAAATGTCGCTTGATAATCTTGCGTTATGCAGAAATAAAATAATTCGTAAAATAGCCCGCGTTATTCCGTTGTATGGGATGAGCCATCTGTACTGTAGGTATTATATTACCTGGGGTAGCAACTAGATAGTGTAAGGTGAAGTAAAATAAGTACAAAAAAAACAACCGTGATACTTTCATAATTTAAATTCTGCCTCTATGGTGTGGTGGTTGAGTACGTCGAATCATAACCTGAAGGGTTCGCGGGAAATTGTCCCGCGGAACAAGTATTTAGCCACAGAAAAGAATCTGTGCCTGTGTGTCTGGTCTCTGTATGTGATCGTTATTTTCAACTGACCTAATAGCTCATTTGGTAGTAACCCTGCCTTCTGATCTATAGGCTGTGGATTTGATTCCTACCCAGGATAAACAGTTGTGTGATGAACATAGATGTTTGTTCTGTTATTTATAAACAAAAAAGTATCTAAGTATTGTATCAGTTATCTGGTTCCTATAGTACAAGGTTCGCTTAGTTTGGGGCTAGATGGCGCTGTGTGAAACGTCCACACATATTTATTTTTATTTATTATAATTATATTTTATATATATTTTATTTTTTATGTTCTAGATTCTTCTAGCAGATGACAAGGAGCTAACCCAGTGGGTGCCTCTCAAGCGATTGGTACGCCACAAGCCAGAGAGTGCACAGAAGAGCGAAGTGGCAGCTTTCAGGCAGAAGGCGTCAGATCTAGGCCTCAAGCGACGAGTACTGCCTAGCTTGTTCAAGGAATTACCTGAGTAAGGAGGAACTATTCAACCTTTTTAAATTTAATTTAGCTTTTTTTGGTGGCTAACCAATTTATTTTTTCATATTTTTATGCTAATGAATAACGTGACGAACTAGTCGTTCAACTGATGTTAAGCGACACGGCCGACCGTAACAGTTGCAGTGTCTCAGAATGGCATGCGCAGTGCACTGTCATGCGAAACTGCTTTATTTTAGAATTAGAATGGCACTGCAACTGCTATTATACTAAACAACTATGTACCTACTATATGTTTGCGCACATATTATACATAGACAGTTAAAAACATTTAGATTGGCAAATCCGCATTTTTGATTCTTTTTTAATTAATTCCAGGGAGCCGGAATTGGTCGTGCCAAAGGAAAACAAGAAGAAAAAGAAAAAGAACAAAAACAAAGCTGAAAACACAGAAGAAAGTAAAGAGGCAACTGCAGAGGAAAATGAACCTATTGGCAATGATACAAGTGAGCAGAATGGCCAAACGACAAACAAAGTCAAAGATAATAAAAAGAAGAAAGATGTAAACAAAAAAGTAGAACAAGAAAATGCGACAGAAGTAATAAAAGAACTAAATAATCTTGAAATTAGTGAAACAGTTGATGATACAGCGAAAAGGAAAAAGAAAAGTAAAAATATTGAAGAAAATGCTAAACCAGAAACAAGCATTCCGGAAGAGGTAGAAACTAAACCTGTAAATGAAGGATTTAATAACGAATACAATAGCAATGCTATTAAAGTTAAAAAGAATAAGAAAAAGAACAATACAGGCTTTGAAGTAGAAAATGTCTTGAATGCAACCCCTAGTCAAGAAAGTGTTAGCTTGAAAAGGAAAGGCAATCAAAATCACGATTCGCAAATTCCTAGCAAAAAGAAGAAGCAAAATAAGATGCAAGGAAAAAAGAATAAAGATTCTAAGAAGAATGTTAACAAAAAAGATAAGTTTAAAACTAAACAAAACAACGATAAGTCTTCAGATAATCCTCTGAGTAAGCTATCTGATGAGAGGTTAAAGGCATATGGGTTGAATCCCAAGAAGTATAGGAGTTTCTTAAAGTATAAAAAGTTTTAGTAGAGAAACGTTTATGTAAGACATGAAATGAAAAAATATATGAATATTTTTAATAAATTTTATTTTAATTATGAGGCGTTATATTAAAAAAAGCTGTAATTTTATAAAGACCCGATAGATGGCGTTAAAATGGGGGTTTTACGTTCTGTAATGAGACATTTTATTAAAAAAAATAACTAGTTCCGCTTCTGTTACTAGATGGCGTAGTAACGACGTATTTCAAACATTGTCGTAGTTTAAAACCACAAAGTACAAGGAAAACTATATGTTGATGAGGAAACCTCTCTTTCAGTTGAGTGGATCACAGAGTACGTTGTGGATTTGTCGATAGGTAGCCATTAGAATTGCCTTCCATAAAATAAGGATAGAAAACTAAACTCGATACATAATTATTATCTTAACAATGACAGAACGTAAAACCCCCATTTTTTTTCTTATTATTTGGCTCCACACATAGTGTATTTAGCCAGTGTCAAGTATTATATTTTCATCGTGTTATAAAATATTTCACGCAAAGTCATGTCCTAGTCATAGTCATAGTCCAGTATAAGTCAGGTAGTCATAGTCCAGTCTAAGTCATGCTCCAGCAAAGTGGTGGCAACTTTACTAGAAGCTTTTATGGAGTTTTGGAAGCAGCACGAAAAATCATGTTTCACCACATTATATCACTTGCCCTCACTCACGCTCGTAATTCAGCACTTAATGCGTAAAACGCCACCAATTTTAAACATTAACACTGGAAAAAACAATAGTTTTGAAAAATAATACAATGCAACGAAGTGAACTTTTCCGCGTTCCCGTCAAAACTCCCCGCCTCGTTGTTATGTATCGAGTTTAGTATTCTATTTATTATTTTTATTTATTTAATTCTTTATGCACAAAATGTGTACAAAGGTGGACTTAATGCAACAGCATTTTGTACCAGTCAACCAAGGTGTGAAGAAAAGGAAGTAGATTAGGCGTGCACAAACGGATATGAGCAAAATTGCAGATCATACTAAATATAAATAATATACTTAAAGTATTAACTATTAAGATACAAGACTCGATTAGTATATACATATAATTTTATGAATTTAATAAAATACAGACTAAAATAACCGGTAATGTTTAATTAAATAACTAATACTAATATAGATATACTAGATAATAATAAATAAATACATATTCCTATATTCAGCTTTATCAAGTTTAGAGACTTAAGTAAATGTTCTTTTACCTGGCGTTTAAAACTGTCCTTTACGTTACATCTCTGAATATCATCTGGTAACGAGTGTACAGGGCGGTTATTCTCTATGGAAACACGGATTCCACACGATACGAAACCACGTCGTTTTCGTGTCTTGTTCAAATCGTGTAACAGTGTCAGATATATCTTCACTTTACATTAAAGTTATCTTTATTTTAAATAAAATATATTAACATAAGTCGTCAAATCTTTTGATGTGTTTATGTTTCGAAACACGTTTCGGTAAAACACACGATTTTTGGCAGTTCAAATCGCGCCAATTCCAAATTTATTTCGCGCGGTTTCGTTTTCGTTTCATAGAGAATACAGTTTCGCAGATTTCTTATGTAAGACAAGGAATTCGCCTGGTTTCGAAGTAAGGAATCGATACGGAATAATGGCCTGCTGTGACTTGAAAGGAATTGTCTAAGAAAGATGTTGTATGTCGTGGAGTTGCGAGAATAAGGGTGTTTGAAGAGCGGAGTTGTCTTTCATGTGTGTCTGATAGGTAGGTTTATTTTATGGAAGGCATATAACTCTAATGACTTTCTATCGACAAATCGACAACGTACTCTGTGACTGTGATCCACTCAACTTGTACTCCGTGGTTTGAAACTACGACCATGTTTGAAATACGTCGTTACTACGCCATCTAGTGACAGAAGTAAAACTTTTTTTTTAATAAAGCGTCTCATTACATAAGTCAAAGAGAGTTTAAATATTCATCTTTTTTTCGATTAAAAAACATGAAGAATTACCGTACTAGGCTTTTGGTTTTTGTTTTAAGAGTGCAGGGGGGTCTAGCTAAGATACCAACCACTAACGCTAACGCCAAACGCTAACTCCATAACTGTATTCAAATGACATTAGCTGTGGAAAAGTAAGCGATTTCCGAAATGTCATCCTAGTACCTACATTTTGGAGTTAGTGTTTGGCGTTAGCGTTAGTGGTTGGTATCTTTGCTAGACCCACTGGTTGTTTTTGGTCTGGCTTCAGCTCTTTTTTACCGCCAGCCTATAGCCCATCGACATAGAATCAGGGGGTCTAGCAAAGATACCAACCACTAACGCTAATACCATACGCTAACTCCAAAATGTACAGGGGGTCTAGCAAAGATACCAACCACTAACGCTAACGCCTCACGCTAACTCCAAAATGTATTGAAATGACATTCACTGCGGAAAAGTTAGCGATTTCCAAAATGTCGAAAGTTCGACGATGACCCACAACTAAGTCTTCTTCTTCTTTAATGTCTTTCTATCGCTTTTTTGCAATAATTCTGCCAATGTCAAGTGAGTAAAATTTGTACGGTCATGTCAAGTCAAAGCCATATTTTGTCAGTCAAAACGCCAACAGTAAAATGGTGGAAAATTTACTGAAGGCTTTAAAAAAGACCGTTGAAGCAAAAACAAACGTGCATGGTTTTATGATCTTTAAACCATTTGCCAACACTCGTGCACGTTCACGAACACTTAACGGATAATAATCCACCCTTATTACACATTAAAGTTCAAGATACACTAGTTTTGAAAAATAAATTCAAAATTCACAACCGCCATTGTCGGATTTTCTTCAAAGACCCAGTAAGCGTAGCGTTATATACTCTTTGGACCCAGTCTTACCAGTTTGAGTGAAACTGTTGTTGATTTGAAAGCACGAAGAGCACCACAGGTTAGAGACAAAAAAATTACTCTGTGGAGTGCACTGAGTAACGAGAAATATTCAAGGTCTGTGGCTTCATCGCAATTGTAGTCTGTGATGTTGGCACCTCGTTGGCACAAATCATCAACATAGAATCATAAAAATAAAATAAAATATATACCTCCATGGCACAAATGCACACTCAGATGTTGCCACAAATGAACTATTTTTTCTGTAATCTGTGCATTCATTCCATTGTTTTTTCACAGGTTTTTTTCTTGAGTCTGTGGACTGGATATCTACGGGTCCGTTCCACTCCATTCCAACGCCAAAAACGATTACATTTCCCGTTCCATTTGCAAATTAAATAAAACGTTTACTCGCTTAGAACTAGAACGTCAAAGTGTGGCTGGAACGCCTACTTCACCCATCGCCTTAAATAAAACGTGAGAGAAAAGTGCCAAAAAACACTCATAGTCATCACCTTTACCACAGATTACTGAATATTATGTTATCTTTACTGCAAGTGGACGATGTTTGTGACCGAAAATAACTCTAATTTAGTTCATCTTGGTAAAAAAGAGTAGAAAATAAAATGGGCGCCACTGTGCCATTCATGTGGTAACCCGCAACTGTATTAAGTTAAATCTTAACAGTAGCAAAGCAACAGCTACTAAGCAAAGCGACAGCGAACACTTAGCAGTCGATCGCAAGATATCCACTGCTGAACATAGGCCTTCCCCAGGGAGCGCCACTTAGAGTGGCTGCTCGCCTCATGCATTCATCGGCTCCCCGCGACTACCAGGTCGTCGGTCCACCTAGTGGAGGGCCGGCCTACGCTGCGTCTTCCAGTTCGTAGTCGCCACTCGAGAACCTTTCTTCCCCATCGGTTGTCAGTTCTACGAGCAATGTGGCCTGCCCATTGCTATTTCAACTTGTTAATCCTAAGAGCTACATCGGTCACTCTAGTTCTCCTGCGGATCTCCTCATTACGGATCTTATCTCGCAGGGAAACACCGAGCATTGCTCCCTGCATAGCTCGTTGCGCGACTTTGCGCTTAGGAATGAGGCCAACAGTTAGAGACCACGTCTCAGTTCCATAAGTCATCATTGGCAACACACATATAAAAATGTTACATACAAACGTTATTTCATATAATCTGTTTCAATATACTTTTACTAGGATGGGTCATCATCATCATCATCATTAACAGCCCGAAGACGTCAACTGGTGAACATAGACCTTCCCCATAGAGTGCCACCTGGAGCAGCCACTCGCCTCCTGTATCCATCAGCTCCCCGTGGTTTTCACCAGTTCGTCGGTTCACCAAGTGGGGGCCGGCCTAAGCTGCGTCTTCTGGTTCTACGGATATCTAATTTTCTTTATTGTATTAAAACTAAAAAGTATCGAAATTCTACAGCACTGTTTGGTTAGGTTTATTATATATCGATATATTGTGTAATAGGGGTCACTTCCCTACTCACGCATACTAATGCAAATTTAAATACTCACACCAACAGAAAATGGACAGGCATTTTGTGAATGTCCGCCGTCCATATGATTCTATGTTGATGCTTTGTGGTATTTTGGAGTATGTACTTTTTTTTTTCTTATATTTTGGCTTCACACATAGTGTATTTAGCCAGTGTCAAGTATAGTTATTTTTCATCGTTAAAGAATATATCACGTAAAGTCAAGTCTTAGTCATAGTCATAGTCCAGTCTAAGTCAGGTAGTCGTAGTACAGAATAAGTCATGCTCCAGTAAAGTGGTGGCAAAACTAGAAGCTTCTATGGAATTTTGGAAGCTACAGGAAAACTCACGTTTCACCACATTATATCACTTGCCCACACTCATGGTCATAAGTCAGCACTTAATGCGTAAAACGCCACCAATTTCAAACATTAATACTGGAAAAAGTACAAGTTTTCTTCTTCTTCTTCTTCTTCTTTAATGGCTTTCTATCGCTTGTTTGCAATAATTCTGCCAATGTCAAGTGAGTAAAATTTGTACGGTTATGTCAAGTCAAAGTCATATTTTGTCAGTCAAAACGCCAACAGTAAAATGGTGGAAATTTTACTGAAGGCTCTGAAAAGGCCGTTGAAGAAAAAACGAAAATGCATGGTTTTATGATCTTGAAACCATTTGCCAACACTCGTGCACATTCACGAACACTTAACGGATAATAATCGACCCTTATTACACATTAAAGTTCAAGATACACTAGTTTTGAAAAATAAATTCAAAATTCACAACCGCCATTGTCGGATTTTCTTCAAAGACCAAGCACAAGTTTTGAAAAGTAATACAATGCTACGACATTGAATTTTCTGCGTTCCTACCAAAACTCGGAGTTGATGTTTATGTATTATTAAATAATAAAAAAAAGAAATATTAATTTTAAGCATATAGCTTTTTTATTTCATCCATGTGTTCAAGTTTTAAATTCCTCAAATACAATCTTTCTAATAAAAAAAGTTGGCTTTGCTTAGCAGTAAATACTTTTAAATTTCTTTTAAAAAATAAATCACGTTTTTGTTAGAACTTCAACGGTATTTCTTCATGTTTTAGCATGTTTTAAAATGCCGAAATCAAATTAATAACCTTTTTTTACATCATTACCTATGTACTCTGTGATTTACATCATGGAAGTCATCAACATAGAATCAGAATGGACGGCGGACATTCACAAAATGCATTTCCATTTTCTGTTGGTGTGAGTATCTAAATATGCATTAGTATGCGTGAGTAGGGAAGTGACCCCTATTACACAATGTATCGATATATAGTAAACCTAACCAAACAGTGCTGCAGAATATCGATACATTTTACTGTTAATAAAATAAAGAAAGTTAGATATAAGTAGAACCAGAAGACGCAGCGTAGGCCAGCCCCCACTCGGTGGACCGACGATCTGGTGAAAACCCTCTCAAGGTCGCCCTCTATGGGGGAGGCTTACGTTCAGCAGTGGAGCAGTGGTGGTTACAGTTTTATTATATGTATTGATAAGTCCGTCCTACCTAGCTTTATCATACCATACCTATGAGTTAAGACCTACTTGTTGTTATAAATACCTACTCTATGATTCCCTAACGTTTATTACTTTATGACTCTTACCTAAAACGACAACATCAACAAAATCCCCTACCTAGTCTGTGGGACCCACTTTCTCTCTGGAGGTAGATAGATATATAGAAAGATTAACTCTTTATTGTACACCAAATAAAAGAAACTAAACTTAATTTACTTATAATGCTAGTACAATGGGCGGTCTTATCGCTTAAAGTGATTTCTTCCAGACAACCTTGGGACGGAGAGGACATTGAAAAATTAATTTGGGACTACGGTGTACCTACAGCCAAACTTTACAATGATATTACACTCATTTTGCAATTAAAAGAAGATTATAATAAGTAATAATAACAATCTATGTGCTATATTTCAATAATAATTATACTTAAGACTTTATTTTGTATAAGTACAATAAAATAATAACGATACATACATAAATATATACATAATATATAATTATATACCATACAATACATAATATATCTATCATGGATACATACATATATAAATATTTATATTGGAGGTTGACGAACAAATTACAATTTATTAGCAAAGAAACATAACTTTAGACGTAGTCTTTCGGTGATCCGCGCGTGAGGTTGGCAAAAGGGGCCCCGCCACGGAGATTAGGCCAGGACAAAGAAGACCTGGTGGATCCCGGTAGGTATCACTACAATGTGATGATAAATACATCAAAATTTAAAGTTTTAATTCTTTTATTATTGAGATGCATTATTTTCGGTTCACTGTCGAAACTCATAAAATCGATGAACGGTTTAACGGGTTAAGAATTTTATTTCTCAAAAGAATTACAAAAAATTCACTTAAAGAGAAAGTACAATAAAATTATGAAAATATTGTGCCGTTAGGCGTAGCGATTACCATTTATAATTTAATCCTGCCATTAAAGCAATGGAAAAATAATACATTATTATTATAATGGCAATGAAATTGACATGTGGGTAGTTGCATCAGAGGAACCAGTTGCACGATCGATCGGTAAGTAAGACTATGCACTATGAGGTAGGTATCTTAATTATTGTTTTGTTTTATATATATAAAAATGTAACTTACAAACGTTATTTCATTGAATGTGTTTCAATATACTTTTACTAGGATGGGTCATCATCATCATCTAATTTTCTTCAATGTATTAAAAAAGTATCGAAATTCTGCAGCAGTATTTGGTTAGGTTCATTATATATCGATACATTGTGTAAAGGGATCACTTCCCTACTCACGCATACTAATGCATATTTAGATACTCACACCAACAGAAAATGGACACCCATTTTGTGAATGTCTTCCATCCATTCTGATTCTATGTTGATGCTTCTTTATACTTCCATGATGGAAGTACAGAATGAGAGTATTGCCAGAAGATAAAAAAAAGTAGTTCCGTTTCAAGACTTTTTTGCCAAGCTATCAACTGGAACCCGCTAATTACACAATTTTGTCAATTTGACATCAGTGTTATTAACGTGGGCGATATATCGCCATTTACACTACTCAGGACTAAGAACCGGCGACGTAAAATGACGTGAACACAAAGTATACATGGATTACTAAAAAATCTACAAAGTAATTGATTTTGTATTATATAAACTATGTAATTATAGATAATTTTGTGTTAAAGTAGCTTGAGCGACTGGCCAAAGTCCGTTTCGTGTCAACATTATTCACAGTGTACATCATATCGACTTAGCCTTACCTGTAAAGTGAGCTTTAGTAAAAAACTGGCCAAAAAGCAGCAAAATAAAGAAAATCAACCAAAAGTGGCCATTTCCCACCACCACAAAAATAAAATTAACGTGTTGAAAGTCTTGTCTTGTAATTGCTGGTGCTTTATTATAGCTGGTGGACTAAGCATAATCGAAGAGCTACACCCCGTTCCACACTCTTAGATATTTTATGTAAACAATGAAATGTCTCGAAAAGTCCCTATCAAAATGAAATGCCAGTTGCATAAAACATTTCTCCCTTGTAAAAAAATTTTTTTATTTATTTTATATTGACTCTTATCAATTTAGCTGTTTTGTTTCTACAGTCTGTTGGTAACCAATATTCACTCTCAAGCCGCTTCTTGTGTGGCTTTTTATACATATTTATTACCACGAGCTGTTCGTCGCATTCAAAGACTTCCCACGGCCGCTTATTGACTGGCGACAGATTTTCTGTTGTTGAAAGGTCCTTGAGGTCGATAGACCTGGCTGAGGTTCCATTTTGCAAACAAATTTCCAGATGAAATTCATTAAACTTAACAAAAAACGGACCAAAAATTCACAATAAAATTGCACAAACGCAAGGAGAAGAACATTCGCGTTCGAGAGAGAAGGGAGGGGATAGATATGGGAATAAGATGAATGGGTGAAGGGCATTCGCCGATTCATCCATTCATCCTTTTCTTTTATCTATTCCTATCTTCCTTCTCTCTTCGTATATACTGAAATAAAGCATAAAATTAATAAACCAGTGCGAATACGGGGCGGTTCAGCTCTTAAAAAGTAAAATCGTCAAAAACTACTATTTCATTTCATTTTTAAGATATCTTGACATTTGAGCCTTAGGCTACTATTTAAGGCGACGGAACCTGAAATTCGGCTACTTTAGGCTACTTAAGCTGAGAAAAATGGCGATATTAGTCCCGTCGTCGTTGGCAACACTTTTTGACATTTGTTTAAAAAAACATTCATTCATTCATTTCATTTTTCATTCATTCTTTTCTGAAAAGTTTCTTTTTCGGCGGGCACTGTTCACGCAAAGGTAAAATTAATTCGGTTTATTTGTTTGAAATATTTGGTATAACAAGTGTAAAATTGCATTTGAAATTAGTTTGCTAAAGTGTTGGTAGGTTTATATTCATGATTTTGGTGATACGATTCGATTTTGCGATCATAACCTATAATTTGCCTTCAAGTAGATCAGGCCGCTGTTTTATTAATGTAGCGGTTTGAGTGGACAGCAAGGCTATAGTAGTGCCACGAATATAGATTCCCAGACGTATTGTACCCGCATATGCGTCTGCAACTGTTTGTGGCGACAGCTCTACCACAAGGATCCGTCCACGCTGAGTGACTAGAGTGCCAGGTTTTGATTATATTTTCCGTGCTTTAGCTCGCCAAGATGGTGAACAACCGAGTGCCTTCGGTGTTTTCGAAGACCTACGTGACGCCGCGTCGTCCGTTTGAGAAGGCGCGTCTCGACCAGGAGTTGAAGATCATCGGAGAGTACGGTCTCCGCAACAAACGTGAAGTGTGGCGCGTCAAGTACACGCTCGCGAGGATCCGTAAGGCTGCCCGTGAACTGCTCACGCTTGAAGAGAAGGACCCTAAAAGGCTATTTGAAGGTAAACACGAGGATAAATAATTTAACTGACAAATTTATAATATAGAGTTATTCAAACCAAGTACAGAGGTTATTTAATGGAGGCCTTGTAACATAGCCTCCATAACATTCCCATGTGCATTTAAGAACCTAACCTTAAAGCTTGAGAAACTCAACAAGACATGAGCCTTCATTAATAGTTACTTATCTAGAAACCAAGTATTAGCAGACACCTTACATAGTGATGATAATATTCTAATATCTGACACCTCTTGTCAGACTAAACCAATGGTGATTTTACTCATTCTGATCAAATCTAGAATCCACCATTAAAATTCATCCTTGAAACACATCTAACACCAGTCCATCATCATCAGGTAATGCGCTCCTTCGTCGTCTTGTGAGGATCGGAGTGCTGGATGAGAAACAGATGAAGCTAGATTATGTGCTTGGTCTGAAGATTGAGGACTTCTTGGAGCGCCGTTTGCAGACCCAGGTGTTCAAGGCTGGCCTCGCCAAGTCCATCCATCATGCCCGTATCTTGATCAGACAGAGGCATATCCGGTAAGGGGTTTTTTTAATTTTATTGTAATCTTTCATTTTTGTTTCATATTATCCAATAAAACTAATATTACTGAGACAAGTTGAACTTGTTTCAACATTAACTACACTTGGAGATTATAGGTTTTACCACAAAATGTTTCCATTAAAGCTCCACAAATTCAGTGTTTCTTGAAGTATGTTAGATTTTGTGGTGAGACTAACAATTCATTAATGGTTGTTCAACATTTGACAATAAATTAAATGCAGGTGATGACTGCACGCAGCGGTGACAGCAGCTGCCTTTGGCTTTGAATTGTTTTCTAAAAGACCACTTGATCCTCCATGTTGAGATCAATGTCTTGAAATGTAAATGCTCTTTGAGCTGACTTGAGGTAAGGTACTTGTTTGTCTAGTCACAAAATGATGGAAATGTTGTTATGCAGACTTTACTCATCAACACAGAAATCAGCAAAATATATGCTCTACCAGAATAACTGAGATATTTTAGTGCTAACTGCAGAATTTCTAAATAATTTTGTCAGAATATTTGAGAAGTTATTCACATTAGTTTATTCCTCCTTGTTACTACGAAACCTACAATGTCGTTTTGTATTCCAGTGTCCGCAAGCAAGTAGTGAACATCCCATCGTTCATTGTCCGACTGGACTCTGGCAAGCACATCGACTTCTCCCTGAAGTCACCCTTCGGTGGCGGCCGCCCGGGTCGCGTCAAGAGGAAGAACCTGCGCAAGGGACAGGGCGGCGGCGCGGCCAATGATGAAGAGGAAGATTAGACTAAAATAAACTGACCATTTAAAACAAGCTGGGTTTTATTGAAGATTTCCTGTTTGAATAAAGGATAACTAACTTGGTCCTTTCCCAAAATACCTTTAGGGAAAATGACTGGGATTATTTCCTAATTTTTTTGCCTAATCTGATATTTTCTGTGCGGCTCAAGATTAAGAAAATATTGTGTAGATTATGTACAAATATATTTGAACAGTCGATACCACCCACCAAATCTTAAATTATTTTACGTTTAACAATATATTAATAATAGAGGTACTTTTTCTATTTTGTGGTCAACCCAGCCCAATAATGGTTGCTCCCGTTTCCACTGGTGGGGAGAAGGCGAAAAATAAAAATGTACATAAGGCCTTTCTTCCCACTGGAATATATTTGACATAGGGGAGAAATGAAATAATTGCAAAACATTCTTTGTATAGCAAAATTCACTTACTGAGCTGAGTTAAGCCTAAATTAACTTAACCATAATAACTTGTTCTAAAGAATGTACTCATGCCGTTTTAGCAACATAATATAGTTATGGAACAAGAAGCACCAACTGCTGCTAATAAGCCTACCTACAGTATGCACAAATACCGCGCCGGGCGCCATTAACAAGGGCATTTCTATTCAATTGCTGTCTCCTTTCAATACATTACATAACATAATAGCGCAAGTCAGGCTTCAGGAGAAACTATTTTGTTGTCAGAGTCGCTATTGCAATGTCGATAGATGTAAGTCCTTGTCTAAATTGAAGAATGCAATTAATCTGTATCATCTTCGTTAAAATTTACACCCTTTAACTTCTCGGCGACTTCTTTAGATTGTTCCACCTCAATAATCTGTTGAAGACACAGGTCGAGAATCTTCTCGAGACCTCTGGCTGTCTCCGCCGAGGAGTATATGTGCGAGTCCGGCACGTGGACAAACAGTGTGCGAGTGTTGTCTACACTGAGAGATGTGTAGTAGATGTATTCACATAGGTATCTGGAAGAACAAGTAACATAATAGTTTTTAAGTTATGCTGCCATAGTACAAGCTTTGTTTAGTTTTCAATAGATGGCGCTGTGTGACACGTAAAAAAAATCTCGCTAATAATTACCAAAATGCAACATTGTTTGTTGTGGTTTCAACACCAAAATGGCTGGACCGATTAGGATGAAATTTCGCGAAATCGACTGCTTATTCTTATAACGCTGCTTTAGCCGCTCAAACTGGCCTGGAGTGGCCATGTTCAGCAGTGGACATCTTCAGGCTGTTAATGTTGATGATTTATTATTTTAATAAGAATTCTAAGTTAGTTCCCATAAAGCTGGACCAATTTTGAAAAATATATTCAGTCACAGTCAATATTATACTGGTTGTGCAACTTATGTATGCAAAATATGGGGCAGAAAACACAAATAATAGTAATATAATCCACCAGAGGGTAAATGGCTGACAGAAAGATGCTCTTATCTGATAGGAAAACCATTGCAAACAAAAGGCATAAAAGGCTTTGCCCCTATCAATTTGATAAGATTATCAAATCCTTTGTCTCTTCAAGTTCATACAAAATAGTAGGTACCATGATTGTTTGTTCTACTGATGTTGCATACACAATCGTAAGTAAGTATGTAATGATAATGTCTTTAGCATTGTTACAAATTGTTTTACCTGAAACTAATAATAATTTTCATCACCTGCCAGCATCTTTGGATGACACAGCTTTCATTTTCTCCTGAATTTCAAAACTGTGATTGAACTCGCTGCATATTCTTTCAACATTTAACTTTGTGTGCATCCTGACTGCACCATCTTGAGGGCAACAGTAGTCTACAGGGCATTTGTCGAAATAGTCCAGCCGTTGGTAGCCTTTCCGGTGGGCTTGCATCTCCAGGGTGAAATGCTCTGCCAGTCTTGATACTCCTACATGGATTGTTAGCTAAAAATAATAAATATATATTACCAAACAATCTCATACAGTATTTATGATTTTATAGCAGTATCGCCTGCTCAGCGTAATCTACAGATTAATTTGTAAAGGAAAAAATGAAGAGAGAGGAGGGTTTGTGGTTTGGATGATTTTAAGAATTTCTCAACAGATGGGGCTACCAACCCGTAAGTTGGTTGTAAAAGGTAAAGGAGGATGTGGTGTGCATGCTAGGGGGTCAGGCTAGATACTAGACTCCACCCACCAGACTCTCTTTTCCATCTGCCAGTGCAAAAGTAAGCCTTTGTTCAATGTGATTGGAATTATAATAGATACATGCCCAACAGCCCCCGCTCTCACAAACATTACCTTTGGTTCGTGAGTTTCCCACAGTGCCGGAACGAACTCATCCACATTTTCATAGGTAACAGGTATCTCCAGTAACACAAGCTCAATGTTATGCTTCTTCTCGATTTCCTCTTTATTCATTAGCTTTACTCCTTCCCAGCTTGCGTTCGTCGGGTGCCCGCTAAATGGACCAAATCCAGTTACCAGCACTATGGGCTTGAACATGAAGTTTAAGTCATTAGACATGATTATAATTACAATAAAGGTAGAACCTCAATAACACAGTCAAAGGCAGTGATGTGTTGAGACAATAATGTCCAGAAAAATCACTTGTAAATACAATTTTAATCAAATAATAAAATTGCTAAACGAACGGCAACATAAATTATTGCTTTTCAAATAAATTCTTTGTTTGTTGACTATTTTTGACACTAATCAGCTGATAAACTGTCATGTTGGCAGCAGTGATGATGGTAGGTAAAGGATGGGTTCCACTAGCTGCTAATAACGCCAAAACCAATCACATTTACTCATTTCCATTCCATTTGGATATAATAAGGACGTCGAGGTGTGATTGGATGGAACGGCTACTTTGCCCGTCGCCTTGGGTGGGTAAAAAGTGGCGAAATTCAAAGGCGTTTTTGGCATTTTAACTTCAACAGGAATATGGGAGAAAACTGTCAAAAAGGCTCACAGTGATCACTTTTCGTATTGCTAGTGAAGTGGAACCACCTTTGTGATCGGAAATAAAATAAGGCTAATTCAGTCCAAGTGGAACACAGTCATTGAGCATGATGTCTATGGTTTTTCTTTTTTTATTTTCTGTTCGTTCGTTCAGCCCCCGTTCTCTACCGCTCAACTGCTGTCAATTTTCATACAATTTTGACAGCAGTTCAGCGGTAGACTCGCGTCAACTGCGCTGCTAGTTCGTCCGTAACATAGATTAGAGAAAAAAAAAACTTCGTAAGTCCGTAATAGGGGGGAGTTCATTCTTTAAATTACTTTAAATGTCAGGGGAGAGTTTTGGCGGGAGCGCGGAAAAGTTCACGTCGTTGTATTGTATTATTCCACAAAACTTGTGCTTTTTCCAGTGTTAATGTTTAAAATTGGTGGCGTTTTACGCATTAAGTGCTGAATTACGAGCATGAGTGTGGGCAAGTGATATAATGTGGTGAAACGTGATCGCTTCCAAAATTCCATAGAAGCTTCTAGTAAAGTTGCCACCACTTTACTGGAGCATGACTAAGACTGGAATATGACTACCTGACTTAGATTGGACTTTGACTATGACTAAGACTTGACTTCACGTGAAATATTCTATTAACATGATGAAAAATTTACAATACTTGACACTGGCTAAATACACTATGTGTGGAGTCAAAATATAAGAAAAAAAAATGTCAGGGAGGGAATGTGAATGAAAGAAATGAATGATAATGTCATTTTTGTCGTTTCTCCATGGCGCGTTTTAGTTTCTAGTTTTCGTGTTTAATTTATTATTCTATTGTCTTCGATTGACTTAACTTCTCAATTAAGTTTCCTAGTGGTTTTACTGATTGCTAGGAACATTCGAAACCTGGAGTAGTCAGAAGTGTTTTCTTGGTGTATAGGTTATGTTCTATCTTGGTCCATATTTTATTAGCTAGTATTCATTTAAAATGACCGAGGGAGATTCCAGTAGCAATACTCGAATCGTTGCGGTACCATGGCCCTTCCTGAAAAGAAAAGTGGAGTGTGCGGGCGCGGCATTTCTAAGATATCACAATATCAAATGTCACGGGGGAGACACCTCGTTCCAAGAATCGGAGTGCAACGAGAAAACGGAAGAGGTAACATTTGAAGATGATGTAGAGTACCTCAGAAGTCTTGACCCAAAAGACTGGAAGAATCAAGATCATTATGCTGTGTTAGGTATGAAGAATCTACGATACAAGGCCACAGATGATGATATTAAACGTGCATACCGTCAGAAGGTGCTCAAACACCATCCCGATAAGCGTAAAGCTCAAGGCGAAGAGATACGTAGCGACGACGACTACTTTACGTGCATAACAAAAGCTTACGAGATCCTCGGAACACCTGCCAAGCGAAGATCTTATGACTCAGTAGATCCAACTGTAGATGACAATATACCTACACAGAACGAGATTAAAAAAGATTTCTATAAGGCATTCACTAAATTGTTTGAGGTTAATGCCCGTTGGTCGGAGAAAAAACATGTGCCTTTATTAGGTGATGACAAAAGTTCTAGAGAGCAGGTAGAGAAATTCTATGCCTTCTGGTACGAGTTTGATTCGTGGAGGGAGTTTTCTTACTTAGATGAAGAGGAGAAAGAGAGGGGAGCTGATAGGGAGGAGAGAAGATGGATTGAGAAACAGAACAAGGCAGCAAGAGCCAAGCTAAAAAAGGAGGAGATGGCTCGCGTGCGTAGCTTGGTGGATCTGGCTTATGCTAATGATCCGAGGATCCAGCGTTTCAAGCAAGAGGATAAAGATAAAAAGTTGGCTGCTAAAAGAGCCAAACAAGTAAGACACATCTTTTTACTTAAGTTTTGAACACAAAAATAAGTCTCAGCTTAAATGGTTAAATCACAAACATCACTTAAGTACCTACATCAAACTTTATGAAACTTATTGGATGGAATATGTATTGTTATCATTTAACCAGTTTTATTTAAAATAAGAACATTATTTTAAATATAGTATTTATTATTTTCAGGATGCTGTACAAGCCAAGAAAGCAGAAGAAGATAGGCTAATCAAAGAAGCATTGCTGGCAAAACAGAAAGCAGACGAAGCTGAGAAGGCCCGCATTGATGCTGCAAGAGCTGAACGAGAACAACAGAAGAAATATCTAAGGAAAGAGAGGAAAGCACTCCGAGACATGTGCAAGGCAAACAACTACTACTCACAAAATGGTGATGAGAATGTGGCACACATGGCTGCGGTAGAAAAACTATGTGAATTAATGAAAGTAGTTGAACTACAGGACTTTATTAAAGACTTGGAATTGAACGGTAGGAACGCTTTCATAAAGACAGTTAAAGAAACAGAGGACAAGTTAGAAGAGGAGAGAAAAGCTTTGTTTGATAACAAGAGAACTGAAGAACAGAAAGCAAAGAAAGATTCCGCCATTAAAGCACCCATCGAGTGGACCGCAGAAATGACACAGATGCTCATAAAAGCCGTCAATTTGTTCCCAGCTGGTACAAATCAGAGATGGGACGTAGTCGCCAACTTCTTAAACCAGCATTGCACTTTCACAGACGAAAAACGCTTCGTTGCAAAAGAAGTTTTGAACAAAGCTAAAGACCTGCAGAGCTCAGACTTCTCCAAGAGCAGTCTCAAGAAAGCAGCAAACGAAGAAGCATTTGATCAATTTGAAAAGGAGAAGAAAAAGATGGCAAATCACGTAGATGACACTGGAATTTCGAAAAGTGATCCAAAACCCGCTAAGCTCACGAACGGCATAGCCACACCAAAAGAAGACAAATTAGAAGAAAAGGCATGGACAAAAACCGAGCAAGAGTTACTTGAGCAAGCCATAAAGACGTTCCCAGTTAGTACCGCAGAACGATGGGAAAAAATAGCTGATTGCATACCCAACCGTAGCAAAAAAGAGTGTATGAAAAGATATAAAGAGCTTGTGGAATTAGTGAAAGCAAAGAAGCAGGCGGCGAACCTCGCTAAATAGCATTCGATGATAATTAGACTAATAACAAATTGTTGCGGAGCTGCCAGTTGACCTATGGAGTGATGGGAAACTAAGCTTGCTTACAAATAATGGTCTCACAGTGAATATTAGATGTATTAAAGACAGAAACCTAATAAGACTAGACTTTAAGACTTGACCAACAACACTAAAGCATCATCAGAATTTTGACTGTTATAACTTGTAATAATCGTAAAGTGCCAGCTAAAGTTTTCCATTGTTTCATAATAAACACCTTTCAAGCTAATTACCATTTGACCAAAACTAAACATTGAATAAAACCTTAATTTTTCATGCAGTGTTAAGACTTATAATTTTTTCTTTGTAATGTACAGAAATTGATATTAGCAAAATTTATATATATTATGTATGTAATCAGATATACCATCCTTTGAAACTGTAAGTACATGAATAAATGATGTAGAATTCTGTAGATTATTGATTTAACGTTTAAGTTTTTTGGCAATACTGGACAATTTCATTTCTGCTACAATCATAAAACTTTACCTGTACAACCTGCTCTAAGGTACAACCCTGCAAATACCTAAAGAACTAAGGGTGGTTTGCACCAGCTTACTTTAACTGCTAACTTTAACTGTAACCGTCCACGCTTCGTCGGGCGGGCTAATGTCAAAATGTGACAGTATTTTTGACTGTGATTACAGCCTCAGGCTGAGTTGCACCATAATCAGTTAAAGTTACTGTGTGACAGATATTCGACATAGCCCGCCCGGCGAAGCGTGGACGGTTAGACTTAATATCATGTGATACTGTGTGGCTGAAATAAAGTTGTAAGTATGTATTAAAAGTGCCCCTTCTCCCGAGACGTGATAACCTCATGTCCTATTTTTATATTTATTTTTGTTTATTGTGATGAAAATAGTCAATTTGAAATTGTTATGGTTTTTATTTTTAGACCCGTTTGACAGACAACCCTAGATTATTATAATATGTACTTTTTAGTTATACACAAAGAGTATTTGAAAATAACAAAATTATATCTATCTACTAAAACTAGGTAAGTTATTGTACTATTAAGTACTTACTGTGGTACTTATTTCATTCGTCATCATTATCACCAGATTGAAGACGCCCACTGCTGAACATAGGCCTTTAAGCATTTAAGGCATTTAAGCAGCCGCTTAAAGTGGCCCTCTATGGGGGACCATAGAGGGCCACTTGCTTGCCTCCAGCATCCGTCGACTCCTCGCGACTTCGCGGCGTCTGCTTAGTTTCCTTTCCACTAGTGGGACACGATCCTTCTCTCACACGCTCACTCTCAGGATTTTATCATCATCAACAGGAAGGCGGCCACCAGAGCGCCACTGAGCGGCTGCTCGCTTCCTGCGTCTATCGGCTCCCTGCGGATTTAACATCTTCGGTCTACCTAATGGGAGGCCGGACTACGCTGTGTCGTCTCAGGATACAGTAGGATCAGCTACACCAACGCGTCAAGTGTCAAAATCGGCCATTCGGTAACCATCGCTGGCCGTATCCATAGAAGGCCGCACCGCGATTGCCGCGTGAAGCGATGGATACCGAATAGTTTCGTTCGCGTCGCTGACGCTGGCGCTTCACAGACCGAACGCTGGGCAAAAGCTGGTTTTTGGATGTATACCTAAGAATACATGTGTTCGAATTTTGTGATTTGAACTGTGCACTATTAAAACCATGCTGCAGGTATTATCATAGGTATTTATGACAGCGTCTGTGGTGTGGTGGTTGAGCAGGTCGGCTCATAACCCAGAGGCGGCGGGATCGACTCCCGCGAAAGAACAAGCAGGTATAAAGTGCACAGGAAAAAAAGGCGCAAATACTTGTTGTGTCTGAGTGAGAACAATGCTCCCAGCATTGTCCTCACTCGTAGTTCCAGGATTCCTAGATACAGGGGCCTAGTTAGGGTCCAGGATCTATGTGTGTGATCGTTGGGTTGGGTTGTTATTTATTATTAATTAGTACCTAATCTGTACCGTTGGTGCTGGGCCGAGCCGGATTTGAACCTTGGTGCGTCAGTTTTAAAGTCGCACGGCCAACCACTGAGCCAGCCACACTCTCTAAGTAAGTACACATACATACAAATAAATGTAAAAAATGGCATAGGAACATACAAACCAGGTGCCTTTTTATACTTTTATTTATTTTGGTACTTACTTATGGAAAAGTGTGACAGATAGGGAAATTATTTTTAAAATAATTTTAATTTTTTGGAATGTGTGCCCTAGGGGTACTTTTTTATGGATGACCGCACGGGCCTGTGGCCGAACGGTACTATTTCACCTACTTAGATGACGTTAATAATAATGTATGATACTTACCTACATTACTTACTACCTGCTACTTATCAAATAAAAAATCAAAAACCTAAACCAACTTCGAATAAGGGGGAAGTTCTTATGCGTATTTGTGCAAATAACTATAAATGTGTGGACATTTCACACAGCGCCATCTAGCCTCAAACTAAGCATACCTTGTAATATGGGAACCAGATAACGGATATAATACCTAGATACTTTTTTCTTGTAAATACATACATAGAATACAATATAACACCCAGACACAGAACCAATAACTATGTTCATCACACAGATGTTTGTCCTGGGTAAGAGGAATCGAACCCACAGCGTTAGTTCAGAAGGCAGGGCTACTACCAACTGAGCTATCGGGCCCATCAAGTACTAGCAGTCCTCAAATTTTCGAGGTCACCGATTGATTAGAAATTAGTAGATACTACCCGGTTTAGTTAAGTATAATGTTATATTAAAATTATGCAGCAAACATGTTTCCTAGTCGGCCATTATTTGGCGACCATTTCTACCATAGAGTCTTAGCTAGTCTTGCAACATTCGCGCAGTTACTGTTGATGAGGCGCGTGCAAAAGTCGTTCAAACATGCACTTTGTGTGTATAGTGTTACTGTTGAGCTTTTACTCGTGTTCCGCGGTTATTTACCACTTGAATGGTGAGTAATTTGTAAATTTATAAGTAAGTGACTTAGATAGTTAAAGTTGAACCTAAGTTGATCCATTACTTACGAATTTCGGTAAGTTTATATATTTTCAGTTAGGATGTCACCCAAAAATTTGCATATTGAGGGATAGTAATAGGTACGTCCGACGACCTGGTGAAAACCGCGAGGAGCCAATGGATGCAGGAGGCGAGCAGCCGCTCAAAGTTGCGCTCTCTGGGAGAGGCCTATGTTCAGCAGTGGACATCTACGGGCTGATGATGTTGATGACGATGATGAATAGGTAGGTTATTTTTGTTTTGGTGTGCTAGTTTGTATCGAGATATAATATTCAACGACCCACCTAATTAAAGTGATATTTACTTAAATATTTTTAAACAGGAAATTTGTGTAGGTACTTATGTAGTTACCTATACCTACCATGTTGTCCAACATAGGTATCTTAAAGTACTTAGGTACTTAAATCTTGTTTTTTTTTCCAACTCGACTCACGATCTTGCGTAGACTGGATTTAAATACTAAGTAGGTACGTTTATTATCTTGCATATAATATTAAAAGTTTGTACCTAAGTTGAAAAACCGGCGGAAAGCGCAATAGCTTCTGACACCTAAAAATAAGTTCATAGCCGTAGGCTATGAAATTTTGCTCACGTAACTTACGTAATCAACTTACGATAAAGCAAATATAAACACTCTTAGGTGAGACAGTGTTCAAATGCTATGCCAATAATCTTTAAAAAAAAACTCTTTATAAGTCGCTTATCGTAGTTTCTTACTACTTGTAAGTGCAGCCGTAAGTTACTTACATAAATACGCAAATAACTTACAAGCATAAGGCGGGTAGAAAGATTCATAGGTCTACCGTTTTTCCCAGACACGGAGTACGCCCGGATGCCCGCTTTGTACGGGCTAGATGACTATGGAGCTTGCCTGGTGCCAGCCAATGGAACATACTGCCTGGCCCGCCTCGACCTCTCTGGGGAAACCTACGGAGGCCTCATCGAGCTGATACATGTGAGTTTATCTTCTACATAAAAGGCTTTGTCCTGATTGACTGACTGACTGACTGAGACAACGCACAGCCTAAACCGCTGAATATAGAATTGAAATTTTGGAATGTGGCTTCCTTTTATATATGACGTAACCGCGTACTAAAGATTTTTGAAAATTCAACCCCAAAGTGGGCGTAACGGGTAAAAAAACGTTAGTATGAAAAATCAACGTTTCACGACGTATTGTTTTGAAACTTGACACATACAAACAAGTATAAAAATAAAACAAATGGTACTTTTAGTTTTTTCAAAAGGATTAAAAAAATTGTTAAAGGTTGTATGAAAATTTCGAAAAAGTTACTGTATCATACTAAAATTTGGAATGTGTGAAGAACATACAAAATGATAAATACGGGTCTCGGGAATTTTATGATTTCATCCCCTAAAGGGGTAAAATAAACAGTTCCTAAGAGATGGTCCACGCGGGTGAAGCGAGTCGAAGGGCTACTAGTAGATAATAGAATTACTGCAGCTTCGGTCTTTGAGTAGATTGGTGACTACCCCGGAATTCGTACGTTAATTGAAACCAAAACTTACATTGGTCGGCTGTTGATCATTAGCTGCCTTCAACCAATGAGCGCTCAGTATTTTGTAAGCTGATATGCGATTAACTTTATCAAATGTAAAGAAATCGGGCGGGGTTTAGCCGACCATGTTGGCCCATTAGACAAGTTTTTACGCGTTTGTATAGTAATAGTAGGTAGGTACTATTATAATCTCAGATGCCTCATCATCATTCCGTCACCCAACATCAGTATCACAGGCTTTGCCGTAATGGCGCTGATTGCCGTTTGCTGGGGTGTAACGGATTGTGGTTCTAGGCTGGCTTATGTCAGGAGTCTAGAGCCATAATCCATTTGATACCTACTTACTTCAAGGAGCTGGGATAGCTTGTGTAGATGATGGCGGGGGAAATGCACAATAGGTTGGTAGGATTCCTCTATGTTGGTATTAGGTACACCCCTATTGGAACGTCAGTGTAAAATCATTATCATTAACAACCTGAAGACTTCCACTGCCGAACATAGGCCAGCAGAGCGCCAATGAGCGGCTGCTTGCCTCCTGCATTCATCGGTTCCACGCGGCTTTAACCAGATCGTTGGCCCACCTAGTGGGGGCTGGCCTATTCTATGTCTTCCGGTTTGCGGTCGCCACTCGAGGACCTTTCTTCCCCATCGACTGTCAGTCCTACGAGCGATATCGCCTGCCCATTGTCATTTCAACAGACTCAACAGTGTAAGTAGAATAATAAGTTTTTACCTACTAAGCACTATTTTATTTTCTGTATTTTGATCATTAATAATAACGTTTATACCTAAAATATGAATGCTTAGCATAATAATAATACAAAAAAGAGCAAACGTAAACCCCGGAAAATGCAATTATATTATTCCAAATTTACGGTTTGTTAACCAAGATTCTCAGCAACTGAATACTTTAAATTGTTAAAAACACGTAAGCAGTATCATTAAAAAATATTTGTGGATGGAATCTGCTGGGTGGTACTAAGGTTCATTAACTTTATTCCCTGATGTGCGGGTCCAGGGTGTATCTACATCGAGTTAGACAGGTTTGTGGAGTTTGTAATGCAGCAAACTCGCAACGGCATTTTTCTAGGTATCTGGTATATATTTATACATTTTTATTTGCACCTCTTCGCTCAGTCAATGACCTTGCTAAGTGTGTGGGTGGGATGTGGGCTAATTACGTAGACCGGGTAGTGTAATAATATAGTCATCTCGGTTATCTAGGGCGTGATAGGGTAGCACCTAGCCGTAATATTATTCATCAGGGTATTGACCAAGTAGAGATTTAAATCTATACTTTGCATGGTCATCGTTTCCTTTTCACGCCACAAACGGGTAACGACAAACCGGGCAGGAACACCTGGGTCTACTCTGTCACTAAATAATGTTAGTGACAGAGTAGACCCCTGGCTTACGCCTCGTTCGGTTTTGTAAGACTTGGACATTTGGTTTACCGTTTTCATAAAGATTTAGGTAACACGTTAGGAATCCAGAAGTCGAGGTGTGGAAGAGATCAGCATCAACATGCATGGTTTAAAATTGACTGGCATTGTTAATGTTATTTTATTGCCATCTCAAATTCTTTTATTCCCGAGGTTAACCCATAAACGCCCAGCGACCCCATATTGAACACGCATGCATTGTTATTCAATAGGCTTGTGTCCTGCTATTTTTTATTGCACAAATTAATAATATTCCTCATCAAATAACAGTCGTGAAAACAAAAATTAAATATCTCATAAAATGACAAAGTTACGAGCATTTTAAAATACAGGAATAGAAAGAGACAGTCCAAACGCGCAGTGACGTCACTTCTTCTACCTTCATAGTACCTCATTACTAAGCTGTGGTAGATTTACATACAATCTCTTTGGCATGTGACGTCATACCCCAAAGTTACATAGTAGCTGTGGGGATGCTCTGTTCTGCGAGAAAGGGACAACGATGTCTTCCCCCAGAAGCTTTAAAAGCTTATCACTCCTTGATTTATTTACCGATTTTACTAATTCTTTCAATTATTGCATTAATCTTTAACCTACTTTATTAAAATATTATTAACTTGTTAATTTTTAGCAGGACAAGCGTATTGTCATCTCAATGGTGGTAAATAACCCTTGAGTTGTTAAATCTCCACAAAAAGATGCTGCTCAATGTTATGAGCGTCTATCATTTCGTGTTTTGATGACTTATGTAATAAGTATCGCTCTTTCTAACACAGGAAAGGTTAAGCTTATCTATACTGGGCAGGGTATTTTTAATCATTAGTTAAGGTAACCAATGGTTATAAATACAACTTTTGACCAGTAGTATAAGTACTATATAATACAATAATTATATTCTATTCAATTGGTTAGAATTTGTTACAGTTATTAAACGGACCAAAAAACCCACAAATCTAAGTACCTACAAGTTTTATTTTATTATTTATATAATATTATTGTGAGTATAATGACATTTATTATTGTGAGTTGACCTTTAAATTGTGTTGATATACATAATATGCTAAATTTAAAAGTTTCAAGTTGCACGAAACTAATATACTAGCATTTTAAAGGAGATCTATTGTAATAATAATATTTTATATGTATTTATTTAAGAATATAATTTTTTTTTAAAAGTGTCCCTCATAGGGGAGGCCTATGTTCAGCATTGGACGTCTTCAAGTTGTTAATGATGATGATGATGATGATGATGATGATGATGATGATAGTGATAGTTTACTACAATCACTAAGACACCTGCCAAGCATGGTGATTATAGCAACTCTGATGGAGAAGCCTCTGTTCAGGAGTGGACGAAAAATACCGATGATTGATTGCCACCCTAGCGTATGCTGACTTACCTATAGGTAGAGATACTATCATCATCCTGTAGTTATTGGTACCTACTTATCTATAATTCTATAATAAATAAATAAATATATTGTGGACATTTCACACAGCGCCATCTAGCCCCAAACTAAGCAAAGCTTGTAGGTATGTCAGTTGGTAGTAGCCCTGCCTTCTGAACTGAGGGCTGTGGGCTCGATTCCTACCCAGGGCCATTATGCCGTATCGATTCCTTACTTCGAAACCACGCGAATTCCTTGTCTTACATAAGAAATCTGCGAAACTGTATTCTCTATGAAACGAAAACAAAACCGCGTGAAATGAATTTGGAATTGGCGCGATTTGCTGTCAAAAATCGTATGTTTTACCGAGACGCGTTCCGAAACATCAAAAGATATGACCACTTATATCAATATATTTTATTCAAAATAAAGATAACTTTAATGTAAAGTGAAGGTATATCTGTCGCTGTGACACGATTTGAACAAGACACGATAACGACGTGGTTTCGTATCGTGTGGAATCTGTGTTTCCATAGAGAATAACCGCCCAGGACAAATATTTGTGTGATGAACATTGATGTTTGTTCTGCGTCTGGGTGTTATATTGTATTCTCTGTACGTATTTACAAAACAAAAAAAAGTATCTAAGTATTGTATCTGTTGGATTCCGCGTTCGTTGCTGCATCACCAGTAGGTACCGTACCCAACATGCTGGCACTTGCATGCGTGGTGAACCGATGAATATGGCAAACTCAATGACAGACAAAACGAGACAAGCAGCCGCTCAAAGTAGCGCTTTATGGGTAAGATGTATGTTCAGCAGTGGCGCTCTTCAGGTTGATGATGATGATGATGATGATGATGATGATAATTATAAAAGATAAAGTAGAGGCAAGACAAGGAGTAAAAGAAACACTAGCAAGAAGAGACGAATAAACTGGCGAAATCAATAAAAGAGCTGACGTCACTATATTTTCATATAAACACTTATCTACTTTAAAGTAGCGAAGAATAGCTAGAATAGACACCCATCGAACACTCCAACGGCATTTTAATGAATGAAGATTATTTGATAGCAAATGCTAATTTTTGATTAGCAGGTATTTGTAACGCCTGACACCATTAACACAGTTAAAAAGTTAGAAAACTGGTTGAATAGCCGGTTAGATATCCATCCCATATTAAACACCATATTGAACAAGTATTTTTGATATGGCGAAGTGCGAGACGGACTCGCGCACGAAGGGTTCCATACCATTATCTATAAAAACGAGGAAAAAATTACGTTTGTTGTATGGGAGCCTTTAAATATTTATTGTATTCTGGGTTTTAGTATTTGTTGTTATAGCGGCAACCGAAAAATACATCATCTGTGAAAATTTCATCTTTCTAACTATCACGGTTTATGAGATACCTACATCCTGGTGACAGTCGGACAGACGGACAGACAGACAGACAGACGGACAGCGGAGCCTTAGTAATAGGGTTCGCTTTATCCTATCCCTAAAACGTACTCAGATAATACAAACTTAAAGAGTAAGTACCTCCGTTAGCAGTTAGGTAGGTCGTTGAAATTGTTTTTGAATAAATAATTAGGTTTGCAAACATAATCCCTGACACTTAAAACTTATAATTATCATCATAAGTAAATCTTTTTCAATGTCTATTTTTTCACTTTAGAACTGTCTCTATTTGGATCCCATTCATTACGCTTTTCTCAATTAGGCTTATTTTGTATTACAGGAATACTCTAAACACACTGTAAAACACTACAACCACACCTATATCCAAAGAGGCGTATGCGTCACCGGCACTTGCAAGGAACATGTAAAGAACAATAGTATATATACAACGGAGGGCCTAAGCGAGATCCTTGAGGCATGCATGAACGAAACAATTCATAAAGAATATGGATTGCAAGCAGAGTTGACCAAAGTATACTACTGCGAGAGAAAAGGACAACACATGGACATAGATATCATAGATTGGGTAGTTTTAGGTGTTTTTATTGCTATTATCATGATCAACCTAGTCGGAACCACGTACGATGTCATCATTAGTAGAAGTGGGTCAGCTGTCAAAGGTTTGTAGGTATTTCAAATCCAATATATTCTTTTAAAATGCAATAATATGTAAGTGGGGTAAATGAATAAAACTTCTTTAATGTTTTAGGAAATAAATACATATTGAGCTTCTCAATAATACAAAACTGGAATAGATTGGTGTCAGCAGAACCAGAAGAAGTTCGTATGAGGAGACTCACTGGACTTCATGGTATAAGGTAACCTAGATCTAATTATGTATGTGGCTGCTACATCTGCTAGATGACTAAAATTATTATTTGAAATTGTGAAAGGGGAGTTAACAAGTTGAAATGGTAATGGGCTTGGGCAGGCCACATCGCTCGCAGAACTGACAACTGATGGGGAAGAAAGATTCTCTAGTGGCGACCACCGGAAGAGGCAGCGTAGGCCGGTCCCCTACTAGGTGGACCGACGATCTAGTGTAAACCGTGGGGAGCCGATGGATGCAGGAGGCAAGCAGCCGCTCTTTCAGGAAGGCACGTTCAGCAGTAGATGTCTTCAGGCTGATGGAATTTTCCTTTTTCCTTTTAATTAACCTTTTGGCAAATACTATTATCATTTGCGTTTTTTATTGCAACTATAATAATTGAATGTGTGGTTTCATTTCAGGGTTTTTACAATATTTCTTATGTTTACATCCCACGTCATGTGGATCAATTCCATGGGCTTCGTTGATAACATTCATGAGTTTGAAGAGGTGGGTAATCACACTATGAACCTACCTATCAATAACATACCATATACCTACATAACAACGTAATCATTTAATCGACACCGCCGTACCATAGAACCTTACAAGAGAAGAAGATTTAGTTAATTATGAAAAATACGGCAAAACTCGGCGGTTTTGAGTATCATTTGCTTTTTTAACCTACGGTATAAAATTGAATATGTCTTTGACAGCACTATGTATACGCCTATCTCTAATGTCTGTTCAGTTTAGTTGGAATGTGTCGAGTTGGGGGCGAAAATTGAGGGCCAAAATCAGTGTAAAAACTTTAGTCGTAACTCGATTTGTAAATCGTAAACGAGCCATACTTGAACTAGTGTTAGTTTGCAACGAATAAACAATATAGATCGATTACCCAACGCAAACACTCTTAAGTAATAATGCACTCGAGATAATAAGCTTGAATTGGATGAGTGCCGTCTCTGTTGCCGGAGATGGTCGGCTTCGTAGAGAATTTCGTTTCTTTAGCTATATAATATAAAGGCAGTGCATGCCATCCATTACTGACTTAATTCTAACCCAAATTCTATTCTATTCCAGTCGTACGATAACCCATATTACCAGATAATCTTCAATGGGTTAGTGATCGTCCAGGTGTTTTTCGTGATCTCCGGCTTCCTCCTGGTCTACAACCTGGAGATCTACGCGGAAAATCACACCACCTCATGGGGCCTGGCTGCGAAGGTCTGGGCTATGAGATGGTGGAGGTTAGTAGTTACCTGCCTCATCAATACCTGCCTGATCATTGTTATTATCCCTAGAATTTACGCATATACAGCATCATTGTTTTCTAAGGCAAAGAAAGTACAAATATAATATGGGAGATTTTAAGGCCACAGTGAAGTGAGTGGTATCTTCTCGACAAGTATGCTCCATCGTCGACCACGTCGTTACTTATTTCAGGTGAGACCGTGTCAAATGTTAGCCCATCGATGGTAAACAAAAACAGGCAGTCTGTTTTTTTTTGTTTTTGTTTTTTTTTTTGTTTTGTTGCAGTTGTAATTTTGTTGCCATTCAGTTATCATATGTACTGATATGCTGATGATGCTTACCATCACGCGAACTACTAGTTCATGACTTGTTCCATTAAACCAGGTACTTAAAAGATTGAGAAATATAAATAACGCACTACAAATGTTTGGTCTAATCGGTACAATCAATTAATTAATTTATAATAATTGGCATCTATAATTATTACTTACGCAATCTGCTGTAAACTGTGAAATAGGAGTTCCCCATCGTTCATCCGGGTATTATGATGCGGATTCTATTATCATAGGTAATAGAATAGAGAATTGAACAGAATAATATTTATTGATATGCATGAAGCACCTATATCATAAATGCAGGCCACATCGCTCGTAGAACTGACAACCGATGGGGAAGAAAGGTTCTCGAGTGACGACCACGCGCTTGGAAGACGGCCGACGATCTGGTGAAAACCGCGGGGAGCCGATGGATGCAGGAGGCGAGCAGCTGATCAAAGTGGCGCTCCCTGGGGGAGACCTATGTTGAGCAGTGGATGTCTTCAGGCTGTTAATGATGACCTGTATCATAAACAACACTGTCACTTCCAAACAGATATTGAGAGGTTATCTAACGCAAGCCAATTAAAAAAAGGAAATTTCCTCAGGCTGACTCCATCATACGCCGTAGTGCTGGCCTTCACGATGACCTGGCTGCGACACCTGGGCTCCGGCCCGCTGTGGAGGCTGTTCGTCGCCGACAGCGTCGTCGGGGACTGTCGGCAGTACTGGTGGGCTCATCTCTTGTACGTCAACAATTACATCGCGGATGGAAACTACTGCGCTATACATACTTGGTAAGTTGTCATGCAGATTCCATCATCAATTATTGTGGTAAATTAGCAACTGGCCGAAAAATCCGATCCGATCCGAAATGAAGAGATCCGCAGGAGAACTAAAATGACCGATATAGCTCTTAGGATTAGCAAGTTGAAATGGTTATAGGCAGGCCACATCGTAGAACTGACAACCGATGGGGAAGAAAGATTTTCGAGTGGCGACCATAAACCGGAAAACGCAGCGTAGGCCAGCCCACTCACTAGGTGGACTGCCGATCTGGTGAAAGCCGCGGAGAGCCGATGGATGCAGGAGGCGAGCAGCCGCTCCAAGTGGCGCTCTCTGGGGGAGGCCTATATTCAACAGTGGATGTCTTCAGGCTGTTAACGTTGATTATGATGAAGCAACTGGCCAGACAGAATCTGATTCAAGCTCGATTTCTGTTGAGTCTAACGAGACCCAGATTCTATTATCGTATCCTTATGAGAACGTCGGTCGGCTGAACCAGCCTGAATCAGCCTGGTGATGGTGACACGAGCACGGAAAAAAATACACGCTACCCCCCCGACGTAGGGTCATTTTTTATCTGGGATAGCATTTTACACAAACTAACGAAACTTAAATTTTATTTTATTTTTTTTTATTCAATATTTATTTAGAGGCTTTTACCACATCCATCTTACCCTAACTTTATTACCCTATATTAACTACTTGTTTTAAAAATCTGATATAAATACATAGCGGCATCACACGCAGGTGATGCTAAAATGCTTAATGATGTCTTTCAATTAGGTTCTACATAAAAAAAGGTACTGTTAATAAACCGTGGGATTATAGGGTCGGGGGCCGGATTAGGTGTACCGGCGCGCGGCGGCTCAACGTCAAGTGTTTGTTAATCTTTTTTTTTTCAGGCACATAGCAACTGACACGCAGCTATTTTGCGTAGGGCTATTCCTATACCTGGTGACACGGCATGGAGGCCGGTACTCCGCGCTCGGGATCTTGATAGCGATGGGCGTCATCCTGCCTGCTGTCCACGTGTGGGCGTGGGACTTGGATGGACTGGTGCTTTTCTATCCTGAGTATGAATGGATTACAATCCTCATTACTATCTCTACCTAATCCCTGCCTTGGTCCTTAACTCTTAGGCCCTCTTGCACGTTCTCGGTTTAAAATTATAACTGAATACCTAACCCAGAGCTAGTAATTCGAGTTAAGTTGGTAAACAGAAATATCCAGACATTTTCTCTTGCACGTTCGGAATATTGACAGGGGTTAAGCCCGTCACACACGTAGCAATAATATATATTAATATACCGTACTATAATATATATTATAGCAAGCTACCACACACGGAGACGATGCTATAATATATATATTTTCCTTCATTTCATTGATGGTCGGCCTAGCGTTTACACGTGTTTTGTAATAAAGGTTGATTTCAAAACACAGTAGGTAATTATGAATTCAACAAGAAGTGCATTGTTATTGGATTTACTTGATAGTTCTTCAGACGACCATTCCGATTAATATCACACACTCCTAATAAGGTGGATATAGTTTTTATGAAAAGTAGTTTATTTATAATTTGGCTAATTTAAATGACTTGTACCTGAGGTAGTATAAAAAGTGACCAGTCGCCAAGATTTTTACATCGCCGATGCCTAGTCCCGAGTAGACTAAATGGCGATATATCGCCTAAATTGACCACACTGGTCGGGCGGAGGCGGCCCAGGGGGTCTAACTAAGATTCCAAACGCTAACGCTATCGCCAAATTTTGCTTTTGGGATGGTTCGGGATCCCAAAAGCTTCGGGCTAACTCCAAAATCTACTGGAATGACATTTCGGAAATCGCTTACTTTTGTGGAAAAGTAAGCGATTAATGTCATTTCAATACATTTTTGGAGATAGCGTTAGCATTTGGGATTTTTGCTAGACCCCCAGGCAAAGCGGCAGGAATGGTAAGAGGGGAGAAGCGTCCGAGGAGCGCGTCGGATATGTTGAAACATGCTGTACATTCAAAATATGTCTCGCTATATCATAATATATATTAATATACAATAATATAAAAATATACCATAATATATATTACGGTATAGGTTAGTCACAGAAATATATATTATAGCTGCGTGTGCGGTCCCTCGAGAATTTGTATAGAAAACATAAGGTAATATGTCTAGCTATAAATATATTAATATATATTATAGCTACGTGTGTGACGGGCTTTAAGTTGGTAAACCTCCGGCTCAATGCACAGAGTAAAACAAAATTACACCTGACTTATGTATTTGAAGTTGAATGGTACAAGGTATACATATTCTATACTAACTGGAATAAGCTCATAGCATCGTAAATTATACAAAACTAAACTTTAATTTTAATGCCGTAAAATTTACATTAGACTATCGTGTTTGGAGAGAAACGTGGTCTGAGGAAGATAGTACGTTGTGTACCCATGGAGTAGTCTGTCTTTTTCTTATGCCTTATTATCGGAGGTAGTTAACCTGTTTTCATGGGAATACATGTAGGATTAAAAATCTGATAAAGTTTATGAACGGACAATCTAAATGTAAAAAAGGTGTGAGAGTTTATGAACGAAGGAAGAAAGAGAGACATGCAAGATGTGAATGGAAGACGTGAGAGTTTTTTTCTGCGGTGTTAATAATTAAAAATAGTTTTGTCGGAAAATATAGAAGACTTTGCTGCCTCAAGCCTGAAACGATGGGGTCGTTTCATTTTTACGAGCACCAACCAGATTCTACATGCATAATAAACTCAACATCGTAAATTCTCGATGAATGTAAGATAATGAAATTAGGTAAAATTGACTTACCTACTTACTTTTACTAAAACTGTACTAAAAAACAATACAGTAGTCAATCGCACAGAAATCATACTTTCTATGGGATAGCATAATACCGTTACTTCGTAAATTAATCAACTAAATTTTATCCGATTTAGTAAAATTAGAAGCTGTAGCATGCATGTACTAAACTGGGGGCGATCCATGTGGGGGCAACTGGGAATATACCACCTACCGGAGGAAGAGCTAGGCATGCCTTTAGCAGTCTATGTATGTAATGTACCTTTGTTGTTTGTATTCATAGCACATGCTGTTTAAGCATCCTATGCTACACACGGTTCTTATGTGATTGAAGAGATGAAACTGCGGGCCTACTACTTTATTTTAAACTCATTCACAACTCGAGACACAAAAAAAAACTTCTCGAAAAACTTATCGTTTCTGTTCGAAGTGCTTGTTCCAGTTAGTATGGAATATAAGTACTATTATAGAACTTCTTGGAAAGGTATCAATAGAACATTTTCAGCCAGTGTCAATTTAAAACTTATAAAACGTACATACCTAAAGCCGCCTCTACATGCTTGATGTTTGCCACAAACACCTAGTACCCCAAACACCGACCACAAATTACTCAACACATACACTGCATCCACAGGATAGTCAAAAGTGCTAGGTATGGATGGGCAAAAAAGGCAGGCGTGTTAACGAGCGTGTTAGCGCTGCCAACATTTTTTTTCGGAGAAATATATAGCATCTTTTTAATATAATAAAAAACAAAAGATAAACAAATATATTATTTATCAAATATTCATTTTTATAAACACTATCTAATGTCTTTTTTTAAATTAAAAGTATCATAAAATATGCATTAAGTAAAATCAAAAGGGATATTTATTACTATCTGTTTCTTTGTTCTCCGCGATTTTAAATTCATATCGGAATTTCCTTCGTGTGAATATGGCGGGAATAGAAAGCAGGAACGACATTACTTTAAGGGTCTTACTTATAAATGCCGCTTAAAGTTAGTCAGTGTTTTCCCGCGTGACATTTCAAATCAGTCAAAAGTTGACAGAAGGTTTTAGGCAATGGCTAACTTTAAGCGGCGTTTATAAGTGAGGCCCTAAATGAACAAGGTTATATTGGCATAGCTACTGACCGCATGTTGAAACTTGGCAACAGGCAACTTGAAAGTGACGATGCGATCGAAGGAGTAGCATGCTAGGCTATAGCTTATATTTTATGCTGGATACTGGAACACATAGGATACTGATTACCTCTTTTATTTAAGCCGCAGCGAATAATCTCAATTATTCGCGGGCAGTATTTGAAGAGATATATAGAACCTACTAGTTGCGCACAGCGTTTAGCACACAGCCTTGAAATATAGTGCAGTTCTATATATTAACGTTTTAGGGTTAGCAACCCTACGCGCGTACTACTGTCAAACGTTTGAATACATCACAAACAGCTTTGTCGTTCGACAAACGTATTCGTCAAATCCTTAGAACTATGCACAATTCCGACACTGATACCGATCAATGGTGTTTGCCAGTGATACATGTGTGTTTGCAAACAGGCAAACACCAAAATAAAAATACACACACCCATCCTCAAGTTCGTGTTTGCTATTTGATGTTCGCTGTTTGCCAAGTATGTGAAAGCCGCTTAAGGATCAACATGTCAAATTACCCCCGGGTTAAATATATAACGGGATAAGTGGTCAATTTTCTAACGTGCAAGATAAAATACAGAAATAATCCGAGTTAGGCATTTATTCAGGTAACACGAGGTTAGAGTGAACGCGCAAGTCGGCCTTAGTCTCTAAGGCCCTCTTGCACGTTCTCGGTTTAAAATTATAACTGAATACCTAACCCAGAGCTAGTAATTCGAGTTAAGTTGGTAAACAGAAATATCCAGACATTTTCTCTTGCACGTTCGGAATATTGACAGGGGTTAAGCCCGTCACACACGTAGCAATAATATATATTAATATACCGCACTATAATATATATTATAGCAAGCTACCACACACGGAGACGATGCTATAATATATATATTTTCCTTCATTTCATTGATGGTCGGCCTAGCGTTTACACGTGTTTTGTAATAAAGGTTGATTTCAAAACACAGTAGGTAATTATGAATTCAACAAGAAGTGCATTGTTATTGGATTTACTTGATAGTTCTTCAGACGACCATTCCGATTAATATTACACACTCCTAATAAGGTGGAAAGTACATTTTGGAGTTAGCCCGAAGCTTTTGGGATCCCGAACGATCCCAAAAGCTTCGGGCTAACTCCAAAATGTACTGGAATGACATTTCGGAAATCGCTTACTTTTGTGGAAAAGTAAGCGATTAATGTCATTTCAATACATTTTTGGAGATAGCGTTAGCATTTGGGATCTTTGCTAGACCCCCAGGCAAAGCGGCAGAAATGGTAAGAGGGGAGAAGCGTCCGAGGAGCGCGTCGGATATGTTGAAACATGCTGTACATTCAAAATATGTCTCGCTATACCATAATATATATTAATATACAATAATATAAAAATATACCATAATATATATTACGGTATAGGTTGGTCACAGAAATATATATTATAGCTGCGTGTGCGGTCCCTCGAGAATTTGTATAGAAAACATAAGGTAATATGTCTAGCTATAAATATATTAATATATATTATAGCTACGTGTGTGACGGGCTTTAAGTTGGTAAACCTCCGGCTCAATGCACAGAGTAAAACAAAATTACACCTGACTTATGTATTTGAAGTTGAATGGTACAAGGTATACATATTCTATACTAACTGGAATAAGCTCATAGCATCGTAAATTATACAAAACTAAACTTTAATTTTAATGCCGTAAAATTTACATTAGACTATCGTGTTTGGAGAGAAACGTGGTCTGAGGAAGATAGTACGTTGTGTACCCATGGAGTAGTCTGTCTTTTTCTTATGCCTTATTATCGGAGGTAGTTAACCTGTTTTCATGGGAATACATGTAGGATTAAAAATCTGATAAAGTTTATGAACGGACAATCTAAATGTAAAAAAGGTGTGAGAGTTTATGAACGAAGGAAGAAAGAGAGACATGCAAGATGTGAATGGAAGACGTGAGAGTTTTTTTCTGCGGTGTTAATATTTAAAAATAGTTTTGTCGGAAAATATAGAAGACTTTGCTGCCTCAAGCCCCCCATCGTTTCATTTTCAGGAGCACCAACCAGATTCTACATGCATAATAAACTCACTTCAACAAATTTCGTAAATTCTCGATGAATGTAAAATAATGAAATTAGGTAAAATTGACTTACCTACTTACTTTTACTAAAACTGTACTAAAAAACAATACAGTAGTCAATCGCACAGAAATCATACTTTCTATGGGATAGCATAATACCGTTACTTCGTAAATTAATCAACTAAATTTCATCAGATTTAGTAAAATTAGAAGCTGTAGCATGCATGTACTAAACTGGGGGCGATCCATGTGGGGGCAACTGGGAATATACCACCTACCGGAGGAAGAGCTACGCTTGCCTTTAGCAGTCTATGTATGTAATGTACCTTTGTTGTTTGTATTCATAGCACATGCTGTTTAAGCATCCTATGCTACACACGGTTCTTATGTGATTGAAGAGATGAAACTGCGGGCCTACTACTTTATTTTAAACTCATTCACAACTCGAGACACAAAAAAAAACTTCTCGAAAAACTTATCGTTTCTGTTCGAAGTGCTTGTTCCAGTTAGTATGGAATATAAGTACTATTATAGAACTTCTTGGAAAGGTATCAATAGAACATTTTCAGCCAGTGTCAATTTAAAACTTATAAAACGTACATACCTAAAGCCGCCTCTACATGCTTGATGTTTGCCACAAACACCTAGTACCCCAAACACCGACCACAAATTACTCAACACATACACTGCATCCACAGGATAGTCAAAAGTGCTAGGTATGGATGGGCAAAAAAGGCAGGCGTGTTAACGAGCGTGTTAGCGCTGCCAACATTTTTTTTCGGAGAAATATATAGCATCTTTTTAATATAATAAAAAACAAAAGATAAACAAATATATTATTTATCAAATATTCATTTTTATAAACACTATCTAATGTCTTTTTTTAAATTAAAAGTATCATAAAATATGCATTAAGTAAAATCAAAAGGGATTTTTATTACTATCTGTTTCTTTGTTCTCCGCGATTTTAAATTCATATCGGAATTTCCTTCGTGTGAATATGGCGGGAATAGAAAGCAGGAACGACATTACTTTAAGGGTCTTACTTATAAATCCGCTTAAAGTTAGTCAGTGTTTTCCCGCGTGACATTTCAAATCAGTCAAAAGTTGACAGAAGGTTTTAAGCAATGGCTAACTTTAAGCGGCGTTTATAAGTGAGGCCCTAAATGAAGAAGGTTATATTGGCATAGCTACTGACCGCATGTTGAAACTTGGCAACAGGCAACTTGAAAGTGACGATGCGATCGAAGGAGTAGCATGCTAGCTATAGCTTATATTTTATGCTGGATACTGGAACACATAGGATACTGATTACCTCTTTTATTTAAGCCGCAGCAAATAATCTCAATTATTCGCGGGCAGTATTCGAAGAGATATATAGAACCTACTAGTTGCGCACAGCGTTTAGCACACAGCCTTGAAATATAGTGCAGTTCTATATATTAATGTATGGTTAGCAACCCTACGCGCGTACTACTGTCAAACGTTTGAATACATCACAAACAGCTTTGTCGTTCGACAAACGTATTTGTCAAATCCTTAGAACTATGCACAATTCCGACACTGATACCGATCAATGGTGTTTGCCAGTGATACATGTGTGTTTGCAAACAGGCAAACACCAAAATAAAAATACACACACCCATCCTCAAGTTCGTGTTTGCTATTTGATGTTCGCTGTTTGCCAAGTATGTGAAAGCCGCTTAAGGATCAACATGTCAAATTACCCCCGGGTTAAATATATAACGGGATAAGTGGTCAATTTTCTAACGTGCAAGATAAAATACAGAAATAATCCGAGTTAGGCATTTATTCAGGTAACACGAGGTTAGAGTGAACGCGCAAGTCGGCCTAAGCCCTGTGGGGTATGATTTAAATGACTTATCCCTACATTTAATAAATGTGTAATTCTGGCGCGCTACGGAACACACACATAATGATGTCAAATCTAATTTATCCCATAGATTCTATTGTTCAAAAAATATCGTAACCGCGATGCAGGACTACAAGGCTTTTTGCCCTTCTCCATACATTTTCTAATTTATCGTATCTAACGCCATCTAGGAGGTTCCGAAACATACTTCACCGTTGTGATGGGAGACTTTAATGCGAAGTTGGGCACAAGGAATGGCGATGAGCTGAGAGTGGGGCCATTTGGATACGGGCAGCGGAACCCTCGGGGACAAAGGCTGGCTGACTTCATGGAGAAGGAGGGCCTCTTTATGATGAACTCCTTCTACAAGAAGCGGCCATCCAGGAAGTGGACGTGGATAAGCCCCGACGGTTCCACGAAAAATGAGATAGACTTCATGATGACGACCAAGAAGCGAATATTCGATGATGTCTCAGTGATCAGCAAGGTGAAAACCGGTAGCGATCACCGTATTGTAAGAGGCACATTGAATATCAATGTCAAGCTTGAAAGGTCGCGTCTGGTGAGGTCTACGCTCCGTCCAAATCCTGTCCAAATCCAAAACCCCGAAGGCTTTCAGCTGGAACTCGAAAATCGCTTCCAGTGCCTTGCCGATTGCAACACAGTGGACGAGTTGAACAACGGGTTGGTGGAAACTGTCCAAGCTGTTGGAGCTGAGTTCTTCAAGACCCAACGCCGAAAGAGGACTCAGAAACTCTCAGGAAACACTCTTATATTAATGGCAGACCGGAACGAAATGAAACTACAGTCTTCAGTTGATATGTCAGCCTACGGTGAACTCAATAGACGTATCTGGAGTTCCATGCGACACGACTTGCGTGCTTTTAGTACTTCACGTATTGAGGCCGCAATTGAGCGGAACCAAGGCTCAAAGGTGTTCGCAAAAGATTCGTCTATTGGGCAAAGCCAAATGACAAAACTGAAGACCGATAATGGTAGTGTCATTTCATCCAAGCCTGAGATCCTGAGAGAGATTGAGAACTTCTATGGACAATTATACACCTCGACACGTGAGCCCGCTACTAACACAGCTCAGGACACCAGAGCCAAGTTAGTCCGACACTATACCGAAGTTATCCCGGACGTCAGCCTGTACGAGATTAGAATGGCCCTCAAACAGCTTAAAAACAACAAGGCGCCAGGTGAGGATGGAATTACGACCGAACTTCTGAGAGCGGGTGGTAGACCGGTACTTATAGTCCTCCAGAAGTTATTTAATTCTGTCATCCTTGAAGGTACAACGCCGGAGGCGTGGCACAAGAGCGTGGTGGTGCTCTTCTTCAAAAAAGGTGATATCACCTTATTGAAGAACTATAGGCCCATCTCGCTCTTGAGTCATGTGTATAAGCTGTTTTCGAGGGTCATTACGAATCGTCTCGCACGCAGGTTTGATGAATTCCAGCCTCCCGAACAAGCCGGTTTCCGAAAAGGCTTTAGCACCATAGACCACATCCATACGCTACGCCAGATTATACAGAAGACTGAAGAGTATAATCGGCCGCTATGCCTGGCGTTTGTGGATTATGAAAAAGCCTTCGATTCAATCGAGACTTGGGCGGTGCTGCAGTCCTTACAGCGATGCCAAATTGACTATAGGTATATCGAAGTGTTGAAGTGTTTGTACAGTAAGGCCACTATGTCAGTCCGACTGCAGGACCAGAGTACGGAACAGATCCCATTGCAGAGAGGCGTGAGACAGGGAGACGTTATTTCTCCGAAACTGTTCACGAACGCATTGGAGGATGTTTTCAAGCTCTTGGAGTGGAAAAGATTTGGCATCAACATAAATGGCGAGTATATCACTAACCTTCGTTTTGCCGATGATATAGTCATAATGGCGGAGTCGCTCGATGATCTCAGCACCATGCTCAACGACCTCAGTAGAGTCTCCCGACAGGTTGGTCTTAAGATGAACATGGACAAGACGAAAATCATGTCAAATGCCCATGTTCCACCTATACCGGTAATTGTTGGGAACGATACTCTCGAAGTTGTCGACAAATACGTCTATCTAGGGCAGACTGTCCAATTGGGTAGGTCCAACTTCGACAAAGAGGTCGCCCGAAGAATCCAACTCGGCTGGGCAGCGTTCGGGAAGCTTCGACCTATCTTTTCGTCCAAAATACCACAAAGCCTGAAAACAAAAGTTTTCAATCAATGTGTGTTGCCAGTGATGACTTATGGAACTGAGACGTGGTCTCTAACTGTTGGCCTCATTACTAAGCTCAGAGTCGCGCAACGAGCTATGGAGAGAGCAATGCTCGGTGTTTCCCTGCGAGATAGGATCCGAAATGAGGAGATCCGCAGGAGAACTAAAGTGACCGATGTAGCTCTTAGGATTAGCAAGTTGAAATGGCAATGGGCAGGTCACATCGCTCGTAGAACTGACAACCGATGGGGAAGAAAGGTTCTCGAGTGGCGACCACGAACTGGAAGACGCAGCGTAGGCCGGCCCCCCACAAGGTGGACCGACGACCTGGTGAAAGCCGCGGGGAGCCGATGGATGCAGGAGGCGAGCAGCCGCTCTAAGTGGCGTTCCCTGGGGGAGGCCTATGTTCAACAGTGGACGTCTTCAGGCTGATGATGATGATGATGATGAACTATCACGGTTCATGAGATACAGCCTGATGGTGACAGACAGACAGACGGACAGCGAAGCCTTAGTAATAGGGTTCCGTACCCAAAACGGACTGATGTCTGTCAGGCTGTCTGTCCGTCTGTCACCAGGCTGTATATCATGAACCGTGATAGTTAGAGCTTTACCCTTGGGAGTATAATCTTGACCCTTGCTACGCATTGCTAAACCTATTTTTGGCATTACATGACGTTTATGTTTGGCCCACAGGTCTGAGGGCCAATGCATACTATTACCACCATAGGCCAATGATACTCTTACGTTACGTATAAATTATATACTCTTTGAATGATACAGAAGTATAATAATACTCTTTGGAATGATACGAAGTAGATTTTTTCTCTAATCTGTGTACGAAACATGTTATGTAAGGGGTCTAGCAAAGATCACAATCACTAACGCTAACGCCTCACGCTAACTCCAAAAATGTATCGAAATGACATTCGCTACGGAAAGTTAGCGATTTCCGAAACGTCATTTCAGTACATTTTGGAGTTAGCGTTTGGCGTTAGCGTTAGCGGTTGGTATCTTTGCTAGACCCCCAGACTTTGCCCTATTGTAAAAATTTTTCGAAAGCCTAGATTTTAATATAATATAGGTTTTAATTAATGATGAATTCGATGATACTTATCGAAATATCATCGAAAATTTTTCTATAGTTAAGTAGAAATGAGTGGAGATTTCATCAAAATTGGTCCAGGAATATCAAGGATAATAATTAGCGTAATAGCCATATATAATGTAGTCCACGCGTGGCAACGCCGCGGGCAGTAGCTAGTTCCTAATAACTACCTATTCCTAGTATCTAATAAATAAATACATAAATATGTGTGGACATTTCACACAGCACCATCCAGCCCCAAACTAAGCAAAGCTTGTACTATGGGAGCCAGATAACGGCTATAGTACTTAGATACTGTTTGATTGGTAAATACATACATAAAATACAATATAACACCCAGACATAGAACAAACATTTATGTTCATCTGAGTCGAATCCACAGCTCTCAGTTCAGAAGGCAGGGTTACTACCAACTTAGCTATCGGGCCCGTCTAATACTACGTACCTATTCCTTATATCCTTAATCTCATCTTTATATTACTCTAACTCTTAATTTTAAAAGCTAATTCCCTAATATCTGATCTCAACTAACGATCCCCTAATCTCTACACCCTAACTCCTAATCCCCGATAGATAATCCCTAAGCCTAATGTCTATGAGACATGACAAGAGTATATTGTTTTTAAATATACAAGTCTGCACTAGGCATTTTGCAGAGTCATTCATAGTCCGAACGGCTAAGGAATGGAATGCTCTTCTATAGCAACAGTATTTCTTCTGGGTATTACCTGGTTCTTTTTAAGTCAAGAGTGAATGGGCATCTCATGGGGAAACATGCTCCAGTACCTTAGACAACTTCGTCACTGACTATCAGGTGAGTTGTTGTCAAACGTATGCCCAATTGCCCATTACCGAATTACGACCCTGTATACTTTGTACACCCCAAAAATGATAAAACTACGTGAAGTTCTTGCATAAGGTTCGTACACTTATTGCTGCGGTGATTTGTTCCAGATTTTTCCGCACGATGGTAAACGACACATTCAACTACATGCACGTGTATGGCCACAACAACATCGTGTGCTACGCCACCGGAATGCTCACCGGGTATCTGGTGTACCGGATGCAGAAGTCGGGCGTTGACATTGCTGATAGCAAGGTAAGGATTACCTCACTTCACATCACTAAGCTGGTCGACGTCCACTGCTGAACATAGGCCTTCCCCAGGGAGCTTATCAATTTGTCCTTCTCAACCTTAACGACGCAGCATTCGGGATGCTTCGGCCTATCTTTTCATTTAAATTACCGCAGAGCTTGAAAACAAAGGTTTTCAATCAGAGTGCGTTGCCATTGATTACATACTCATAGAATTGTGACGTGGCCTCTTACTGTTAGTAAGCTGAAAGTCGCACAGTGGGCTATCGAGAGAGCTATGTTCAGTATTTCCCTGCGCTGCGAGATAAGATCCAAAAAGTGGAGATTCGCAAGATAACTAAAGTGACCGATATAGCTCTTAGAATTAGCAATGTGGCCTAACCGATGGGGTAAGGTTCTCGAGTGGCGGCCACTGCTTGGAAGACGCAGCGTAGGCTGGCCCCCCACTAGGTCGACCGACGATCTGGTGAAAGCCGCAGGAAGGTAACGCCTGATGTAATTCGTTTCGTAGAGATCGCACGTTGAAGTTTTTTGTTCTAGGAATGGAACATTGTAGTAAGCAATTAATATGGCAAGTTATTTTGTCCAGGAAGCTTTTTTAATGGTGTTGTTTTACCCCCAAAAAGGGGACAAATATATAGGACCGACTGATTTTGGAAATAATTGGTAGAGAAATGGTGCTTCAAAACAAGTACTTCAAGGACCACTATTCGCAGAAAAATTACTTAGTACTTATTTGTTTAGTAGATTGTACAATACCAACCTACCGGATAGTAGGAGTTATAGCTAAACACAATCTCTTTCCGGTAATCTTGAATTTAAAAAAAACGACGTCTCCCTTCCTCAGGTGTGCATCATCCTAGCGTGGCTGATAATCCCAGTTATCGTCGTTCTGTTCTACTCGGGATCCATTTTCTACGCGGATGGCGCGCGGTCTTCACTAGCATTGCGGATGGTTTACGCGGCGCTGCAACGGGTGGTTATAGGTGTTGCCGTCGCTTTTGGAGTCGTAGTACTAGCTATGAAGCTTAACAGTGAGTTTTATCATTATATGAGTTTTTTTCTAGATGTGTGCGTTCATATGAAGGAAAGGAGAATGCTGTTGCCTATTGCCTCGATATCCCTTTAACCAGCCCTCATTACCACCTATGGAAGACGTAGGGTGGTGTTATTCACACGTTAGATTTTATAGTGTTTTAATTGCATCGTCTTTAAATTTTATCGTGTTTTAATTGCATCGTCATTTCATTGCATCGCCTTATTTATCATCGTTTAATTTCATCGTCATTTCATTGCCTCTTCATTAAACTGATATAGTTTAATGAAGAGGCAATGAAATGACGTTAAATGGCATACACATTTGTTATCGTCGTTTAATTATGTCGTCGTTGCTCCAGCGATCCTCCGTTCGATCTTCGAGTCCCGCGTGTGGGTGGTCCCGAGCCGGCTGTCGTACAGCGTGTACCTGCTGCACCTGCTCCTCATCCACGCACACCTCGGCCTCAAGCGGCAGATGGGACACGCCTCCGCATTCAACATGGTCAGGGGACGACACTATTTCAACCGTAAAGTTAGGAAGAGTAACGAATTCTAGCTCTGCGATTTCAACACTATTCATTTTTAGGGCTCCGCACCCAAAGGGTATAACTACAGAGCAAGAAAACAAAACTTTAAATTTCAGCAGCGTCATATTTTTCAACGCTCTGTGGGTAAAACGAATCCTATTATATAAGGCTCCGCTGTCTATCCGTCGCTTTTTTATTTTTTGAACGGGCTAATGCTGTTGGTCTCTAATGACCTTTACAGCGTCACCGGGCGGGAGGGCAGGCGCTTAAGGCACCCAGCCGACAAAAGTGGGGGGCAACTAGCTCAAGGGCACCCCTGGGGTGCGAGCCTCGGCTTGGGCTGTTGCCGGGATAAGAGGATCGAGAAGGCTACGTCCGCCGGAGGAGTGGACCCTATGGAAAGTCACGACCATTCTAGCTAACCTACGGGGGGTACGTCGACCTCGCCGGCGGGGTCGGTGTCTGATTGTAAACCCGGTGTCTGATTGTAGTCTATCCGTCGCTGTCTGTCAGTCTTTCACCAGGCTGTTTTTAAAGAAGCGTAATAGTTGTCGCTATAACAACAAATACTAAAACTTGTGTGGTGTATATAATTAGGTAGCAGGACTTTTTTTGAAGGGCACTGTACCAAATGAAATTAATAGACAAACAGGACTTTATGACCTGATCTCATAGTCTAGTGATCTAATATTATTTAATTTTGTGAATAAAATAAAATAAAAATAAAATAATTATTAGACTGTGCTGATGTCTCAGGATGACGTGCGCAGTGCAGTGTCACGTGAAACATTATTTTACTGTTATGGGTGGCCGTGTCGCTTAAAATCAGGTGAATGACTCGTCATGTCATTCATTATCATAAAAAATGTGGCGCAGTCAGTAGGATAATAAAATGCCCATCTATTGGTTTAATATTCTAGACCCTGTTCCACTTTGGTGTGATGGTGCTGACGTTTTCGGTGGCGCTGCCATTCTGTTTACTCGTGGAAGCGCCACTCATGAGGCTCATGAAGGTCACCACCCTCAAGCCGGAGAAGGAGCAGACCAAGTTCTAATGCAGAATATACATTAGCTGGAAACTAAGCGACGTATTCAAACATCGCATTTATATTAAGTATTAAACAAGCTGACCTGTTTAGGCTTCGGGTAAATTAATTTTATGCCCTACCCTTGTCGAAAAGACGAGGGAAGAGAGGAAAGTAACTGAATACAATATGACTTGGAATTGGTATGTTATCCCGGAAGTGCGTGAATCTACTCCCCAAGGTTGACTACGTGGGTCCTACGAACTTTCTAAATTAATAATTTTTCTTTGAAGAAATGCCATGCAAGGTTTACGTAATAATATTACCAAACGCGTTGAAGACAGCCCTAGCGCAGGTGCACACAGCTGGGAGTAAATTAACTTCATCCTTGACCGAATTCCTTAACGAGTTCGTCGTCCTGCGTTTAGAAATGAGTTCGTTTATTTATTTTAGTATTTTATTAGCTCTCGTAGTGATTGTACGTGCATTTTTATGGCTCTAGCTCTTTCGTGGATTAGGTTGTGCGTTATAGGGTTACTATGCGCAGCGCTAGGTTAGTGGATTCATTTTTTAGTATGTAGGTTCGGAAACACGCAGTTTCAATTAAAGCTCTCACAACTTGTGGGATATCATAGTCCCAGTCGCACCCCTTCGGGATAACATATGCATTCAAGTTCATGTTGTATAAAGCAGTTAGGTATTGCTTTTGTAAATAGCCATTTTGTATTCTAATACTTTCCTATGTAAATAATACGAAGTAGTTGTTGTAATTATAAGATAATGTAACTGGTATTTATTATGTTAATAAAGTGTTTTTTGATAAACCTTTTTAAAATTTTTAATGTAGTGTGGGGTCGAACGGGATTCAAACCAGCAACAAACGAACAAATAATCAAAAACTTCGATTAATCATATTTGATTTGGTGTACTCTGAAATTTCTTGCTTGTCTGTTAATTTTGCTACCTAAGCAATCCTCTCATATTCAGCTATAATAAACTTATTATAATGTACTGTACATGGTTTTGATTAAAACAACATGAAAGAAAACACTTCATGAAAATTATTATATTACTTACTAAAAAATACATATCTTAAATTATTATTCATCACTGTGCAAGCACCTATAATATTCAGGTAAATACATTGGTAAAAACTAAAAACATGTTCAAACACTTAATTCTTTGACCAAGAGCTCAGTTCTCTCGGTTTGCTCACTAATGTAGAGCAGCGTATATGTCACAGTCTTTTTGTAAAAACCGTTTGTTTATAAAGGTTTAAATAAAACGGGTTATTTATCAGGTTCCCATAGTACAAGATATATGCTTAGTTTGGGGCTAGATGACGCTGTGTGAAATGTCCACATATAAAAAAAACTGTCGATTTATTGGAAACTGATAAATCGTCTTACAATAATACGGATGGGTTTTCGATTATTTACAAATAGTCGGCGCACAGCAGTGAGTTTATAAAAAACTGTTTTTAGTAGCATTTAACAATTGTGAACCAACCCGTATTAGTGCACCTATTTTGCTGTAATTTATTGATTTTTTAGAGTCACTAGTGGCTAACCAGTAGGTTACGACGACTAGCGAAGTGAGGAGGAGTGTTAGGTTAGTTTTGACCACACTAGATACACACAATTAGGTTTATTAGGTACAATAAAACGAAGTGATGCCGATTAATTATAAATAACCGAAAAATCGTTTTATTATGCGACACATTGCCCGTTTGCAATAAATCGACAGTTTATAAATAACCGCGTTTTTTTAATAAACAAACGGTTCTTACAAAAAGACGGTGACATATACCTATACTTATAACCTAATTTTCGATTTAGATTATTTAAAGTAATAGTACCGCCACTGTGTCGTAGCATATAAGTACTATATCGATTCAACCACCGTCATTGTTCAAAGTATCACCCGAAAACGGAAAAGTATCATTAATTTTTTTTTATCATCGATAGGCTAACATTTGACCACGGTCTCACCTGATGGTAAGTGATGACGCGGTCGACGATGGAGCATGCTTGCCTAGAAGATACCGGTTCACTCTAGCCTTAAAAACTCCCAGATTATGTCCCAGATTGCGTCTTGATGTCCGGTGGTAAAATGGGGATGGGGGAATTAAGTTGTGCAATTCCATCGCACACTCTCCGAAGTGTATAGCTTGTAAAATACCGAGAGGCTGGCAACTTTTCGTCGATGTTCAAGGCTTTGGAGTTTAGCCTTTACTAATATAAATGAATGACGTGACAACTGGTTCACTACGAGTCACGGCTACCCGTGACCTGTAGGCCTAGCACGAATATTTACGCGCAAGTAAGTGTAACGTTAACGTAAGGCAGTTGTATGGCATTTGATCGCGCCCCATATACATCTGCCTTACGTTAACGTTACACTTACTTGCGCGTAAATATTCGTACTAGCTTACCGCCCGTAGCAGATTGCACTTGCAGTGTCATTGTACGTCACAAACAAACTATATAACACCCCATCTGACGAAGTCATCAACTACGCCGTTCAGTCGCTCGGTAAATAGGCTGCCAGTCTTCTGGCTGGAGAAGTCTGAGAACTCCAGGCTCTCGTCGACATTCGGGGCGTTCTCGGCCTCTACCGTGACAATGGGGAGCATAAACACCGCCACCGCCAAACCGAATGGAAGTTTCTGGAAGAATATAGTGATTTGGTTTACAGTTGCAGCAACAGCTGGGATATGTCATATGTTTTTCTTGAGCTGCCAAATATAAAGATTTATTTACAGCATTTGTTTATGTGTGTGCTCAAGAATATCAGTATACTAATTTTGAATTGGTATAATATCCCGAAAGGGATCACACCCCAAGGTAGACAATGTTTATTCTACGACTTTTCTAAATTAATAGTTTTTCATTGAAAAAATTGCCTTGTAAAGTTTACGTTCGAAGATAGCCTGCTGGGTAGTAGAACTTCGTCCTTGACCGAGAACACATAAATGAGTTAAAAACCTGTGTTTAGAAATAAATTTTTACTATCGAAAGCACGTGCAATTTTATAAGTGGATTTATTTATAACCATGGAGGTTTGGAAACACCCAGTTGGGCTCTCACACCTTGTGGGCTATTAAGGTGCCAGTCCCCCCCTTGCGGGATAACATACCAATTCCACCTCACCTCCAGGTCACCTTGTATATCCATATCAAACTCACCTCTCTGAGTTCAGACTCGAAGTCTGCCTTGGAATACTTCTTATCAGGGTTCACGCCGAGCCTGGTGAGCGCAGCCCGGAGCTGCTCGTAGTAGTGGTCGACGAGCCGCTGGTAGTACTTCACACGGAACTGAGCATCCGTGCCCGTGAAGATGAAGTATAGGAGGTCTGCGATTGGACAGCCTGCGTGCAAGGTCTGATAGTCCATGGTGACCACCTCTAGGGTTCCATCCTGGAAGAAAAGAGAATGAGGAGTTTCAATCAAAGGATTTGATTTTGGATAGATTTTGCAACATGGTACCTCACAGATATGAATTACTTGTCTAGGTTGACCTATGATTTGAAATAGCCATGCGCAAGACGGGGCAGCAGTATTATAAGCAGATCTTCTTAAGCTTGGATGGATAAACTTGTCTTCCAATAAATTAGGGCTCTGAACGAACCAAATACTAGCTATCTTGACCATGATTTCTACTAGTGCAAGCACTTCATTCCTGAAATAATATGGGTAGTTCTCATCGATGCTCAAATTTGATGGTCACGAGGTTATATTTCCTAAATGGCTTAAGATACAAACAAAATTTGTGAATTAAATGATGAAACATCTATTAGGCTACAACAGAAATAAAGCTAGTCAAAATAAAAGCAAAAATAATACCTTAAATTAACACGAAATGGTCAAAAACGGGGTAATTTTTCGTGTTCTCATCGTGTCACACTCTCCGATGCAGTAAAACATTTGCTTACCACTTCACCAAATTTCACTGTATTTGTATGTAACATATACTAAAATTATCGTAATTAAATAAACTTTACACTAAATAGTTTAAAACAAATCTTTTCATCATTATTTTCAATTTAAAACAACATACGCGTCGGTCACGCGGATATGGGTTCTTTAAATTCGCGTGATATAACGGCTGCCTGTTAAACAAAACATCAGCAATCAAACACTGAGTGTGGTCCGGTCGAACGTCAGTCGTGTACTGGCATCGCAGACGTAAGACGTGTGGCTCAACGTGCCGGAAAAAAAAAATATCGGTAAGCTTGTATTTGTTCATAGATTTACCGATCACACGTGCACTACATTTTTTGGGCATTGTATTTCAGCAATTGAAATCAAAGTTAGCTCATCGAAACCCTAAAATGTGCGAGATATTTATGTAGTATTTGATTTAAATCGATACACTTAACTTTGCAGCAATTTTACAAAAAAGGGATAATTTCGTCAGTTTCGTTTCATAAACTTCGTGGCATTTTAGTCATGAAACTGATTTTGGTACATGAAACTGATTTTATGCATTCTTTTATTTAGAAATGTAGCGACTAGTGTGAGTTTATTGAAACAATTCTAGTTATTGTAGTATGACAGATGTAAGATAGTGTTTTGAATAATTATGTAAACGTGTTTTTATCGAGAAAAGATGGGTCGATTCGAACTCACTCATCATTCATTGTGATTAATAATCATAGCCTAAAAATGGATGAGTTCGAATTGGTAGGTATGTCATGTTATCGCGAAAAGGGGTGATCTGGACCGTGGTAGCCTAGTAACTCTCAAGTTGGGAGAACCTTCCTTCGAAACTAGCATTGTATTATGTTTAATAATAGGTACCTAAAGGGGAAGAGCTAGTAACAGTACCTACGTTTGGTAGGTAGTAGATTAAAAGATTATGGTTACATACCATTTTTCTGGTTTCCGGGAGAAGCATCCTATTGCGAAGATTCCGGTAGGTAGCTAGGTAAAAGGTACCTACCTAGCCCAAGTTCACATTCTATGAACACTTTTCTCCACACACGTTTACCGTCGGATATTATGTACCTAAAGTATGTAGGTATTAGGAACTATCACCAAAAGGTTCTGAAATTATTAATAACGTCACGTCATATCACAATACTACCTATTCTTGACGTAAGTACGTATATAGGTACTAGGTAGGGAGGTAGGTACCTACTAGGTACATTTTGGTCCCCGCCTGCCAACATTTCAATCATGCTTTAATTATTTTGCTCGTAGGCTCGACTCCGAACACGTAAAGCTCATATTTAAAAGTTTATGGAAAAATCACGAAATCAGGAGTTTCTAATCCAAAAGAGTACCTAAAGATGTGCCAGATATTGTCTTTTGTAGTGAGATTTGTTTTTATAGATAAATCGTTATAATATAAGTATAGATTATTTCTATTGTAGTGAAGGTTGTTGTTCTATTGAAACAACAACTCATAAATAAATACACTTTTTAAATACTCATGATGCTTCTTAATTAATAAAGCTATTAATACGATAACTATCTGTTTTTTTGTCAGCGAGGCTTATTACCTATAATATGTAGTTAAGTGGATTAGTATTCGTATTTCGTAGGATGAACAAACTCAGGACCGAACTGATAATAATAATATACATAGTTTTGGTTATTAATACCATTTGTTTGCCAGTTTAATTATGAAAACAAGATTACGATGTTATTTTATGAACATTTAGTCTTATAAACAGTGGCAAAACGTGAGAAAATGATAGCTGTAAAGTTACTGAGTCATTTTCGTGATCCGATGCGTCGCTTTCGTGGCCTCTAAAACTTCAAAACCATTTATCACCCAAACAAGACTTTCTATTTGATTAACTTATATATTAATTTACTCGTCTTATAAAGCGCTATAATTTATTGTACAAAAATATTTGAAATAAGAACAATATAAAATTGTACATGAAACTGACGATGAGAATCGTAAAAATGAGAACGAGCCATATATTATTATGTAGTAAGTATGCATTTTTTGCTTAATGCAGCAAAGAACTCACAAAGAGCACTACATAGGTACTTACAGACCAAAATATTATTGGATATTATGTATCATTTTGTTGTTGTTGACCAATGATTATTTTGTTTTAAAGTATCTATTTTAACGCGTATGACGCTGATAACGCTGATAATATTACAAAATGCTGTTGTATCATGACTTTCTATAAAATATATAATCAGTACCTAATCATAACCTAGCTCAAAAATAATCTTATTTACGACAATACATAAGGCAAAACAAGAACGAGCATCGATGAGACCACGTATGGTTTTAATCGTTGATAAATTGCCACGAGAACGATAACAGTGTTATTAGGCTGATTTATTATAATCTTCTAAGTAAATATTACCTACGTAGGTATTATGATATCATTAGATATAACCATACGTAAAATTAAAATATTCCTACTTACAGTATTGTAGGACTAGAATGAAATAGAAGGAGCTAGAGAGGACTAGGATATTATCATCATCAACAGCCTGTAGACGTCTCCTGCTGAACATAGGGCTCCCCAGAGAGCGCCACTTTGAGCGTCTGCTCGCCTCCTGCATCCATCGGCTCCCCGCGGTTTTCACCAGGTCGTCGGTCCGCCTACGCTGCGTCTTCCGGTTCGTGGTCGCCACTCGAGAACTATTTTCTAGCACTACTACTTCCTTTCTTTCTAACTAGGAAATCATTTTCAATATATTGAATGGATTTTGGGTTATGCCGCAGAAGGAACTCAAGACAACGATGAATAATGTCTATTACGCCCAATAAGAGATGACGAAGATCTAAATAGACTCCTAGGAACTAATAATTCTGCTGAAACTATTGAAACTACTACTAGTAAACGTACTGTTGAAATATTTGAACTGGTATTTGAGGAAGAAGCAAAGAAAATCTTTGCAGGTGAACTCATAAATATTATGACACTTACATCTCTCGCCTTGTGCATAATATTGCTTGGTTTGAAGTCACAGTGCAACAGAACTGGACATCTTGATTCAGTAAAGCACCTGATGTACTCTTGAGCGTCCCAAGACTTCAATCCTTTCAATAACTTCTCCTTATTCTCCTCCTTGACTACTGCTAATGAGTTTTTCTTAGAACCCTCAAATAAAGTCGTAGCGGCCTCGCTGTTCATATCTGGCATTTTATATTTCACAAGTAGTTCTTTAAACTTTTCCGGGCATTCTTCTTCGTAGGCCATAGAAAGAGCATGTAGTTTAGCTAGCTCAGTAATGGCAGCTGCAGCGTACTCCCACGTTATAGATTTAAATCGGTCATGAGCAGTGAACCCTCTTTTGACTAAGTTTTCTAGTACGAGCACTTCATGAAGGTAAGTGGTGTTAGCACCATAGTAGGTAGGCACCTTGAGTGTGTGTTCTGTGGACACTCCGTTTTTCTGCTCTATTTGTTTGTAAACTTTTAGCAAGTCAGTGTAAAAGAAGAGTTCTGTGTCGTAAACTTCCGTGCGGACTTTTTTACGCATTTCAGCCCCCATTGCTGCAATCTTGGCGAACAGATGGATTGTGTCGTGGTCTACTTCAGATATTGTTGCCAAAAAGAGTTGAGACGTGTAGTTAGCACCACCAGAGGTTATAGCTTTTATTTCTATGTTAGGATTATTATATTTTTGTTCTTTGGCTATTTTTTCTAATGTTTCCCGTAATATATTTTCATAAGCCATTATAAAAAGTAACAAAACGACTTGTTTTAGTTCTGAATATTGAATGATTCGAATTTGGATGCGAACTTCATAATATACGAGTAACAAACTAGATATTAATCAAATTGGTCTTGTTTTGACTGATAACGAAAATAATTCTTTAATCTATTATCAATATTACATTCCAATAATGATTATTTCAGTCGTCAAGTGGTATTTGGTCTCCCAGCAAATGACGATAAGACGACAACAATGGAAAGATAAATATTATTATATTTACTACTTATTTGTTTATATTTTATGCAAAATAAAATAAAAGGAAGACTATGAAGCATTATCTACAAACTATTTTACAAGCAAAACACACACGAATAATACAAACATAAATAATAAAACCAGGTATAAGTATATAGTTTCAGAATCAACTGGACTACCATGATAGGTACACAGTGAATCTAAAAATAGTTTGTAATTAAAGAGAAAATAATTCAATAGGAATTAGTGATCAGTCTGGTTCATATAGGTGTTGCATAACATTAATATGTGTAAATACTTAACTTACTATGTGTACTTACTTATGGTCGAAATACCGAAAAAAGGATTCAGTCAATTTTTGAGATAACTTCAACTTCTATGCCAGGTTCATTAATTCAAGAAAAGAATTGTTTTGAAATATAAGTGTCAGTAGAATCATTGTGGTTACTACTTTAGGTAATTAAAATCGAAAACTCATTAGTTAATACTCGTAATCAGTGATTTAGGTCCAAAACGGGGATTTTTCCCAATTTCCCACAATTGGTTGTAAAAGGCGAAGGAAAAAATTCGGACATGAGACCACTTGTCACGGTAGCTTAAGTAAAGCATATCCCGGCTTGAGGGATTGATGGATGCGGGTTCAATCCCCCGCTCGTGACTTTAATTTTTCCTTTACAAATGAATGCAGGCGATACTGCTATAAAAAATAAAAATATTCTTTAATATTGTCATTAAAAATTTCATTCTTTATTGGTTAAGCCACTATTTTATTTCTATTCGGTTAAAAAGTCATAATATTCAAAAACTTAATTCTATGACAATAAAGAGCACTCTCTTTCTGAGTTCGCTAATTTAGACCAGCGTATTGCTTTACGTTTTAGACAATTTATATTAATTGTAATAAATACACTAACACACACCTGAGATTATACTACATCAGTGCAACCATCATTGTTCGATATAGCACCCGAAAAGGGATAAAAGTAATCATTTACGTAAACTACAGGAATGACGCGACGTGGTAAGTTAGTCATTCGCCTAGTCATTCTAAGTATATCACAAACTATATGACACCCCATCTGACGAAGTCGTCAACTACGCCGTTCAGTCGCTCAGGGAACAGGCTGCCAGTCTTCTGGATGGAGAAGTCTGACAACTCCAGGCTCTCGTCGACTTTCGGGGCGTTCTCGGCCTCCACCGTGACAATGGGGAGCGTAAACACCGCTACTGCTAACCCGAATGGAAGTTTCTGGAAGAGAGAAAATAGTGTTGCAAGAGCCGGCCTTTTCTGATAACTCTGTAGGGACACATTTGTTTATAATATTGACGACGCCGGCGCCGACCTATATAAAGGGTGCGAGATGTAATTTAGGCAGTCGTCTCTCCACCACTACCGCGTCATGTAATAGTTTATATTATTTAGTTATATCAGTACCTATGTATCAGTTCAATTATATATTTATTTGTGTCCGTGAATCGTAGTTTCCTTGGAGTCCACCGCACCATGAATAGGAGCACGCCCGAGTATGCCAGGCAAGATCATATGTTTCCACAACTCTTTCCAAATCTAAAGAATTATTTACAGAAGTTTGTGTTAATAACAGTGTAACTTAACCATACTGGTTTGGATGATCAAATTTGGAATTAATAATAATAATAATAATCTATTAGGACCGCTCTATCATCACGGACAGGACTATTGTAGCCAATAAGCCTGATATCGAGCTGGTAGACCGCTCCCAACGCCGGGCAGTGCTCGTTGACATCACCATTCCGCATGACGAGAACCTCGTGAGGGCTGAGAAGGACAAACTCAGCAAGTACCTTGACTTGGCTCACGAGGTTACCGCCATGTGGAATATTGACCCAACAAGCATTGTCCCGATAGTCGTTTAAGCGAACGGTCTTATAGCAAAGAGCCTCGACCAACACCTCGAGAGGCTCTCGCTAGACGGCTGGATCAAGGGTCAGATTCAGAAGGCGGTACTCCTTGACACGGCACGTATTGTCAGGAGGTTCCTCACTCTGCAGCCCTGACCACCGGTAGCTTGGGCCCTGCTGCCCCGCTGCCGGCGGCACTCTAGGCTTAGGTTTTTTTATATTATTTTTGTAACATATTTTTATATCAATATTATAAAAAAACTTAAACTTAAGAAAAGAAAATAAATGAGTGAATAATAATAAATATGTGTGGACATTTCACACAGCGCCATCTAGCCCCAAACTAAGCATAGCTTAGATAACTGATACAATACTTATATACTTTTTTGTTTGTAAATACATACATAGAATACTATATAATACCCAAATTCATCGCAGATAGCACTCTAAAATCTCCGAATAGATCCTGTCACAATCCTGTGGGTTGGTTGGTAAAAAAGAGACTAACGAAAATAATTCTAGGTGGTAAAACGTGTAGAATACGAGATCACTCGTCACGCCAAGAAGCTTGAGTACCTAAAGCATGTCTTAGCTTTAGAGATGGATGGATGCACATCAAACTCATGCACTGAATCCAACTGTTTTCTTTACAATTAAATTAATCTACAGATTAAATCCTTTAACTATTCAACCTGTCCGATCATATATCTTTTCAGAACACCAAACGACATACCCCAAAGTTTTTTCAAACTCATATTTTGTTGTAGGCATGCTACAGCACTCTTTAATTGCTCAAAATAGTTTGCATGAAATTATTTGACTCACTTTGACGTTAAAGTAACGTGAACTGTAAAGAAGGCACAAAAAACTTTAAATGGTTCAAACTCACCTCCTTGAGTTCAGACTCAAAATCTGCCCTGGAGTACTTCTCATCCGGGTTAACGCCGAGCCTGGTGAGCGCAGCCCGGAGCTGCTCGTAGTAGTGGTCGACGAGCCGCTGGTAGTACTGCGCGCGGAACTGAGCGTCCGTGCCCGTGAAGATGAAGTATAGGAGGTCTGCGACTGGACAGCCTCCTCTCAAGGTCTGATAGTCTACCGCGATCACCTCCATGGATCCATCCTGGAAGAAATGAAAACGAGGAAGCTCAATAAAGGAATCCGCTCGAATGATGATGATAATCATAAAATGCTATTATATCATAACATAACACTCTACCAAATGTTTATTTACTAGCCCAAAAATGATCTTATTTACTTAGAATAACTACGTATACGTATTTATTCTAAGCTTGTTGACGACAATACAAAACAAAAATAAGCGAAACGTAGAAAACGAAAACAAGTATCGATACTTCGATAGCCACGTGTGGCGTATTCGTTGATAACTTTGCCGCGTGCGCGATAACAATATTAACTGACTAAATAATTATAGCCTCCAGAAATATAATTTTATATCATGGCGCCGTTTGTATTACTGGTGGAATACGATAAATAATACAAAAATTAAATTATACTTAATTATCGCTAGAATATTGTGGATCTAGACTGAAAATGAATTCGGTAAAACTAGAAGATTATGTCTGCAAAATATTGGACTGGTTGTGGGCTAAGCCGCAGAAGGAAGTCAACACAATGATGAATGAGGTTGCTTAGACGCAGAAGGAGATGAGGAAGATTAAGGTAGACTCCTAGGATAGCTACTCATAAAATATTAACAAAGTTAGCTTGGTGTAAAGTTGTAAAGTCACCGTGCGTGAGCACTGGACATCTTGAGTTAATAACGTACTTAATGTACTCTTGAGTATCCTAAGACTTTATTCCCTGATCTGATTCAAATCGATGACATTATACAAAAGGTCAATTTATTTTGCTGAGACTAATCAGGCTCTAAAGCTTGATGCCTATATTGAGTTTTTTAGGTGTATTCACTTACATGTCTCTTGTAATGCATCAGGTTACTTGGTCGATAGTCACCGTGCAAGAGAACTTCGTATTTCAAAGGCTGAAATAGAGTCCAGAATTTGGTGAAGTCGAAATCTAAGAAGCTCGTCAGCCTTTGCCGGTTTTCCCCTCGTACCACTCTGAGAGCTGACTGTTTGCTGCCCTCCCAGAATATGTTCATGCCTTCACTGTTAAAGTCTTCATCAAATTCAAAGAACTTTTTATCTTTGGCGAAACCTTCAGGATCCTCGTGTTCGTAAGCCATCGATAGCGCGTGTAATTTAGCAAGTTCAGTGACGGCTGCCTCAGCGTATTCCCAGTCTACTGATTTCATCCTGTCGTGTACCGTGAACCCTCTACACGAAAGATTCTCTAGCACGATCATCTCTTCCATATGAATGGTATTTGCGCCGTAGTACTTAGACATTCCAAGCCGGTCTCTCCCAGTTACACCATGCTTTTGCTCCAATTTTCTGAATACATGCTTTAGTTCTGTGTAAATAAACTTTTCCACGTCGTATATTTTCAATGCAGCATCACTGCGTATTTTTTCGCCCATGGCAGCTACCTTGACGAAGAGATGGAGGTCGTCCTTGTTGGTGGAAGAAATGGTAGCACTGTACAGAACCGATGTGTAGTTAGCTCCTCCACTGGAGATTGGTTCCAATTTAATGTCGTAATTCTGAAGGTTTTGTTCAGCCGCTATGGTGTGTAAGAACGAAATAATCTTAGCGTCCTTTTCAGCCATGACTTCAGTACAAAGTTTAGGAAAACGTAGCACTTATTGCCTGCCAGAACAGTTTTACGTAGACACTAAAACTGAATGGTTGTGCTAATTCAGTTACTCTGCTAAAATGATATTATCAACAATTTATTTGATAATAACCTTATCATCGTAGATAAATAACTTCCATTTGTTTTTAAGCTTCAACATCAGACTATTCTGATGTTGAAGCTTATATTGTCATAATTTCGTTCTGTAGGTAGACAGTATCGAAATTAGTGTTTGCTGTTTATTATAGTGATGATGATATCATCATCGCTATTTATGAAGCACTTTGCAGTACTTACTTTACTCACTTCACTAATAGGATCACATGAGATGAAGACGTTTTTTTTATGAGGAATGAATGACGAAAGATAAATGATGATATTATTAGGAATTGTCTTCCAAATAGATTTTATTCTCTTGTTTCCGACGCTTCTATTATCCGTCTCACATCGAATTTTTTATTGTGTAGGTACCTCTATGTTTCTCAATATCTCCGCCATATTTTTTATAGGACCCAATTTTGATGATTGTTTTTTTATTCTGTTAGAATACTTCCGGTCTCTTAGGAATTTGGTAAGGATTGCACAGAAAACTCTTCTTGTATTGGTTTTTAGAGGCCCGTGGTAGATACTACAAGGATCAGTTGATCAAATCAAGCATGTTTTGATAAGATACCCAACGCTCACACAGCAACAGCTCATGTAAGTGTATTTATTAGGGTCTTGAGTTGGAAATTAGAAAACCGGTTGACAATGCGGAGAGCCGATGGATCCTGGAGGCCGGCCACCACTCAAAGTGGCGATCTATGGGAGGCTTATGTTTAGCCGTTACGTCTTCAGGCTGTTGTTGTTGTACAATTTAAAAACAAGTTGTATTGCCTTTTGCTTGCTATTTGAAAAACACTATTCTCATAATTATAAAAAGGTAGGTATCTATCTACTTAGTGATTTGTCTGCATAGAATCACGTAGATTATTTAATCATAGGATAGGACGTATGAGGTCATCGTCTATTGTAGCCGTTAAGTAGTAGGTACTTCATATTGATTTCCGTATGTGTACCTAAATGATTATGCCACATCTATATAAATCCCCGGTGTGCAGTGTCTGTTTGTCAATCCATATTAATAAAGGATTACCAAATCACATGATTATAATACCTACCTACATGAATAATGAAATATGATTGATGAATATTATATAATCTGTGGGGGCTGGCGGCTGTTTAGCATTATTTCTCGATGTGTTGACGTCCTTGCTAAAACATCTGTTTCCACCTAAGCCTTTTTGATGAACGTATTTTGATGGAACACTCTTCAAATCTGCTCGGGTGCAGATAATAAAATACAAGAAACAGTACAAATTTTTATATGTACTGAGGTATATAGGTCAGACATACGTGATATCTAACAATTCTAAAAACAATAAATCTCAGGCAATTTACCCGTTTGTTCAGTGACATATTATTATAAGTAGGTACCTCATGTGTCATCACGCAGCTGAAACCTTGTGACTGATGATTCATAAAATGTTTGTGGCTCATAACATCTTTGTTTTGTTGTTAAACTTGTTATTTTTAATAAATGTTTATCAATTCGCTAATGATGCGTGATAGATAACTTTGCTATGGCTGTGGCAACCGAGTGGTTACCGCGTACCTAAATGTTTAAAATTGGTATGGAATATCTTACCTCTCGTACTCTGTGCATCAAATTGCTAGGCCTGTAGTCACCGTGCCCGATGACCGCCATCGTCACTGGATCGAAGAATTTTAAAAAAGCTTTCCTGTCAAGAAATTCTTTTTCAAAATACTTCTTCAATCTATCCTTATTTTCTTCTTTAGTCGCCTCCAATGTTCTTTGCCAGACATTATCCCAAAAGGGCTTCATTTGTTCTTCATTGTCAGGTAGCTTGAATTTAAGGTCTGCGAGGACTTTTTCCGACTCTTCAGGGTCGTTGACCTGGTAAGCGACAGATAGCGCGTGATGTTTAGCCAACTCTGTAATCGACGTGGCCGCATAATTCCAATCGACTGATTTAAATCGGTCATACATTTGGTATCCTTTAGCTGCCAGGTTTTCAAGCACAACCGTTTCTTCGTACAACTTGTCACAGCAGCCATAAAACTCGGGAACTTTGACTCTGTGTTCGTTGGGAACGTTATTCTTGTCTTCTAGCTCGCGGTAGACTTTAGCTAGTTTCGTGTAGAAGAATCTTTCAGTTTCGTAAATATTTATGGGGAATTGAGCGCGCATCTTCTCGCCGATAGCTGCTACTTTGGCAAATACGTTTAACTCCTTGTTTCCCTCAGATATTGTAGCCAGGAAGAGATGAGAGGTGTAGTTTGCCCCACCGGTGCTTATGGGGTTCAGTTTGAGGTCATAGTTTGTGAACTTTTGTTCCGTGGCGATGTTTTGAAGGAGTTCGCAAATGACCTGATCTGTGCCGGCGTGTGCCATGGTTCGCGACGCGGCGCACACTGGCCCGCCATTTACCACATGTCGGTGAATCTGTGGTGGTGAGGATATGCGGATATGAATGTTAAAGAAGGTTTTTAATGAAAACTTTATTGTACACCAATTTTATATACTCTGTGCTTGTGACGGTTCTTATGTCGGTTGTAAATAAAAACACGTCTCTATATTTTTCTATTACGTTTATTTTAATTCTTTTCGATCCACTTCCGGACTCTCAACATGGTAGCAGAGCGTTTGAGCGTTTCGCGTTTTGTAGCCGAACGTATGGATTGATATCACGTGAAGAATTATAAAAAAAAATAAATGTGATAAATGTACATGAGTGATAAAATAGTTTTTCTGAAAAATTTTAACAAGGCCTGTCAAAATGTCGTCTTCGTCTGCAAGCTGCAAAATTGATATTGGTCGTTTAGAAGGCAAAGAAAATTGGTCTACATGGCGCTGCAAGGTACTGTTACTGTTAAGAGGTACTCCAGGAGGTTTGGATGCAATAAACGGCAAACTAAAGGAACCTACCCAACCAGGTACTACCGCATCTGCAGAAGCTAATGCTATTTATCATAAAGCTCTACAAGTATACAATGAGACGGATAGTACAGCAATGCTTATTTTAATGGCTAACATGTCAGATGCCACTCTACAAAAAGTGATGAGATTATCGACTGCAAAGCAGGTATGGGATGAATTACACACTCTGTTTGATGGTACATCTGAGGATAAAAGCTATACACTTTGCTACAGTTTCTTCAGTTATCATAAAGATCCCTCACACGACATGTCTATGCATATATCCAAACTGAAAAATATATGGCATGAATTAAAGGCAGAACTACAAAGAGGTGAAGCTAAATATGAACTTCCAGAGATTTTACTCATCTGCAAGATTTTAGAAACTTTACCTGACGATAGTTACTTCCCGTTCAAGTCCAGTTGGATGCTTATGTCTAAAAAGGATCGTAACATTGAAAATTTGACAGCACAAATTTGCGCGTACGAAAGATCTTTACCGACTAAAGAAGAAGCACAAGCGCTAGTTGTACAAAACAACAACAAAACGAGTAAAACAATGAAAAAGTGTAATTATTGCGGACTATTTGGACACAAAGTCAAACAATGTCATAAGTGGATATCGGATGGTAAACCTCCTAAGCCACCTAAGCCATCAAAAAGTCAAGCTAACAACACAAATCTGACACTAGCACTAATGCAAGTTGAGACTAACGCAGCAACGAATGTTAATGAAGGAGATCTTGATAATTGGTATGTTGACAACGGTGCCACAAGTCACGTCACCTGCAGGAATGACATATTCTCAAGCTTTCAAAACTTCGATTATAAACAAACGGTGACAACTGCAAATAGTTCTACAACACAAGCAATTGGTAAAGGAACAGTTGAGATGATAGCTGACGTTCATGGTCGACAAGAACGAATAAGACTATGTGATGTATGGTATGTCCCTGCAATAAAGAAAAACTTATTTTCTGTACTCGCTGCACAAGACAAACTAGAAAATAGTGTCTTTAAATCTGAAAGAGAATCTTGTCAACTGACAGCTAATGGAAAAGTTAATTTGATTGGCACACGAGTCAAAAATGGAGGTCTCTACAAGCTGAAAGTACAAGCTGTTAGAAATCAAACTCCTGAACTGAACATCTTGTCAACAGAAAACACTCTACAACTGTATCATGAAAGATTTGCTCACCAGAATAAAAGACATGTGAAACAACTAATTGAAGAGGAACTTGGTATTAAGGTGAAACTAGATTCTGAAATATGCACAGGATGTGTATATGGCAAGACACACAGACATAAATTCGGAACAAGAGAAAGAGCTAAATTACCAGGAGAGATTATTCATACTGACGTATGTGGTCCATTCCCAAATTCATTTAAAAAGTTTCGCTATTTTGTACTGTTTAAAGATGATTACAGCAAATATCGTCATGTTTACTTCATCATGCACAAGTCTGAAGTCAAGGATAAGTTGCTACAGATGATTAAAGAAACAACGACTGCTGGTCATGTTATAAAAACAATTCTCAGCGATAATGGAGGAGAATTCCAAAACGAAGCTGTTGAGAAAATTTTAAATTCATATGGGATCCAACACCGTTGTACAATGCCCTATACACCAGAACAAAACGGGTGCAGTGAAAGAGACAACAGAACTTTAGTTGAGGCGGCTCGTACTATGATGCACGCTCACGAAGAACTCCCACTTGCCTGTTGGTCAGAGCTTGTCAACACATCTGCCTATATACTAAACAGAACTGGACCAACTTGTATAAAAGGAAAGTCGCCATTTGAGTTATGGTTTGGAAAGAAACCTTCCATAAAACATTTAAGAGTAATTGGCACTGAATGTTACGCCCATGTCCCCAAACAAAAGCGAACAAAATTGTCTAAGAAAGCTCAAAAATGTATACTCATTGGATATGATGGTGATGATGGTTATCGGTTACTGGGCTTTAACAATAAATCAGAACCAACATTGATCAGGTCAAGAGATGTAACGTTTAAGGAATAGATCATCAGGTCAATCGGATTAGAGTCAGATGTATCTGAAACAGATGAACAAAGTCCTACGACTGAGATAGAGATTCACTTCCCGAAGGCTGATGAAAATCATACAATGTTAGATGCAAGGGAGGATGTAGTACAAGATGAAGCTCTTTCAAATATGCCTCAAACATTGACAGATGCTTCATTTCCACGTGAAGAAACTATAAATTTGCCTACGACGTCAAATGATATTCCTAGTCATGATGAAGAAGAATCAAATGAATCCTATGTTACACCTGAACCATCTCTAAGTAATTCTGATGATGAAGATCACGAAGAAGTAACTCCTGAAACAAGAACTCTCCGAGACAGATCGAGATTGCGACTGCCAACTCGGTTTGATGATTTTGTCATGTCAGCTATTGTTACTGATTTGGATGAACCAAATACATACAAAGAAGCTATGAAAAATCCTCAAAAAGCTGAATGGGTAAAAGCAATGGAAAGCGAGGTAAAGTCTCTAAAAGAGAACAAAACTTGGGTTTTAGTAGATCGACCAAAAGACAGAAAACTGATTTCGTGTAAATGGCTCTACAAGATAAAAACCAATGCTGATGGAAGCCTCGATAAGTACAAAGCTCGACTTGTAGCGAGAGGTTATACACAAGAGAAGGGAGTTGACTACTGTGAGACATTCAGCCCTGTTGCTAGAATGGCAACAATAAGAGCAATTATTAGCATCGCTGCAAATGAAGGATTATCCCTCATCCAGTTTGATGTAACCACTGCCTTTTTGAATGGTTTACTAGATGAAGATATCTACATGAATCAGCCAGAAGGGTTTAGTGATGGAACAAATAAAGTCTGTAAGTTGAAGAGAAGTTTATACGGTCTGAAACAAGCCCCAAGATGTTGGAATAAATGTATTGTCGACTATCTGAAAACAATTGGATTTAAACAATGTGACACAGATCCATGTTTATTCATGCGGAATCGGAACGGCAACAAAATTATTCTGGGTCTTTATGTGGATGACGGATTGATAGCTTCTACAAATCCAAAGGAATCGGAGAAGTTTATGTCAGAACTGAAAAGAAGGTTCAAGATTACGACAAAGCCAGTCTCATACTTCCTTGGGTTAGAAATCTTCAACAACAAAGATGGTTCGATTAAAGTGTCTCAGAAACACTATGCTGAAAAGCTACTGGAACGCTTTGGAATGAGTGACTGTAAAGCTGTCAGTACTCCAATTATTAAAGAAGCGCAGTCAGACTCAGAAAAGGAACAGGAAGTTAAGTTTCCTTATCGTGAAGCCGTTGGCGCACTGGCGTATCTCATGACAGGGACTAGACCAGACATCTCATATGCCATAAGTGTCGTATCCAGAACGCTTACTAATCCTTCTACGGAAGATGTTCATAAGGTAAAGCGCATTCTTCGTTACCTTAAAGGAACTCTAGATACTGCTATTGTATACCAGAAAGGATACAAACCTGGGATTTTGGAATGCTACAGTGACTCAGATCATGGTGGAGATCAAACCACAGGTCGTTCTACTTCTGGAATTCTATGCATGTATTCGGGAGGAGTAATCTCTTGGGCAAGTCGCAAACAGTCCTCTGTTGCGATTTCGAGTACGGAAGCAGAACTCGTTGCAGCCAGCGAAGCAGCTCGTGAAATTGTTTGGCTAAAGAGACTATACAATGAGGTATCTCTATTGAAAGAAGTCCCTACGCTACAAATAGATAACGATGCAACAATCAAGCTGTCGCAAAACCCAGAGTTACATCGCAGAACAAAGCACATTGCACTAAGACATTTTTATGTCAGAGAACAAGTTACTGATAAAGAACTTGAAGTGAAATATGTTCCCACAGAATACCAATGTGCAGATATTTTGACGAAACCCGTTCATAAGCCAAGAATGCTACTTATATCTAAGATGATTGGGTTAATGCAATAAAGTTTCCCAAAAAGGGAGGATGTTAAAGAAGGTTTTTAATGAAAACTTTATTGTACACCAATTTTATATACTCTGTGCTTGTGACGGTTCTTATGTCGGTTGTAAATAAAAACACGTCTCTATATTTTTCTATTACGTTTATTTTAATTCTTTTCGATCCACTTCAGGACTCTCAACAATGAATACAAGTATCTAAAAACCATGAGCTCTGTCTATAGGTACCTAGTGTACCTCAGATAATAAAACACATACAATAGGTCGCTAATAAATCGTACTCAAACTCGTAAAAGTTACTAATCCACTAATCAGCAACATTAAAAACTGCAATATACACAAATCACCAATACTGCTAACAAAACATCACCTAGTCATGCAGTTACTGTTAAGTCAGGATTTACGCACTTTTTGTGTCTTACGTCCTACGCGAATAACGGGATGAGATAGTTATCCGGCTCATTCACAACCCCCTGGTGACCTAACATCTAAGCCACAGATGCACAGCAAGTGAGTTTTTAGTGGCCTTCTCGTAACTCTTTATAAAGCAAAATAAGCATCACCACTCTACCTGTAATAAAAAACCACAAAGATATCATACTACGTTAAATGGTATCTCGTAGCAAAAACTATTTATAGCTGAACTTGGATCTCTAATTTGTGTTTGTATGTAGAATCGTAGTTATAGAGATACCTACTTATTCACTCAGATTATGATAATAAAAACCTAGCGGTAGTTATAGGCCGTGGTTAATTAACAGTGGTATTCATAAACAAAGGTGGAACAAACCCCCAAAGTCTATCATTCCACTTTTCACTAGAGATTAAATGCATAATCATTCTTCTTTCACTTTCATAAACAATCACTGGAAAACCCCCTAACGGAACTGCATTTTAATTAAATACTCTACGATTTCAATCAAGATGTCTATGAAAATTCTGTCGAGTGTCATTTTGACGCGACTTTTGAACTTCAAAAGTCGCGCCAAAATGTTACCCATCATGCCAGATTGGGGGCTGCTTTTGTTTATGAAATGCATAAAGCTAGAATTTGCCGCACAGCGCCTGATTCTTCCTCTAGAGGAGCCCCCGCCTCGACTATGAATTCCAGTGTTACATAAACAAACGCTGGAGAAACCCCTAACTGAAAAGCATTTTAATTAAATACTCTACGATTTCAATCAAGTTGTCTTTGAAAATTCTGTCGAGTGTCATTTTGACGCAACTTGAAGAAAATCCAACAATGGCGGTTGTGAATTTTGAATTTATTTTTCAAAACGAGTGTATCTTGAACTTTAATGTGTAATAAGGGTGGATTATTATCCGTTAAGTGTTCGTGCACGAGTGTTGGCAAATGGTTTTAAGATTATAATACCATGCATTTTCGTTTTTGCTTCAACGGCCTTTTTTAGAGCCTTCAGTAAAATATCCTCTATTTTACTGTTGGTGTTTTGACTGACAAAATATGACTTTGACTTGACATAACCGTACAAATTTTACTCACTTGACATTGGCAGAATTATTGCAAAAAAGCGATACAAAGCCATTAAAGAAGAAGAAAAAGAAGAAGAACTATCAAAAGTCGCGCCAAAATGGGTGACATTCACTGACAAAAAAGAAATTCGGACGATCAGCGTCCAGCCTCTGATCATGCCAGATTGGGGGCTGCTTTTGTTTATGAAATGCATAAAGCTAGAATTTGCCGCACAGCGCCGATTCATCCTCTAGAGGAGCCCCCGCCTTGACTATGAGTTCCAGTGTTAAAGTTAAACTCATGTTATATCAACTTAAAAATACTGAATGCTCATTGGTTGAAGACAAGTCAACAAAAACAACCGTTAAGCGTTTGTTATAGTGTGTTGTAATTGCATAGAGTTCACTAAAATAAAAATAAATATTAAATATAAATAATATTAACAAAGAGCACGGACCCAGGCGTCTGTGGTAAAGTTAATTTAATAAAAAAAACCAATGAGCGTTGTGGGGTTTAATTAACTATAAACTACATTACAAAATTGAACATATTAACATGCATAATTAAGTATACATAATTATTTAAAGTAAGCAGAAATCTGAGTAATTTAATAGGTTCCTAAATGAACTGTGCTGTGCTCTCTCTTATATCTATAGTCGATCTCCAACCAACACGCTCGTCGAGTCTTGGAGCTCTCGCTAAATGGTGTCATACAGTTTTATTTTATTTTACATTCTTCTCGCAAAAATATCAATTTTAGGTCATTTGTAATGTTACCAAAAAAAAATACATTTTTATCAAGACAGAATAAGAATATTACAGTTATACTTACTTGATAATAACTAAGCTATTTATGAAATTTTTGTGTTGGTTCATTCTTTAATGAAATAAAAATTGTATCCTTTACTTAGTTTGTGATAAAAGTCATTAAAAGTGTTATATACTTATTTATTTTTTTGACTGATTAAATAACAATTATTGATCTACAATGAACACGCACGTGTTTTTAGTTTTGCTATGCTATATTCAAATGAATTATGCAGCTATATATAAATTGAGCGGTGAGTACCTACTTAATAAAGAAAAGCTATGTGCCTCTACCAACTTCTTCCTACTGATAGTGATGCCATAGGTAAAACAGTTTCGACCGTTCTCCAAAACGGCGCAGAAAACATCCTGTGAGAACAACCACAAACTAAATAGGTTGCTTCCAAATTGTTTTACCTAAGTATTTTTAATTTTTAGTTACTTTATGTATTTGTTCACCTGGTGAAGCGTCATGGCTGCCCATAAAGAAAGAAAGAAAGAAAGAAAAATTATTTAACATATTGCAGTAATTTTCAGTGTCAACTAGTTTCACGATGGTTGCACGTAATACTGCGCACCGTGCACGTCATCCTGAGACATAACACAGTATAAATCTGTTTTACTGTGAGATCAATCCATAAGTCTCATTTGCCCAGTGATTTCACTAGCTACAATGCCCACCACTAACAAGTCCATCCTAACAGCCGTTCTGCTAGTCCCAAAACCTACTCCCAACATAAACGTAGGTTTACTTGTAAAATTTATATGACTTCAGTTTTAAGTTGGACCACCACAAAAATTACAGGTTAAACCATAAGGATTTTCACAAGTCGTTCGTCACCAGAATCTCGTAAGCCTGTGTCCTTAACCTTGCAGACGAAGAATACGAGCTGATGCCACCGATCATTCACTTGGATACATTCGAGAAATGTCTCCGCGAGCCTGGTGGCCGCTACTGCACCGCCCACGTGAGCTTCGTAACTGATGGCTTCAGTTCTTTACTCAACCAAATGCAGGTAAATACTACAGGGTATACTGTAATACTTACTTTACAATCTAGATTATTGGGTACCTATACTTACACAGGGGTTTGTTCTATGTTTTTCTGAACTACTCTATCCAATTCCTATGCACACCCCAAACAATATTGCCGGGTACTTATAGCAATAATATGTTAGCAATAGCCCGTGTATTGCTAGTATTATAAATCCCTATCTCTGTGAGACCAAGGTATACGTAAGACAAATAAGTTCGTTAGAATAGGTTAGATGTAATCTTCTTAAGTATTATTTAAAATTAACATACCAACGCATCATGCATGATTTTGTATTGGCACAGAAACAACTCGTTTCGAAGACTTCGTTGTTTAGTTGTTAGTTTATACTTAATAAACGAAACATTCTAACAAAAAACCTAACTTAACCACGATTACGGGTTATTTTGTGTTTACATAGGATTAATTTTCCGCAGTTAAAAAGTTGCTGATGGATCTATAGCCGTGGTAATTGCTGTCTAATTATGCGGTTATTGCTGTTATCAAACAAATTAATATTAGATCCTTGGATATATTGTGTTACAACTGTGACCTATGATAACTGCTTGCACGTGATGATTAATTATTTTATTGGTCACGTCATAGCCTTCGTATTGGATGATGACCTTCAGGAGGACCAATGCTATGATAGCGTCATAGGTACTTTAGCAACTAGTGGAACTCTGTTTTGATTATGTGTGTTTCTTTTTAATGCTTAAATGGGCTCACGTTTGACAACATCTCGCCTGATGGAAAGTGATGATACGTTTTATGTTGAAGCACGTTTGCCCATGAGGTGCCTATTCACTCTTGATTTGGAGAGACACAGATTGTAACTTGTCGGAAACAATGAAGCAGGAAGTGCATTCCACTCTTCGTTATTTTATGGCATACATTTATAATCGCAAGTTAAAAGGACTCTTTAATGTAACAATTTCTGAGTTCCGTTACATGCACCATGTCGAATTGCCTTTGACACTTTTTTCAAATTTTATCGCCAAAAATGGTTTATATGCAGGTTAATAAATTGTGAAATAATTTATTACCTATAGCCCAGATAATATAATACCTTCAGTACAGATGCCTCATCCCATACAACGGAATAACGCATAACGCAAGATTATCATGACAATGACGAGATTAAAATTATTCCTATTCTTGTGTCGGGTAAGGCCCCACCCATAGTAATTAGGTACCAATATCAAGATTAAAAAAAGAATTAAAAAAAACCCAGGGTCAGATTTTAAAAATATTTGGCGTGTAGTGATAAATGGATATAAGGAACGTAATGTATGCACTCCCATCACTGGGCAATTTTGGACCTGATCCTGTCAATGTTCTTTAAGGGCTGTTTTAGATAAATGAAATAGGTCTAAGCCAGAATAATGTTCATTATATGCGCGGGCTGCCCGACAAAGAACCGAATTTTGAGCGTAGTTCGTGCTAGCTTGAGGGACGTGGAGTAGAGGTGTGTGTCGCGTTCGGTAAGATGGTACTGCCAGCGAGACATTGCTCAAGAGTTCAGTACAATCTATTTTCCCTGCTAATATGTCATGTAACAGAACAATATCATGTTGCCTCCGCCTCCGCTCCAATGAATCTAAATTAACGACAGGCTTCAGAGTATGTATAACAAAAACCCTGTTATATCCGCGGGCTGCGTATCGGGCGTCAACTAGAAGTTGTAATAATACTAGTTCTATTTATATACAAGACATACACAATATTCAAATGCTTTTTACCAATCACTTTATGCCGTTATAATAAACGTTTCTCACCTGAGACGCTGAAAACAAAGCAAACCGGAAACTAAGGACCTCGAACGACCATTGACACTGCGATTCCCCTCTCGCTCTACCTACACCTAAAGTTCGGCGTTATAACATCTAGCAGGTAATATAATTAATTAATTAAATTTGTTACTGAATATTGTATTGTCACGCTGGATTACCTTAATAAATAAATAAATAAATAAATAAATACCCTGTATAGAATGTTGATTTTGTTTCAGGAGTTCTCCGAACACACGGCTACACACTTTAACCACACAAAATCAATTTATGGCGTATGTATCACGCAAAAATGTCGTAACTTTATAGACAGTTGTAAGGTGGACCAAAGGGACCCCCTGGAGGCATGCCTCAATGATTCTTTGTCAAACATGTACAATTTGAAGGTGAGAGTGGAGGAAGATATATCCTGCATTGAACACAATGAGAAGAGACAGAATGTTGGTGCAGTTGACATGGCGGTGGTATATATTGTGCTGGGCTTAGTGGTATGCAACGCTGTCGGAAGCCTATTTGATGTCTTTTGTACTAAACAAGACAATGGACTAGGTATTAAGAGAAAATATTATTATAATAATTTGTCACTTTCGACAGTCGCAACTATCTTGGCTAATGCTTGTCTTATCGCGGGAGTCGAACACCCCTAACACCCCCCACCATAGAGGCCTTTATAACATCTTTGATTCTTTTATACAAAGTGACCGTGCGGTAAATGAAGGTCTTATGAAATTAAATTCTGTCAATATTTAATTACAACATTCGAAATTTTCTTCTTAGTTTGGGCTGCCATGCTAATATTTTTAAATTTTCCGTTCCGTACTTTCACTAGCCAGACTGTATAATATATGTTCATTTTTACCCAGCATCACTAACACAATGTTTTCTGCTTTTCGTATGTAGGTAAGAAGAAGCATGAATTCGAAGAACTGAATAATGGAAGTGGGAAAACGGGAAGTTAAGGAATTATTGTAAGTATAGAAGATTAATGTAGGTAATATTTTGATTCCAGTTGCGCAGCTCCTGTTATGTTTCTCAGTGCCTCGGAACTGGAAGACACTGATTTCTTCAACACAACGTGAAGACTCAAGGCTAGACAGATTGAAAGGAATCCATGGGATAAGGTAAAGTATAGTTTTGATAGATCATGGCCATCGTAACGTACCTGTAATGTAATCGTAGACTATTTCATTCACATCTCTTATATTTTGATTCAAGTTGCTGGCGCCTGTTTTAGATTTATTAGTATAGTTCGTCAAAGCGCCAATGGTTGATGGTATGTGTGACCAAAGCGCTGGCACTTATTTGGCACAACAAATCATTATTACAATTTAACGAGATGCCAGCATGTTGGATATGCTACCTAGTAGGCTGGAGCATTGGGACCGGACTGTTTATAGGGCATCACGGCACGGCTCATACAGGCCAAATGTTTTTGTAGTAGGTAGTGTAGTATCATTGAGTGGTAGAGGATTGGAGTCTCCTGCGAGATAAGATCCGAATCAAAGAGATCTGCAGGTGAAAGTGACCAATATAGCTCATAGATTTAGAAAATTAAAATGGCATTGGACAGGCCACATCGCTCGTAAAACTGACAACCGATGGGGAAAGGTTTTCGAGTGGCGACCATGAACAAGAAGATGCTGCGTAGGCCCACTAGGTGGAGCTACGACGATGAACTTCCAATATTTGTGATTACATAAATATATCTTATCTTTGAACCCTTTAAAAGTAAACGACAGAGTTTTTTTGGCGGGAACGCGGAAAAGTTCACGTCGTTGCATTGTATTATTTTTCATAACTTTTGCTTTTTCCAGTGTTAATGTTTAAAATTGGTGGCGTTTTACGCATTAAGTGCTGAATTACGAGCATGAGTGAGGGCAAGTGATATAATGTGGTGAAACGTGATTTTTCGTGTTGCTTCCAAAACTCCATAGAAGCTTCTAGTGAAGTTGCCACCACTTTGCTGGAGCATGACTTAGACTGGACTATGAATACCTGACTTAGACTGGACTGTGACTATGACTAGGACATGACTTTGCGTGAAATATTTTATAACACGATGAAAATGTAATACTTGACACTGGCTAAATACACTATGTGTTGAGCCAAAATGAAAGAAAAAAAAAAGTAAACGACATTGTCAGGTGTGTTTTCCAGTAAATAGGACCGTGTCTTTTGCACACCGCACCAATAACAATCTGTCAGAACATATTTTGGAATGCACGGAGCTACATAACTTTAAACTGCAAATAAATAAGGCTTACTATGACTGACGTAAATGAGTATTTAAATGATACTTTCAAATCGCAGTGATCGATTTTATTGATCATAGTGATAGGTACTTAAGAGAGGATAATAAATAAATGACATAATAACAATAAAAAGCCTGTTTATTCCTTAATTACTAATAAAATGTATCTTAACTAAAATTATATTATACACAAAATTATACAGTAGCAGAATTTTTAATTAAGGACCTATAGAGAGGATACCTACTCTTAAGAATAAGAATCATTTATTTGCTTAAATGTAGGTATATATAACGTTTAAGTATACATCATTAGTGCCAGATACATTTTGCCACCAACGGCAGCATGCAAATATTGTAAACAGTAACAATTAGGTACATAATTACATTCCCTAAATTAAATAAAGATTTAAAAAAAAGGTACATAATTAAATGAATTTAACAATTATAAGGTATTAATGTAAGTATCAAAGTAAAAATAGAAATTAAGGAGTGAAAAATTAATAAAATGTCATGTCACTATATTATTATTAAGTACACATAAAAATATCCGTAATGTGAGATACTAACTAGAATGTCAAGCTTAGATAAAATTAGTTAATTGTCATTTGCCTTCATTTAATCAATTCATTCACAGAATAAAACCAGTTTACCAGTAACCACGTTTTTAAGTTTCTTATTAAATTTATTATGCATCTTTTTTAAGTCGCTTGGAAGAGCATTATAAACGCGACGACACATAGCATAGTAATTTTTCATATACATTGTTGTTTTTGGGACTCTGGATAAAACAATTTCATCTGGATTTCTCGTGTTTCTGGTGTATTTATCTTTGGCCTTTGTAAATAAGTTCGGATGTGATGTGATCTCACAACTTTTTTTTTCTTATATTTTGGCTCCACACATAGTGTATTTAGCCAGTGTCAAGTATTGTTATTTTTCATCGTTAAAGAATATATCACGTAAAGTCAACTGTTAGTCATAGTCCAGTCTAAGTCAGGTAGTCGTAGTCTAATCTAAGTCATGCTCCAGTAAAGTGGTGGCAACTTTACTAGAAGCTCCTATGGAATTTTGGAAGCTACGCAAAAACTCACGTTTCACCACATTATATCACTTGCCCACACTCATGCTCGTAATTCAGCAAATAATGCGTAAAACGCCACCAATTTTAAACATTAATACTGGAAAAAGCACAAGTTTTGAGAAATAATACAATGCAACGACGTGAACATTTCTGCGTTCCCGCCAAAACTCCTCACAAACTTTGCTGCTTCCAGAATGTACACACAAGGCAAGGGCAATATTCGTAACTCACGAAAAAGAGGTTTGCACATCAACATAGATACCTCCATGGGTTTGCATTATGAGGTCTTATGAAATGCGTAGGCGATCATTGTATAAATTTTCATTTGATCAGTTGTCAATAATTTAAATTGGATCACTATTATAATTAGGCCTAAGGTCATATAAAACTTACACTATTTACATACTTCAATGTTTATATATACCGGTCTGTAATGTAATACAGACACCTGTGTAGGTAGGTGGTACAAATAGGTAGCTATATGTATATTCCACCACATTGCCAGTTGTTCTGCCGCCAAGCAGTAGTGTGCAAGCACTACTGTGTTCCGGTTTGAAAGGCATTGTAGCTAGTGAAATTACTGGGCAAATGAGACTTTATGACCTGATTACCTAGTGTAGTAATCTGATTACTAGATTGTGTGATGTCTCAGGATGACGTGCGCAGTGCAGTGTCACGTGGAACTTTATTATTTTAAAGTTCCGAGTGTCACTGCAACTGTTATGGGCGGCCGTGTTGCTTAACATCAGGTGAACGACCAGCTCCTCACGTAGTCATGCTCATAAAAAAAGAAAAAGATTATTTAGCAAATGTTAAATGATTTTATTTGATTTGAAGTAGGTATTACTATTTCGATATCTGTGGATTTGATTTAGTTTAAAGATTAAACCCATTAAAAAGTGTTTAGTTTATTATTTCAGGTTCAAGTCCTTGTCTTATTCCCTGATTAGATTTTTTAAGTTATGGAAAGCCAATCTCACTCCATCTCGAGTTTATGGAGGACTACCCGCGGGGTTGTTTTGTGTTTAATGAGTCCCACATACACCGAAGTTCTTCGCCGTTCCAATATGGTTGGAATGGAGACCCTTCTTATGAAGTCTCAGTTGAAGTGGTGTGGTCATGTTTCCCGCATGAAAGAAAACAGCCATGAAAAAATTTTTATGGAATGCGTCATGTCCCAGATAAATAACATTTAAAGATATACCATTTTTTCTTGTTGTTTTCAGAGCTATATCGATGCATACTGTTATTTTAGCTCACGCCATAATGCCTTTCGCCTTGTTTGGCGAAAATCCGAAGTTCTTAGAAGATGTACGTATGAATTATAATTTAATTTTATTATCTATGAATTATATTTTCACTTATAATAATTCTTAGTAATTAATTTTCGCGGCGTACCTACACTGCTGCATAAACTGTCATTTGCATGAGCAATATGTCACCGAGACGGTTATGCAATTCACCCTATTGACATAGGTCTATGATGCGTATGATGCCATAAATCATAATCTTTACATTGATGATGAATCTCTCTATAGATGATGCTAATAGTCCCATAAGTTAGTTGTAAAAGTGAATAATAATCACTGGACAATCAATTAATCATTGCGTGCATAAAATTTAGTTCACCGACGCTTTTTATTTCAGCAATATGACGTACTGATTTACCACATCTTCCTAAACGGAACGCTGATAATGCAGACCTTCCTGTTCCTGTCAGCATTCCTGCTGGTCTACTACTCCCTGATTTACGCTGAGAAGAATGATATCTCGTGGAGGATGCTACCGATGGGCATCTTGCTGAGATGGTTGAGGTGCGGTATAAAATTACTGTGGCGTAGTGGTCTTGCCAGTCTTCATTCTTACGCGTGTTCCTATCTATGGTGCGGGGGATTCCAAGGAAACTACGATTTTCAGGAACAAATAAATATATAATTGAAATGGTATAAATACATATTGGTAAAGCAAACTCAACTATAACATAACGCAGTAGTGGTGGAGATACGACTGAAGAGACCAGAGCGGCGCGATTGCCGCGTGGAACTATTTCAGCTGTGTTCGCATTCTGTGCCCCTACAAATACCTTTGTCCTTTTCATAGACATCTAATTATAGTATTAGATGTCTAATTATAGTAGTAGATGTCTGTGGTCCTTTTCCCCTTTTTTTTCCGTCTTCCTTTCGATAGGATGAGGACAGACTCCGTGCGACTTGGCTATCTTTTACTCATGTTTTTCATATTCAACTAGGGCTTATATTACCCTTTACAATAACGTGAGTGGCGACACGTAAATATTACGTATGAATGAAGAAAATATATACCACAGACATTTAATAGTAAGCAGACCTAACATTATCTTTACTACTACATAGACGAGTATATAATTATTAATTATTAATTTAATTAAATTTTAATTTTTTAATTATTAATTTAATAAAATTTTAATTTTTTAATTATTAATTATTGTTGATGTAGTCTATATTTTTATATTTATCTTCGTACTTATGTATATGTAATAGAACTTATAGCACCACCGTCCATGCTCATTAATATATCTCTGTCCATCCAAAGGTTGTCTGGAAGAGATCGCTTTTTAGCGATAAGACCGCCCAATGTAACCTATTTGTAAGATTTCCTGTTTATTCTATTTTTGTTATTTTGGTGTCAATAAAGTGTTTATCTATCTATCTATCTATCTATATATAATATATCTGTGTTTTTCTCTCCTATTAAAAATGTATAACTGTATCTCTTTCCTTTTTATTGTTGCAATCACAGAATTCCCCCTATTACATAGGTCCAGAATCGAAGTCTCCATACTTAACCTTGTTTGAACATGAATCAAACCATAGAGCACATTTTTTTTTTCTTCTAATGTCAGTTCCTCTTTCAATATACCATATAAATAGTATTACCCGATTTAGTCGGGTACCTAAATAAAAATCTAGCTAGATGTAAAATGTAAATAATAAAAATTATATAACGCCTACATTAAAAAAATATAAAATAATAAAATTAATTACCATCATACTACTATCTATAGACAAGAAAAAGGTCTATAGATAGCTCATGCAATCTTTTAATAAAAAGGATTCAAATTAAGTAAAACCAGCAGTTTATCCAACATTTCTTTTAATAACTCACGAGTTTTTCAATATTACCAAGTTAAAAGGATTAAAGAACAATAGTTATGTAGGCACAGGGGGTCTAGCAAAGATACCAACCACTAACGCTAACGCCTCACGCTAACTCCAAAATGTACTGAAATGACATTTCGGAATTCGCTAACTTTTCCGTAGCGAATGTCATTTCGATACATTTTTGGAGTTAGCGTGAGGCGTTAGCGTTAGCGAGTGTGATCTTTGCTAGACCCCCTGGGCCTCAACAAAAATAATGTTTCATATTTTAGGATAAAAAAAAAACTTAAAAATGGAAAATCAGTGGGCGCGTGGAACGTTTATAGTTGACAATAAAACTATTATCAGTAATTGCACTTCTGTGTTCTGTGTATTCTTTACTATAGAAATGCGTTGAACGTATTGTTGAGCGAGTATTAGGTTTCCACCAATCTTCATTTCGACTTTTTCGAACTACTTTTATCCAAAGATCAGCTAGACATGGATCTGTTGGAAATCCATACAAAAGAAATCGGGTAATTATTCAGATGTCGTGTGGCAATACTGATTTTGACATGTCAACTTTTTATTGTAAAATGGTTCTAACTCTTCGTCAAATAGAAATAATTAAAATAATCTTATAAAAATACATGATTAAAGCCACTTACAAGTGAAATGTGATCGTGTGCTTCTGTGATTCGTGCCTCGAGTGATTTCGGCACAGTTTTATCACGCAAGACGGAATTTTTTGGTATGTATTCAAAAGCACACCCAAGTAACGACTGATTTTGATTTTGACAGCTGAGAATCAATCACACCCAAAGTAGTGTGTACGGTTTTGCCCTGCTTTAATTTCGTATTAGTGGTCTGGATAAAAAGTCTTTGGTTGCAATACTTACGCACACATGGACAAATAGGAAAGCGTGCTCAAAAAGATCTTGTTTGAGTTTTGGCGGGAACGTGAAAAAGTTCACGTCGTTGCATTGTATTATTTCTCAAAACTTTTGCTTTTTTCAGTATTAATGTTTAAAATTGGTGGCGTTTTACGCATTAAGTGCTGAATTACGAGCATGAGTGTGGTCAAGTGATATGATGTGGTGAAACGTGATTTTTCGTGTTGCTTCCAAAATTCCATAGAAGCTTCTTGTAAAGTTGCCACCACTTTACTTGAGCATGACTTAGACTGGACTATGACCCGACTTAGACTGGACTATGACTATGACTAAGACTTGACTACGTAAAATATTCTAAAACTCTATGAAAATATACAATACTTGACACTGGCTAAATACACTGTGTGTGGAGCCAACATATAAGAAAAAAAAAAAAGATCTTGTTATTTCTATGTTACCATGGCAACTTTGAAACGTCAATAATGGCGAAGTAAACAATCAGCTTGCGGTCTGTGTTTGTTACAATAATTTCGTGATATAATTATAACAAAGTGCTTACTGCAAAAAAATAAAATGGTAAAATGTAGTGCGCCTTTGTGCGGCAACCTTTCAAATAGGAAAATACCCAAATTATCATTTCACCGGTAAGTTTTTATGTGCATGAATTTCGTAACCATTTTTTGTTAGTGTTTGATAAATAATGATCGTTCGGCATGTTAAAAGTTATGAATAGTTGTTTTATAGCGCAAATTACGTAAATATGTAGGATTGGGTAGTATTGTGCAGATTCCTTTGATATACTTATCAATTATTTATCGCCCCGATTACGTTTGACGTTCCATTTTGGAGGAACGTATTCAGGGCTATAACAGGGGTACCTATGCTTTGCGATGGTTAATATATTCTCACTGCTGGGACATTGGCCTTGTCTCACACTGTGAGTGTAGGTAGTAATGTCCAATTCCATAAATAAACATGGTGATAAAATTATTTTTCAGTTTTCCAAAAGATGAAAGACTAATAAAATGCATGGTTGCATAACATGAATATAAAAAGTTGGCAGCCGCAACCAACAAGCGTGTTATGTTCCAATCGTTTCGAAGCTAACTTAGTGGACCAAAGTGGCCTCCGTGCAGTGCTCGCTCCTGGTGCGATTCCAACTAAATTTGATATATCATTTAAAGAGGTAAGTAAGTCTGTATGCCACAAAAAGAATAAATAGAGAATTTTCAGAATATAATATCTACACCATCATTAAAAAACCCCCTAAAAAAACTCTGTGCTTCCTCAACATAGGTATTAATGTACCTAACTGATATTATATTCAGCAAGGATACTAGGTTTTATTGTTACCTTGAAAATTTTATATATTCAGAAAGTGATTTTGAAATTTTTGATTTTCAGAATTCTGCTGCACCACCAGGACTAGAAGTAGTTAAGTGTGTTCCTGGGAATCAGGTTTTAAGGAATGTGCAAAATTTACTGCCTACTACTGCAAGCGCTACTCTACATTATGCATGTATCTACACCTATTTACCATTATGGTACCATTAGGTGATTGTCAAATGAAACACAGCGCAAAACAATCCAACCTATCAGAAAGAAATTACTTAAAAAAAATACTGTTTAGAAATAAATGAGTAGGCACAGAACGGGCGTATTATTTATTATACCCTGTCCTCATCTGTCGTCATTTTACCTCATGTAGGTACTGGCCACCAAGCTTGTGCGCAGTACATGCCCATTGCCCCTGTGTGCCTGAGTTTGACCTGGCTTATGTCACTGTGTGCGTGAGATTTGTATGTTGTAAAAAGTGGCACGCAATATTTCTCTTATGTTAGGTCTGCTTACTGTATAGTATTAGATGTCTGTGATATATACTAAAAAAGGTATACAACTCGGCGAGTGCATTTTATGACCGAGGCCATCTAGCGTTGAGTAGTGAAACTCGTGCCACAAACTCTGCCATCTAGTCTAGCTACACGTTGCTACTCACTAGATGGCGGTGGTAGGCTTTACTTGGAAAATTTAATTTGGAATCATGATTAATTTCGGGATAAAAAGTACACATTATCGTTTCAGGCTAACACCACCGTATGCACTTATGGTGGCGGTAATAGCGACGTGGGTAAGATACTTCGGGACCGGACCAATATGGAATGTAAGTTTAAAATCAAATTCAAACATACGGGTTGTTCCTGTCTGTCCCCAAATTACTGAAGGAGCTAAAACTTAATCTGTGCCTTTGCCTCGTCTTGTGGCCAATATTTTTTTTATTTAAACTAAGAGCGTTTATTTATGTTTTGTGATTTGTTTCCCTCACTCTTTTCCACATAAATCCCACAATAAAACTAAGTAAGTACCAATATGTGTATGCAGGTGACCAATTGCGTATTTTCTAGTAATTTGTTAACGGGCTTGCCATAGAGTTTTATCGTTGCATTTCTTCCAGGTCTTAGTGGTAGAGGAGGCTGAAGACTGCAGACGTTACTGGTGGCAGCACTTGTTGTACATCAACAACTATAACGACAACTCGCTGTGCATGCTGAACACGTGGTGAGCCACAACGTAACTGCTTCAATGCCTCACTAACAAAACAATAAGTTCATTTTATTCATTTTATTTACTTATTCTAAAACAACAAGGGGAAATCAACAAGCACACACACAATAATGAAAAGTTTCATTAAAAAAAAAAACAGTTCCGCTTCTTCTTCCGCTTCCGCGTTAGTAGATGGCGTAGTAAGTTAAAGACGTATTTCAAACATGGTCGTAGTTTCAAGCCACGGAGTACAAGGAAATGTCAAATTCAATTGAGTGGATCACAGAACAATAGTTTTATTTTTCTATTTCTGCCTATTATCTTGCTAAGGCAGGCCCCTACTAGGTGGACCGATGATCTGTTGAAAGCCGTCGTGTGCTGATGGATGGGATTGAAAACCTAAAAATCAGGTTTCAATTTTAATCTATCGAAAGGTAGATTCCAACAAAACACATATTACACACGCATCAATAGTCTAAAGACATCCGCAACACAGACCTCCCCGTGAAATGTCAATATGGACGTTTATCAAAAATATTCACAATGCTTGGCGTGGTAATCAAAAATTTTAATGTGTGCACCCAATATAGGAGAATTTTGCTGCGCATTTTCTGTATATTCCCTTAGCCAGCTCTTATGGCACCCACGGGAAAGATGAGGTGGTCGAGAAGTTTTGAAGTGACGCCTGACGAAACCATTGGGAAAAAATCATCGAAATAATACCCATAGAAGTATACGAGGTCCGAAATGGCCAAACGCAAATGCAACCGCTGTGGGTGGGGCTTAATTTTGCAACCGCGCGTGGCGCCATTCTAATCGCGACCGCATGGGTATTATTTCTATGGCAAAAATGCAAAAATTACAGATGGATGAAAATGATGATGAGACTTACAACACTGTTTCAAATAACCTGATTCTCATAAAATTTCTTATTGCTCAGGTACGTAGCAGCCGATACCCAACTCTACTGCTTAGGTCTCACAGTCTTCGTCCTCTGCCAGAGCACGAGATGTAGAAATACCGTCATGTCTATCCTGTTCGTCATAGGCATGATCATTCCAGCACTTCATACTTATTACCAGGATTTAGACGGCACTTTCATTGTTTCTCCAGCGTAAGTAGAAATCATTGGATCTAGAGGAAACTTCATCATCATCATTAAGCCTGAAGACGTCCACTGCTGAATATAGGCCTCCCCCAGGGAGCGCCACTTTGAGCGACTGCTCGCCTCCTGCATCCATCGGGTCTCCGCGGTTTTCACCAGATCGTCGGGCCACCTAGTGTGGGGGGCCTACGCTGCGTGTTCCGGTTCGTGGTCGCCACTCGAGAACCTTTCCTCCCCATCATGGACAGTTCTACGAGCGACGTGGCCTGTCCATTTCAACTTGCCAATTCGTAAGAGCTAGATATATTGGACACTTTAGCTCTCCTGCGGATCTCCTCTAAACACCGAGCATTGCTCTCTCCATAGCTCGTTGAGAGGTAAACTTACTGTTCGGGAATAATCACTGTTACACGATTTTGGAGGTTCTTAATTAATATCTATTGTCGTATATGGGTCGTATAATATTTTTCAATTGCCAATTCATCACATTCCGAACATACACTATTATTTTATTTGTAAAAATATATTCGATGGGAACTGTATAAAATAGGAATAATCTAGGTATGTTTACGATTTTTTTTCTATGGAAATGAATTTATTTATCTTGTATTTGCGTTCATCACAAACAAGTTTAATGAACCGAATTACATGTTATATTAAATTCAAAGCTCCACCACTTGCTCTAATTTCGTCAGGAAATTTGCCAAAAAACACCTTGTTGACTACCCTTCACCTTAAGCGTTTTTTTTGTAAACTTTTGCCTCTATTATACCTTTCAGATCAGCCACACAATTTTTCATTAATGACGACACATTCAACAATATCTACAAACGCGGACACACCAACATGCCTACTTACATCATTGGGATGGCCTTCGGGTATCTAGTCTACAACCTGCAAAAGAATAAATTCGATGCCAGCAAGTACAGGGTATGGTATAAAATTAAAAACTTATGTCATACGTTTTCGATACCAGTCGTTAAGCCATGTCAGAAGCCTTTGGGCGGCCTAAAAATTCTGACACCAGGGCTGACCACTTGTCTACACGAGAAGAAGAAGAAGATACCAAATGTTATAGGCAGGTAGGTGCTAAAAGTGGTCTATAATAGAATACTGACTCTTCAACTACAATGAGCATTATTATATCCATTTTACCATCTTGCTGCTTAACTTCAAAACTCTTCTTTTTGGTTGTTAGTTATATATCAATCAATCTCAGTAAGTATTTCTGCCCAACTGAAGAAATCTGAAATTCTATATCCATTATCGATTATTTAGCACTTATTATTTAGGTCTTAAGATCTGGCAGCACCACAGAGCTAGAATTCGTTACTGGCAGTAGCCCTATTCCACGTATCCAGAAAATTCTCAGCAGTAGGTACTAAAGTGAGCATGAGTAGATTTTCTATATCATCAACTAACCCCGACGGGGAAGAAAGGTTCTCGAGGGGCAACCACGAACTGACTACTGAGACGCAGCGTAGGCCAGCCCCCCACTAGCTGGATCGACTTTGGGGGAGGCCTATGTTCAGTAGTGGAGGTCTTCAGGCTGATTATGATGATGATTATCATTAACTAAAAATTCTACCTTTATCGTGTCATAACATAACCGAAGGTTCGAAAATAAACACAGGCTTCTTTACATTATTTTTTTACACGGTCTTTTTTTTTATGAATGACGTGACTAGGTAGTCATTCACCTGATAATAAGCGACACGGCTGCCCATAACAGTTGCAGTGTTACTCGGAACTTTAAAATAATAAAGTTTTGTGTGACACTGCACTGCGCACGTCATCCTGAGACATCACACAGTCTAGTAATCAGATTACTACACTGTGTAATCAGGTCATAAAGTGTCATTTGCCCAGTAATTTCACTAGCTACAATGCCCTTCAAACCAGAACATAGTAGTGCTTGCACACTACTGCTTGGCGGCAGAATAACTGGCAGAGCGGTGGTACCTACGTAGACGAACTTTGCAGAAAAGTCCAACACCTAGTAAAAGTACAACTTTAGTGTCATTATCAGCTTGAAGACGTCCACTGTTAGGAAAGGCCTACAGGAATTGTGTATTTTCCGAATGGTTTATTTGCTTCTGGCTGGCTGGCTGGCGGCTTTTATCACCTTCATAATCACAGATAATAATAATACCTACAGTATTCATAATTAATGTTTAACATGTTTCTCAGCGATGGCGTCCTGTCTACTGGTCGCTAGTTTTAATTAAAGTTTCCATCCTGATGCTCTGTAAATTGTTTTACGAAGGCCCGAGAGTAAATCTACTCCTTCGAGTATTGACCTCGTTTCTTATGAAGCCGATGTTTGGACTCCTTATGGGGCTCACTATAGTAGGAATGATTTTTAAAATTGATGGTAAGTCATTCATCGTTTTCACTATAAATATTTCTCAATAAATATTGCGTCCCTTTCCCTCCCATTCTTATACGTCAACCACGCACGACGCCTAGCAAATGTGCTCTCGGAGTCAACTTGTCACCCTTGAACCGTCATAATGCGCATAAGCCTCTTTGTGAAGTGATATTACCGCTAAACTACTGTACGTGTTAAAAATACCCATAAACCATTGAATGAGTGTTGGTGCACCAAAAACATTGACAAAATTGGATAGTGGTTAGCAATCGGACGCCATCGACGATAGACTAGTGATACTATGGTGGTAGGGCTTCGCTCGAAGTCCGCCTGGTTGATGACCACCCTCTCGTTAAAGCGTGTCGCAAAATGTTGGTCTATTTGCATCAACGTGTTCCGACACTAGTACGAGAGCACCAGTTCCCCTTCTAGATGAAATGCTACACTGGTTTGACTCTGGGGTCCGGGTGTTGCTTGAAAGTTTGGCTCTTGTTGGTGGTAGTGACGGGTTGTCGCGGGGTCCAGGGAGACCCAGTGAAACGGCTGTCCGCTGGCCGCCCGCGGGTCAGTAGGGGACCCGAACTCAGGAATTACCTTTAAACTCCGCCCTGAGAGGCTGTCCCGCCAACCCGCGCATAATCCTGAGGAGTGGCTGTCGTGCCGGAGTAGGAGACCGGAGTGGAACCCGATAGTCACTCCCAGGGGGGACTGGGGGCCCTTCCGTCCCCCGCGCCAATCAATCACAATGCTACCAACTTGAGCTCCTGTGTTTCATCTAATCCCTACTTTAATAACTTTTCAATGACCGTTAAAGCAAAGAGTATAGTTAAATCGGCGGCTTCTAAATCCACTATTGATGTGGATTTCTGCAACATCCGGGGCCTTCATTCGAACTTGAATGCCGTCCATCACCATCTAGAGACGGCAAAACCTGCCCTACTCTTTCTTACGGAAACTCAAATATCATGCCCGGCAAACTTGAGCATGCGTCGTGCCGGGGTGTGTATGTTCGTCCGGGAGGATATTTGCTGTCGCCATCTTAACGGATTTGAAGCAACGGACCTGTCGAATTTGTGAGCTCGTGTAGACTATGGAGGTCAGACTCGGATTTACACGTGCTTATACAGGTCCCATAGCGATGACGTGGAGACTACTCGTTTATTTGAGCACATTTCCAAAGGGGTGGATAAGGTTCTTGAGCAGTGTCCTGCGGCGGAAGTGGTGATTCTCGGCGACTTTAATAGCCATCATGCTGATTGGCTTGGATCCCGAACTACCGACCACGCAGGAAGGGCTGCTCATGAACTTGCTTTGACCTACGGTCTCTCTCAACTGGTCACCGGATCAACTAGAGTGCCAGATATAGAGAGTCACGTACCTTCTTTGCTGGATCTCATGCTGACCACGCATCCAGACCTGTACCGGATATCGATCGAAGCTCCTCTTGGTTCTTCTGATCATTGTTTGATCAGGTCTGTTGCCCCATTGTCAAGACCTGAACAAGTATTTCCTTTTAGGAAACGAAGGGTCTGGCACTACCGGTCGGCTGATTGGGACGATTTGCGTGAATTTTTTGCGTCTTATCCTTGGAGACAGCTCTGTTTTACTTCAAATGGTTCTTGCGCTTGCGCCGACTCCGTCACAGATGTGGTGTTGCAGGGGATGGAGTGTTTCATTCTTAACTCTATGATACAGGTCGGTGGCCGGAGTCGACCATGGTTCAATAAATCTTGCTCAGACGCAATCAGTGCCAAACAAGCCGCATACAGAGCATGGACCGATGCGCGACTTCGTAAGGATCCCAAAAAATCTGACTTAAAGAAAATATTCAATGCTGCCTCAAGGACCACAAAGAAAGTATTTGCCAAAGCAAGGTGTGACCACATCAGCCGAATAGGCGACCAGTTGGCTAATTATCCATCTGGGAGCCGGGCATTCTGGTCACTTGCAAAAGCTGCCGAAGGTAACTTTTGCCAGTCTACGCTACCATCCCTAAGAAAGCCGGGTGACTCCTTGGCCCATAGTGCGAAAGAGAAAGCTAATGTCTTAGCAAGTCTTTTTGCCTCCAACTCCACTCTCGAAGAGGGGAATGCTGAGCCTCCAACTTTGCCTGGTTGCGCTAGCTCCATGCCAGAAGTGCGCATCACTCAAAAGGCAGTCTGGAAGGCTCTGTGGTCCCTTGATGTGCGAAAATCGAGTGGGCCGGATGGCATCCTGGCTTTAGTACTGAAGCGTTGTGCTCCGGAGTTAACTCCTGTTTTGACACGCTTGTTCTCGCTTTCCTATAGTACTGGTATTGTGCCGTCTTCCTGGAAGTTAGCCAATGTCCACCCAATCCCTAAAAAGGGTGATCGTACCGACCCGTCAAATTACAGGCCTATAGCAATCACCTCTTTGCTCTCCAAGGTGATGGAGCGAATTATAAATACTCAGCTCCTAGGATACCTTGAGGACCGCCAGTTGATCAGCGATCGTCAATATGGCTTTCGCCAGGGACGTTCTGCTGGTGATCTTCTTGTGTACCTCACACACCGATGGGCAGAAGCAGTTGAGAGCAGAGGTGAAGCACTTGCTGTTAGCCTTGATATCGCCAAAGCATTTGACCGGGTGTGGCATAAGGCTCTACTGGCTAAGTTACCAACTTATGGGCTGCCCGTGGGGCTTTGCAAGTGGGTGGCAAATTTTTTGAATGGTCGACGATTTAGAGCCGTTGTTGATGGTGCCATTTCCGAGACCATGTCAATAAATGCCGGCGTACCTCAAGGTTCTGTACTATCACCCACGCTATTCATCCTGCATATTAATGATTTACTGGAATTTAACAGTCTTCATTGCTATGCGGATGATAGCACGGGTGATGCTCTTTACACGGGACGTGCAAACGCCCCACGAGCAGAAGTCGAGGAAAGCAGAACACTACTTGTGTCTCAGGTCGAGCACTTGCTGAAGCAAGTCTCTGACTGGGGTGTACAAAATCTTGTACAGTTTAACCCTACTAAAACACAAGCGTGCGTGTTCACCGCTAAAAAGTCCCCGTTTACTGTAGCGCCGCTGTTTCAGAGTGTTCCACTGACCTTGTCGAAGAGTGTAGGGATCTTAGGCGTTCACATTACTAACGAGGTCCAGTTTCGGAGTCATTTGGAACGCAAGGCTAGTCTTACTGCCAAAAAACTCGGTGTACTCAATAGAGCTAAGCGGTACTTCACGCCGAACCAACGTCTTTTGTTATATAAAGCCCAGGTTCGGCCGCACATGGAGTACTGCTCTCATCTCTGGAGTGGGGCACCGAAGTACTTACTGCATCCACTTGACTCCCTACAGCGAAGAGCCGTTAGAATTGTGAATGACCCCAAACTCACCGACAAGCTAGAGCCTTTAAGTTTACGACGAGATATCGGTTCTCTGAGTCTCTTTTACCGTTACTATCACGGGGAATGCTCTGAAGAAATCTTTAACCTCATTCCACCTTCTCAATTTTATCATCGAACTTCTCGGCAACGTGAAAAAGCGCATCTGCATATTGTAGACACGTGGAAATCTCATACGACGCGATTCTTGCGGTCGTTTCTTCCACGAACCTGCAAGATGTGGAATGATCTTCCACCTGAGGTTATTCCGCATAACTACAGTATGGGGAGCTTCAAGAAAAGTGTTAAAAGAGTCCTCTCTAAGGGTAGGCAACGCACCGGCAATGCCCTTGGTGTTGCAGATGTCCATAGGCGGCGGTGACCACTTACCATCAGGTGGGCCGCTTGCTTGTTTGCCATTACATTACATTACATAAAAAAAAAACTGGACAATCCAGGACGCTCTGGACCTTCCCAGGAGTACCTAGGTGGGGTGAAGATGCGCACCATTCCTTTATCCTAGTCCTAAGCATTTGCTCGTCGTAGTTGTGATACCAATTGTTGTAACCAGTCGCCTAACGATCTAAAAACAGTCCACTCTCTTATAAATTTACCGACATAAAGCCTTAAGACACATAACACATCCTTGCTATCCCAAAACTAATTTGGGCCAAAGCACATACCATAAAATATGTATGACAATACATAGGTGTACCATACATCTAAAGTTTGATCTTACAGACATATACCGTGGGATACTTGAGTGGCAGGCGTGGGCGCCGCTGGCTCGAGTCTCCTACAGCGCTTATCTTCTGCATTTGACATTGATCCGGATCTATAGTGGTGTGCAAACAAACACTGTGATGGTTTCCTATCAACGCATCGTAAGTATCATTTATTAGAATCATCATCACCAGCACTCATCATAATTATCGATCACTATTTCACTGTTCAAAAAAGATAACTGATTTTTTTTTCAACAAATTACCACAGATAATACTATAATACTGACAATAGATGACAAAGAACGATGACCTTTCTTTGTCATCTATTGTCAGTATTATAGTATTATCTGTGGTAATTTGTTGAAAAAAAAATCAGTGACCACTGCCCGGAAGGCGCAGCGAAGGCCTCCACTAGATGGACCGACGATCTGGTGGAAACTGCCGGGAGCCGATGGATGGAAGAGGCGAGCAGCCGCTCAGGGTAACGCTCTCTGAGGGAGGGCTATGTTCAGTAGTGGACGTCTTCAGCTGTTGATGATGATAATTTACAGAAAACCCTACAAATATAGAATAGAATAGAATATAGAAAGAATACCTGTAGACATATAAGTTTCATAGAGAACATATTTATTGCAGGTTGAATCAAATCTACTTATCCTTGTGATAACATACATCGCAGCTACTCTATTCTGGCTCACGGTGGAAGCTCCATCAGCTCAGCTGATGAAGACTTGCTTCTTCTCTAACCCTCGAAGCGGTGATGATCATTATGATGTGAAAAAAAAATGAATTACTCACACCCATAAACCTACGCAAGATTGATACCAAACTGTAATAATGTAATTTATTACCACAAAAATAAAATTCTACCTACATAAAATACGTTTATTATTTTTTAGGGTTACATAGCCAAAGGGTAGCTAAGCCTATTACTAAGGCTCCGCTGTCCGTCTGTCTGTCTGTCTGTCTGTCTGTCCGTCTGTCACCAGGCTGTATCTCGCGAACCGTGATCCCAGGGCTTTTAAACAATTTTATCAGTTGTTTATAAATCCGCATGGCTCTTGAGAAATAAGCCGTTAAAGTCATAATACTTTATCAAAGTTAGATAGATCCATGAGGCAGATCTCTTCAAATATGACTATATCCGTCACAGCCAATCAACGATATGGATTTTTCAACATGGCCGTCAGTTGATGTAGCTGTGCATCATGGAGCTAATAAAAAAAGAAGGAGGAAATCTCGTCTGATCCGAAACTGAAGCACCCATAGGAAGCCGGAACGCTTCGTACGTACGAGCGGAACACGCACACACTCACATCATAGGCAGCCGGTCGCCATACTTTCATCTGACACACATATGTAATATGTCCGCCATTTTGGGCTTCAGTTCCATGTCAATCAATACTCAATCCTTCTTTTTTTATTTCATCCATGCTGTGCATGTTCAATTTCAGATAAATCTACATCTATTATATCAAAACTGTATAAATCCCCTCGGAGTTGCACTCCATTAAATCAAACGAAGGTAAATCCAAACTAAATATAGAAATATTGAAAGAATGAATGGTTTTTAAATTGAAGCGGTTTGGTTTTAAATACTTTTGATATACTACAAAAAAACTGCCTTTTAAATGATGAAATTGAGCTTGTTATCAGTTTTTCTTCGATATCTCAAAAAAGGTAGAGTGGATTTATCCAAGTTTGAAGTTAAGCGACACAATTTGAGGTGTATGCCCCCCACCCCCACAAAGGAAGCCTGTGGTCCTATTTACCAGCTTACTGAATAATATTTGCCAAAAACATTGGGTAGGTACCTTAGGTATACGTAAGGTAGGTACAGTTATTATTCTAAATAACTTTTATGGACCTAATAAAAAAGATTACCTAACTATTTTAAATATACATGTCGGTCAAGTGGTCGTCAACGCTATCAAAGAGTATTAACGCTCGCTATACGCTAATTTATTACACATATGCGCTAAGTATGCGCTAGGTTGTCAAGATAATAAGATTAACAAAGAGTTCAGGAACAACATTTTTAAAAAAGGTTGGAGCTCACGAGTCGCTGGTCCACTGTTCGCAAAACTATTTATGGAAGGTAAGAAAACACAACAACAAACTAGTTGAAACAATTTAATTTCTATGGCCTGAGCACATTAGTCAATGCCTCAGGGTGCATTCCCACTGCTTCATCCCTCTACACTGATAATAAATGACACCATAATAGTTATGTTTATGTTGGCCGTTTGAGGGTAGATTTAAAATGTTGTCGACAAATGGCTTTTAAAAAAATATAAAAAATGTTTAAGTATTTAAATAAATAAATAAATAAATAACTAGATCAGATACATGTCTACCGAAGTACTTACTATAGTTACCTTTAGTATAACCGATATTTCTGATATAATTAATTATACGTAAAAGCACAATTTAAATCAATATTATTCTGTACGTACACCTATCCTAATAAAGTATATAATTGATTTTTTTAAATGCAAGATAACTTAATTTTAGAAACCCCTACCAGCAGAAACGTACCGAAATGCTGGTGCCGTTACCCCGTTGAATGGCAATGCTTAGCCTATGGGCTATGTCTAACCCAACCAACCAACCCACCAAGCACCAAGACCAAGCATTACCATTTTATATTTTATTCTTGTTAATAACATCTAGCGAACCAGGAACTACGAAGACTGTAGTCCCACAACACCCAGACACAGAATAAGTCGTTCCGTTGTTTAGTCCTCGTGTATCTTTTCTGGGCCAACTTCATTTTTTTGCACGTCACCATTCCCGCTTCGAGGGTTGAGTTTGGAAGAGAAGCAATTCTTCATCAACTGAGCCAATGGCGCTTCCACTGTGAGCCAGAACAGGGTGGCTGCGGTGTATGTCATCACAATGTTAAATAGGTTTAGTTCAATCTGGAATGAAAAAATGAAAAAAAATGAAAAATACATTTATTTGGAAAATAGGCATAAGTGGGTAACATATACATTAATTAGAGCACCTGGATCCCACACTAGGCTCAGGGCCCGTATTATGAGATCCAGGCCTCTTTCGCCAGAAACAAAAGGATAAAGCCTTAAGTAGGTTACACAACTAGTAGTTAGTACAACTGATTACTTAACCTAAATGTAATCTAGGTCTACATTAACAATAAAGTATTGAATTTTTACAAAGCCAAACATAAATTTTAAATTAATATTTGCATGCCAATACCTATTTTAATCCTAACAGTAACCTAGATTATGAAACAAAAACATGGATGTTTGCGGGATATGTATGTTTTTGTTAATGTGTATTATGAATTAGTGTTCCCTATGTATAAATTATATATATATAAGTATGTGTATCATTAATAAATTAGAAAAGGAATGTTACAAGTTACATAATATAAATTTTATATAATAAATCATAAATAATTATACTTAGTAATAATATTTCTATTATTTTAACGCAACAAGTAAGTCTTCAGATTCTTCGTAGCTCATGCCATTCAGCTTAGTGAACAGAGTTTTTCTTAGTTCAAATATACTTAGGGATTTAATATTGTTGTCTTTACTTAGTTTGTTATAGAGGAAAGGACCAATGAAGTTCATAAACTTGCCAGCGAATGCCGACTTAACTTGAGGAACAGAGCATACTTTGTGTGTCTTCCGTTTTTTTGTAGTTGAGGGGGCAAATTTTATCAAAGTGTGCTGGTGAAGAACCGTGTGTTGAATAAACAGTTGCCTGACTGAGAGGACTTGACAATCACAGTACAAGCTAACCGTGGGGTATCTGTAGGGTCGGCTGGTACTACATTTGAGCAAGCCACGTTGAGCCCTTTCGAGTGGCAACAGGTGAGTTTTCAATGCGCCTCCCCAGGAGGTTATACAGTATGTAATGATAGATTGACAGACTGAATAGTAAAGCAGTCGTATTACGTCCCAGCCTGCGCTATCTCTAATACTTTTGAAAACTGCTGTGAGCTTGCGTACTCGTTTAGTAAGTTGAGTTATATGGGGTATAAAGGAAAGTCTGTCATCTATAACGATGCCTAGATACTTGATTGTGCTCACTTTTTCTAAGACAGAACAGTTACACGGAGATGGTGTTTTTGAGCATGTTCCTGTTTTATGTGCAACCAGAGAGAGTAATTCATTGTTCGGAGTGTCTCGAATAGTAAAAGTTATGTATTTAGTTTTATCTACATTTAGGCTGAGTAAGTTATTTCTAAGCCAAGACGAAATCTCATTAAAGGCGGACTGTGCTAATTGATAGGTTTCTTCCCAACTATCTCCCTGTACCATGACGGCCGTGTCGTCAGCATATGTCAATATGTTACAGTGTCTTAAGGACAGTTCGCAAAGGTCGTTAATGTACACTAGAAAGAGAGTTGGCCCCAATATGCTTCCTTGTGGGACGCCATAGCTCATTGGAATAGGGCTGCTAACGTGATCACCGATTTTTACACTTTGAGTCCTACCACTCATGTAGTCTGCGATCAGTTTATGCTGCGTGCCTCTGATTCCAAGCTTTTCCAACTTTTTAAGCAGGATTGGAATAGACACGCTATCAAAGGCTTTGGCCAGATCAAGGAAGATGGCTAGGGTCTTCTTTTTTACGTCAAGGTTTCTGGCAATGTAGTCCGTTAGTTTTAGAACTGCTTCTGAGGTAGATTTGCCTCGTCGAAAACCATGTTGATTAGGCGATAGTAAATGATTCGTTTCTAGGTAGTTAACTAGTCTCTTATTAATTACTTTCTCAAATATTTTTGATAATGATGTAAGTATTGATATAGGACGGTAGTTTCCAATGAGTTTTTTATCGCCAGCTTTATGAATGGGTATAATAACGGCATGTTTTAGAGCAGTAGGAAAACAACCCGTACGCAAAGATATATTTACTAAGTGAGATATGACTGGGGCCAGAGTTTCTTTATTTTGAATTAATACATTTGATGGTATATTGTTCCATCCTACCGAAGAGTCCGATTTTAATGAGCCTATAATACACATAACCTCAGCTTCATCAGTATCCAACATTCCCATGGAGTTCACTATTTCTTTAGTCAATGAAAGGCCAGAGTCTTTGTCATCCGGTCTGATACGCTGTGCTATTGATTGACCTATGTTTGCGAAAAAGTTATTGACTTTATCTATCGAAGCTGAAGGGGAGCCGCATACCTCCAGAAGCTCTTGTGATAATTTAGGTGTTGTTTTATAATTAGTGATATCATTGATAATTTGCCAAGTTTTTTTCAAATTATTGCTTTTAGAAGCGAGAGTAAGTTGTTCCCTTTCGTAGGTTGATTTTGCTTTCTTAAGAATTGCTTTACAGAAGTTGCGGTATCGTTTATAAGTCTTTTGCAAAGTAGTATTATTAGGTTGTTTTCGGAGTCTCATGTGCATACGATCCCGATTTTTCATGCAGCGGATCAGGCCTACTGTGATCCATGGTTTTCTGGTGGCCCTTCTTCGCGGTATGATTGAGGTTATAGTATTACAGAAAATTATATTTGATATAATTCCTATGAATTGATCTGTAATATTGTTGCAGTTGTCACTTAAATAAATGTTGGAAAAATCGGTATTTTTAATGCAATTATTAATGCTTAGGTAGTTTATTTTAGTGAATGTTTTGGAGATTTTAAGGTTTTTTTGTTTGATGTCCATAGATAAAAAAATAGTAAAATGATCAGTTACAGAGTTTTCAATCACTAATGTTTGACATGCAAAAGATGAACGAAGCATAAAGTGATCCAGGCAACTATTCCCACAATAAACCCCTCTTGTTAATCTGCGTTCGATACTTTGATGTTATTAAGGTGAGTTAAAATCATTAATAATAAAATAAAAAAATAAACATAAAAAAGAAATAGAAAAGATGAGTTCCACTATGTGATATCGCAATACGAGTTGTATTTGGATGGATGTTAAAAGTTCAATAGATGTCTATAGCAACTGCAACTGTTATGGGTGGCCGTATCGCTTAGCATCAGGCGAAAGTATTTAGTCGCATATTCATTTATTTATTTATTTAATAGTTTATGCAAATTACATGTAATTCTACAATGGAATGCTTCCCGGTATGCGCTTTCCCATGATGGCGCTCTGCGCTTGTACAGGAGTTTCTTTTTTTTCTTATATTTTGGCTCCACACATACTTATTGTATTTAGCCAGTGTCAAGTATTGTATTATTTTCATGGAGTTTTCGAATATTTTATTATATTACGTAGTCAAGTCTTAGTCATAGTCATAGTCCAGTCTAAGCTCTAGTAAAGTGGTGTTAAAAGTTAAGTTTAGTTTAGTTAATTATTTAGTGGGTTCATTAACATAAAAAAGACCAAAACTTACCATACGCTGAAAGGATAGCTGTATGGGGTAGATCTGCATACCAGTATAGATCCGGAATAAGGGCATGTGCAGTAAGTAAACGCTGTAGGAGACTCGAGCCAGGGGGGTCCAGCCTTGCCACTCAAGTATCCCACGGTATACATCTGTACGTTCAAACATTTGAGTATTTTTACATAAGAATAGAATGTAGGTATCCTTATAAAAGATTCTACTTTGAGAATAATAATAATCAGAAGAAAGAAAACTATGTTTTGTATAACATCATCAACAACCTGGAGACGTCTCGGCTCCCCGCAGTTTTCACCAGAGCGTCGGTCCACCCCGTGGGGCCACCCTGCGTCTTCTCGTTCGTGGTCGCCACTAGAGAACCTTTTTGCCCCATCGGTTGTCAGTACAAGCGATGTGCCCTACCCAATGCCATTTCAAATGATCAAACACTAAGTCACAAATAAATATAAAGTGCAAAAAGCCCAACTTTTTAAGTACTATTTATGTTTTTTAATTTTAATTCTATACTGCGCATACGCTTTTTTTTCGCGTTTAGTATGTAAGAAGCATGACTACAAACAACTGAGTAATGGAAGTGTCTCCTACTGGGAAAGTTGCGGATTTATCATAAGTACAGATAGAAGATAGATTGATATAAGGCAGGTACCTACATATTTATTTTGTAACACAGTGTTCATACATAATCTACTAGGTGTATAATAGTGAGTAGACTTACTTTCTATTTTAAATATCATTCCAGTTATGCCAAGCGCTAAAAGAAAACCTAAAACCGGCTTCATAAAGATCGACATCAGCACTCGGTAGATTAACGCTACTCTCGGACCTTCGTATAACGATTTACAGGACACCACTATTGCCACGGCCATTACAATTAGCAGCCAGTAAAGAGGACGCCAACGCTAAAAAATACGTATAATATTACGAATTAAAATTAAAAGAAATGAGACGTTTTATTAAAAAAAAACTAGTTCCGCTTCTGTTACTAGATGGCGTAGTAACGACGTATTTCAAACATGTAATGGTCGTAGTTTCAAACCACAGAGTACAAGGAAATGTCAAATTCAGTTGAGTGGATCACAAAGTACGTTGTCGATTTGTCGATAGAAAGCCATTAGAGTAAATGCCTTCCATACATCGAAATAATACCCATAGAAAAATAACTCTAAACAAGATCGCCCAGTTTTGTAACCAAACGAACGTTGTACTATATTTATTTTTATTTATATCTACTTACGTCTACACACCAATGTAAAAACGACCTTACTCCATTGAGATTAGGTGCATTTCAACCTACAAAGTCAATCACATAAGACTTTACTCTAACCAATACCGCCAGCTTAGTGGTCGTTCCCTGATTGGCTGATCAGTGACTTCTTTTGACGCTCGATAAGAGGGACACAGCTATGTAGATGTATAGCTACGTCTCTCTCTACATATCGGCATTATAGTAGGGGAGCTAACTGGTTTTGATATAAGATTTCTTCATGTTTAGAAACACCGATACGGATGCGGATAGTTCAGATCAGCACAAATCGATTTGGTTCGGTCAACTAAGAGAGCTCTTGCATTTCAACCGTTATTTTCACGTTAAATTGCCAACTTTGGCAGTCTCATTCTGAGAAACTGAAAAACTTCGACAACTTACCTCTTCCCATGAACAGGGTAAGGACATAAAACTAATAAATCCGTGCAAATTTCAAGGTGGGACAGGTCAGTTAGTATTCAATACAATATTCGATTAGTTTGTTACATAAAGTTTTGTTTACAAGCAGCTAAACTTACGTACAAACATGAGAAATCAGTTGTACCTAGAGTACGAACCTATAAGAATTTCGAAGTCGCGTTCGAATACTATTATCACAGTCTACCATAACAATAAATAATAACAATGGTAATAATAATTATGGTTGAGTGAGATAATAGTGTGATGTGATGTCTGCCATATAAAGAAAACGCAAAAAAATTTCGACACCTAGCTCCCTATGAACACAGTGACTGGTGATTTGGGATGGTGTTATGCATTAAAACTACGAGTATGGAAAACATGTATAATATAAAATAGAAAAATTACTTAGAACGAATTTTTGTAATCATATCACACCACGGACCTAGAATTTCAATAGTAATAAATACGAATGTTTATACTTCTGTATGTTCAGGTATAATTATTTCAATGAGTAGGTGTGTTAACCCAACAACCAACAAACTACGTCACGGCAAAATGGATTTGCGTGAAATTCGGTTACAATACTTGTTAATTCATCATTTATCTGTTTGTGGTTTTTTATCGCTTATTTAGGGTTCCGTATCCAAGGGTAAAGCAAACCCTATTACTAAGGCTCCGCTGTCCGTCTGTCACCACTCACCAGGCTTGTATCTCATGAACCGTGATAGTTATTGAAAATTTCACAGATGATGTATTTATGTTGCCGCATAACAACAAATACTAAAAAGCAATACAAAATTAAAATTATACCACAGAAAAAGCCTTATAAGTAAAAAATACATTAAAAATCCAATATAATACAGCTCACAGCAACTAAAACAAATTTTAAAAGTTTGAAACTCATTTTCACCAAAACGTCGCTTGTGTCGTTATTTCATAACACAGTCCAAGTAAGACTACTTCACAGCGCGGCGGTCGCGATGCGAATGGCGCCACGCGCGGTTGCAAAATTAAGCCCCACCCACAGCGGTTGCATTTGTGTTTGGCCATTTCGGACCTCGAGTTACACTTCTATGGGTATTATTTCGATGCTTCCATATATAAAAAAATAAAGATAGGATACTAAATTCGATGCATAATTATCTTAACAATGACAGAACGTAAAACCACAATTTTAACGCCATCTGTCGGGCAAAATCACAGCTATTTTTTTAATATAACGCCTCATTGCTAAGACATGAAGCGATAAGGTAAAAAGAAGACTACGAAATGAACTTGTTTATGTATAGGTACTCTAATCTAAGCTATGGATGAATTACATAAAAGACGCAACGTACAGAAGATATAGAAGATATAAAAATAAGAAAGATTGAGTGTTTCTGTCACCGTTCAGTTGAAAACATCTAACGTAACAATGGCAGCGTTTATCAGCATTCCACTGTATTTATTTGACTGATTTTAACCCTCCAACGTAGTATAAAATATATTTTTTTTTATGAGAATGTTTGACGTGACGAGCCAGTCGTTCACCTGATTGTTGAGCGACACGGCCGCCCATAACAGATGCAGTGTCAGTCGGAACTTTGAAATAAAAAAGTTTTGAGTGACACTGCACTGCGAACGGTATCCTGAGACATCACACAGTATAGTAATCAGATTACTAGACTGTGAGATCAGGTCATAAAGTCTCATTTGCCCAGTAATTTCACTAACTACAAAGCCTTTCAAACCGGAACACAGTGGTGCTTACACACTACTGCTTGGCGGCAGAATAACTGGCAAAGTGGTGGTAACTACCTAGACTATCTTTGCAGAAAACATAAAAAATAGATGACAAATGGTTCACATTAAAATTAGGAATTAATGTAAGTTGTTCTATTTAAATTACCTAATATGATCAAATGCACAAATAACATAAAATTACCAGTCATTAAAGTTGCTGCAAAACAAATTAATCAAAATAGGTAACATTATAATTACGCACGCAATTCATCAATAATTTAAAAGTCAAATTACATTAACAAATAAACGATTTCGTTTCCAATTTAAAAACTCATTGACCGAGAAAAGAAAATTTACAGGTAGGCTTTTTAAATCTTCTGGTACCTAGGGCGTTTGAAACTTTCGCTACCATGCAGTCATGGGCATTTTTGTGGAGAGATAATTTGCACATTGGAAGTGATACTAACTAACTAAAATGGCGCAACGACCCAAAGTGAGTCTTGGCCTCCGATAATAAAAGGAGCCACTTTAGTCTGTCCTGCGCCATCTCCTGCCAGCCATATACAAGGTGACCTTGAATTAGTATGTTATTCCGAAAGGGAGTAAATCTACACCCCAAGGTAGACAATGTTTCTTCTACGACTTTACTAAATTAATAGTTTTTCACTGAAATGCTATGTGAAGTTTACGTTCAAAAATAGCCTTAGCGCAGTTGGGTGGTTGAACTTCGTCCTTGACCGAGTGCACATAAATGACCTGTGTTTACAAATGAATTTATAGTATCTTGTTAACTTTCGTAGCGTATCGATCGCACGTGCAATTTTGCGAGTGGATAAGTTTTTTACCATGGAAGTTTGGAAACACCCAATTTCAAGTAAGGCCCTCACAACTTGTAGGGTATCATGGTCCCAGTCTCCCCATTTCGGGAGAACATACCAGTTCAAGGTCACCATGTATATACCTGGAGCACGCGCAAGTTCTTCGGTAGTCACCCACTCGGCCATCCCATGTATGCTCGCTTCACGGCTCGATCTTCTCCCATTGTCTCGAGATGCCGAGCCACCGCAGCTTATATGCTTTTGTTTCGCCAATGATATTTGGCTCTGGTACCAGTTCTTCAGTTCAGTCTTCATTTCGCACGGGACCTAAGATCTTACTTAACATCTTTCTTTCTGTACCTAAGAGCTTTTGTCTTCTTTTTGTGTCAATGTCCACGCCTCACAACCGTACATTAGTATGGGTCTTATCACTGTCTTGTGGAAGTGATACTATATAGATTATTCAATTTGTCCCAAAATTGACGCTGGCGTAGGTCATGGATAACCAGTATCATCATCATGGAGGCCTATTCGTGATCTAGGATGTAGGCCTATTTCCTCCGTCTCCATTCCCGGTGGTCTTGAGTCTGGTGTAGCCAGTCATGGGTTCCGTGTCGTCTGATGTCACCCATCCGTCGCTGTTGTGGTCGGCTTCTACCTCTTGTATCAGCTCTGGGGGTCTAGCAAAGATCCCTTAGCGTTAACGCCAAACGATAACTCAAAATGTATGGAGATGTCAACCCCTGCGGAAAACTTTTCTGCAGCTATTGTTAAAGCTAATGTCATTCTCCATACATTTTGGAGCTATCGTTTGGCGTTAACGCTAATAGAAAGGAATCTTTGCTAGACCCCCTGGGTCTCCTTCACGGAGTCTTCTCGTCCACCAGCTTGTGTCTATTCTTGCAATGTGCCTTGTTTCATGTCCACTTTTTCTTCGCAATCGTGACAAATGAATGATATTACTTTGATCTTTTCCCTTATGCGTTCATTCCGTTTTCGGTCACGCTGAGAAATACCAAGCATAGCTCTCTCATTCATCTCTGCGTGACTCTGAACTTCTCCGCGGACTTCTTTGTAAATGCCATGGTTTCTTTCCCGTAAGTAAGCACAGACATGACACACTGTTCAAAAACAATTATAACAACAGCTATCAATCGAAGATCGATATAAAGCTGGTATGCTGGTTGGACCATGAATGTCACCGGCAGAAATATGAACCCAAAAGATAGCATAACAAAAAATCATACTCTATACTTGCTCGCGTCAAAATTGTTTTTTTGCAGGTTGTAGACTAGATACCCGAAGGCCATCCCCATGATGTAACAAGGTATGTTGGTGTGTCCCCGTTTGTAGATATTGTTGAATGTGTCATCATTGCTGAATAATTTAGCGCAGAATCTGTAGATAATAAAGTTAGTTACCTTTATAAACTCCAAGAAAAAATCCTTATAAGAACCAGTGAGATGTAATCTTTTTGTATCTATAGCCTTATACTTATATTTACTTACGCAGGGGAAGCAATAAGAGTGCCGTCCAAATCCTGGTAGTAAGTGTGAAGTGCTGGAAGTATCAGTCCTATGATGAACACGATAGACATAACGATATTTCTATATTTTGGGCTCCGGCAAAGGACGAACACTGTGACTCCTAAGTAGAAGAGCTGTGTATCAGCTGCTAGGTACCTGAAAATAAGATTTGCGCTTTTATTCCTGTGCACGAATACTTGTCCGGTCGCGAGAATTTAACTCGCCACCTCTGGGTGATGAGCCGACTGGTTGAACCACTACACCCTACACCACAGAGGCTGCCAGCGTAAAGGTATATCAGCAATAACAATGAGCAAGGCAAGATAAAAATCAGTCAGAAACAGCATACATAATATCAAAGGTAAGAAATAAAGATATCAAACTATAGTGGCGAATAACCAGTTTTGTAACAGTTACGTCGCTGCTCACCATGCTTGCGGCATACACAGCGAGTTGTCCTCGTAGTTGTTGATGTACAACAAGTGCTGCCACCAGTAACGTCTGCAGTCTACAGCTTCCTCTACCACTGCTATCTGGAAGAAATTCAGCAATCACAACTATGATTAAAATTTGGGCGTCTTCAAGTCTAGTGTGACTAGGCAAGCATGCACCATCGTAGACTGGGTCATCACTTCTCATCAGGGCGGTTATTCTCTATGGAAACACAGATTCCACACGATTCGAAACCACGTCGTTATCGTGACTTGTTCAAATCGTGTTACAGCGTCAGATATACCTTCACTTTACATTAAAGTTATCTTTATTTTGAATAAAATATATTGACATAAGTGTCATATCTTTTAATGTGTTGATGCTTCGGAACACGTCTCGGTAAAACATATGATTTTTGATAGTTCAAATTGCGCCAATTCCAAATTCATTTCGCGCGGTTTTGTTTTCGTTTCATAGAGAATACAGTTTCGCAGATTTCTTATGTAAGACAAGAAATTCGCGTGGTTTCGAAGTAAGGAATCGATACGGAATTATGGCTCAGGTGAGACAGTGATCAAATGCTTTTAAAAACGGGTGTACACTGTACATTAAAATCACCTGCGATCGCCGCTTTCTGCCAAGCATGGTACCTATTTATGGCTAATCAAACATTATCCCTAATATTTGGCAGAAGCATTGTTACTCAATTCTAAGCAAGTATTTCAAATACGAGCAGAATCGGGCAAGATGTTGTCGAAGATGGATAAGGCCGTAAAGTCCTAGTTTAGAACGTTCTATAATAAGTAGGTACATCATGGCGCGTGGTTCCAAAACATTTTATGCTCACGAAGTCTAGAAGTCTACCGTTCGCAGAACTACTACTAAGTATATTATACTATGGAGTGATAAAGAAATAATAAAATTTTATAATGCTTTTATGTTCATCATCATCATCATCATCAGCCCGTAGATGTCCACTGCTGAACATAGGCCTCCCCCAGAGAGCGCCACTTTGAGCGGCTGCTCGCCTCCTGCATCCATCGGCTCCCCGCGGTTTTCACCAGGTCGTCGGTCCACCTAGTGGGAGGGTCTGCCCTACGCTGCGCCTTCCGGTTGGTGGTCGCCACTCGAGAACCTTTCTTCCCCATCGGTTGTCAGTTCTGCGAGCGATGTGGCCTGCCCATTGCCATTTCAACTTGCTCACTTTAAGGGCTATATCGGTCACTTTAGCTTTTATATTATCTGATTTGAAACTTACATTCCATATTGGTCCAGTGCCGAAATATCTAAGCCATGTGGCTATCACTGCCAACACAAGCGCATACGGTGGTGTCAGCCTGAAACGAGATTTATACACAAACATGACCTTTAGGTCTAGTTTGGTTCATCATCATCATCATCATCATCACCATCATCATCATCATCATCATCATCATCATCATCATCATCATCATCATCATCATCATCATTATCATCATTATCATTCTCAACAGCCTGAAGACGTCCACTGCTAAACATGGGCCTCCCCCAGAGAGCGCCACCTCAAGTGGTTGCTTGCCTCCTCCTGCATACCTGGCTCCCCGCGTTTAAAAAAAAAACATTTATTTCAGGAAAATTACACCCATAAAATTACACTATTACAATAAACACAGAACACACACAAAAATAAAAAAAAGATAAAATAAATTAAAGCACAGACAAAAAAATTAAAATAATACTAACCGGCATTACTGTGACATGTCTGTAACAGCAATGCCGTATGTAGGGGCAGTCCCACCTCCCCGCGATCATTTTCAGGACCATGTCGGTGCTGGCCCGCACTCTGCGCACCAGGGACGTGGCTACCCGCATGCTTGCGTGAAAGCAGCTGGTGTGCGCTTCCGCAAACATGCCCGAGCCACTGCAGAAGCGGGGCAGCCCCAACACTGCCCTTAACGCGTTATTATACTGGACTTGGAGGGCACTGTAGGCTCTTTTTGTGTAGTCAACCCACAGGCTGCACGTGTACAGCGACGTGCAGTATGCTCTAAAGAGTTTAATTTTCACTTCAGCTGTACATCGTGCAAACCTGCGAGCTATCATATTTGCTCTTCTTGACAGCGCCCTCCTCTCCCGTTCCATGTCTGTATGATCCCTGAGATCTGATGTCATTGCCCTAGATAATTGAACTGTTCCACCATTTTTAGTGGAACGCCATTTAGCTGAACAGGTGGTATACCCCTAGTGTACCTACCACCAGCCTCAAAGACCATGCATTGACTCTTCACTACGTTATGAGTGAGTCCATGCCCACCCGCGTACTCCTCACAGACTCGGGCCAGCTTTCGCAACCGACAGATCGAAGCACTCAACAGCACCATGTCACCTACGTAACTTAAATTAATAACGCAGACCTCATCAATATGACATCCGACATGGTGACTGCTGAGCGCAACGATTAACGCGTTCATGTAGATGTTGAACAACGTAGGTGATAGCCCCCCCCTGTCCTACCCCGCACTCCAACTGGTATGGCATTTTTTACCAGATCGTCGGTCCACCTAGTGGGGAGCCAGCTCATGCTGCATCATCTGGTTCGTGGTCGCCATCAGAGAACCTTTCTTTCCCATCGCTTGTCAGTTCTGCGAGTGATTTAGCCTGCCCATTGCCATTTCAACTGGCTATACGGCAGTGGGTATAGGTAACTAATAATTTTGAGTATGGCGCACCTCAACCATCTTAAAAAGATGGCCATCGGCAGCATTCTCCACGAGATATCATTCTTCTCAGCGTAAATCAGGCAGTTGTAGATCAGAAGAAATGAAGACAGAAATATGAAGGTCTGCATTATTACCGTCCCGTTTATAAATATGTGCATTAATGTTACATCATATAGCTGAAATAAAAATATATGAATAAACTTCAACAACCGTTTTTAAATAGTAAATGTGGATAGGTATTAAAACTATTTCGGTGTAAACATCTCTCATACAAATTACACTTGCGCTGCAGTATGAAGATAAATTTTATCGTGAAACGAGCGAGGTCTTTGCATAATTCTTGCTTTCATCTGTTCAAATGTAAGTAGGTATGGGTAATCGTGCTGGTGCTGGTAATCATTTTTATTTATCATCTACCTACAGAGGTAGGGTATTCATGAAAAAATCGTTGTTTTTTTGTCGTCGACAATGATTATTTTCGATTGGAGGAATACTTCCCAAAAAGAGGGACTCAATCTCTTCCCGTGCATGGTTGCCGTAAGGGGCAGCTATAGGAGTAGGTACTTATCTAGGAAATAGGTAGCAGAGCAGCATAATGTTCTGCGATCACCAAGACAGAGATTAGTAAGTACTTCGGTACTCAAATCTTAACAAGATTGTGTGCAAGAAAATTGTAAGGGGATATAAAAGGCTTTATATAATTATGTTAACGTCTTTTTGTAAGAACCGATTGTTTATAAATACGGTGACATATACATATTTATTATGGATCGATATACTGTGTGTGTGATAATAAAAAGTAAAGCAAAAAGCTCACCTATACAATCTACTCTGTGATGCTAGTGTTATACTAAGTACGAAAAAATCTAAGTAATAAAAATACGTACACCTTCAAAGAACTTCGGGTTTTCAGGAATCGTGCTAAATGGTATGGTTGAGTGACCCACAATCACTAAAATCATCGATATGGCTCTGTCAAAAACAAGAGAAATTCATTTATCTAATTTATCTTCAACTTGAAAGGTGCTAGTGAAAGGGAAGTAATTAAGAGGTCATAGTATATGCGTATGCGTGTAGTAGCTAAACGCTAGCTATTACTGGATGATGCATTTGACTGTGATCTCTCTGTGAATGTGGACGGAGACAATTTTGGCAGATGTGACTATCAAGAAAATGGAGAGCAGCATCCTCCTCGGTACATTAAAATTTTCTGCGATCACCATGCCGCTATCCAGGCATGGTGATTATAGCATTCCCCCCATGATGAACGTTTTATTAGGGGCTTACATTCAGCAGTGGACATCTTCCGACTGATGTTTTAGTGGTCTGAAGGGTCGCCTGGTCGTCTGTAGATCTGCGACGACCATGTGACTTCATCACCGTTGTTGCTATTGCACCGTCGACGTCGCAGGCTGCGCAGTCTGTGTGCTACTGATTCTAAACATTGGGCGATGGACTATGTAACTATACAACACAAATTGTGAGAGTCGTCTTACTTGAAACTGCGTGTTGCGAACCTCCATACTAAAAAAATGAATCGTAGCGCTAACTAATGAACTAACCTAGCGCTGCGCATTGTATTAGCATATCTGTGGTATTAGTAACCCTATAACGCACAACGTAATCCACGAAAGAGCTAGAGACATAAAATGCACTTGCAATCACTACAAGAACTCGTTTAAGGAATTCGGTCAAGACGAAGTTCATTTACACCCAGCTGCGCGCACCTGCGCTAGGGTTGTATTTGACGCGTTTGTGTAATATTATGACGCAAACTTTACATGACCACATCCATACGCTACGCCAGATTATACAGAAGACCGAAGAGTATAATCGGCCGCTATGCCTAGCGTTTGTGGACTATGAAAAAGCCTTCGATTCAATCGAGACTTGGGCGGTGCTGCAGTCCTTACAGCGATGCCAAATTGACTATAGGTATATCGAAGTGTTGAAGTGTTTGTACAGTAAGGCCACTATGTCAGTCCGACTGCAGGACCAAAGTACGGAACAGATCCCATTGCAGAGAGGCGTGAGACAGGGAGACGTTATTTCTCCGAAACTGTTCACGAACGCATTGGAGGAAGTTTTCAAGCTCTTGGAGTGGAAAAGATGTGGCATCAACATAAATGGCGAGTATATCACTAACCTTCGTTTTGCCGATGATATAGTCATAATGGCGGAGTCGCTCGATGATCTCAGCACCATGTTCAACGACCTCAGTAGAGTCTCCCGACAGGTTGGTCTTAAGATGAACATGGACAAGACGAAAATCATGTCAAATGCCCATGTTCCACCTATACCGGTAATTGTTGAGAACGATACTCTCGAAGTTGTCGACAAATACGTCTATCTAGGGCAGACTGTCCAATTGGGTAGGTCCAACTTCGACAAAGAGGTCGCCCGAAGAATCCAACTCGGCTGGGCAGCGTTCGGGAAGCTTCGACCTATCTTTTCGTCCAAAATACCACAAAGCCTGAAAACAAAAGTTTTCAATCAATGTGTGTTGCCTGTGATGACTTATGGAACTGAGACGTGGTCTCTAACTGTTGGCCTCATTACTAAGCTCAAAGTCGCGCAACGAGCTATGGAGAGAGCAATGCTCGGTGTTTCCCTGCGAGATAGGATCCGAAATGAGGAGATCCGCAGGAGAACTAAAGTGACCGATGTAGCTCTTAGGATTAGCAAGTTGAAATGGCAATGGGCAGGTCACATCGCTCGTAGAACTGACAACCGATGGGGAAGAAAGGTTCTCGAGTGGCGACCACGAACTGGAAGACGCAGCGTAGGCCAGCCCCCCACAAGGTCTGTATTCTGTATTCTGTATTCTGTATTCAGTGGACGTCTTCAGGCTGTTGATGATGATGATGATGAAACTTTACATGGAATTTCTTCAATGAAAAACTGTTAATTTAGAAAGGTCGTAGAACCCACGTAGTCAACCTTGGGGAGTAGATTCACCCACTTTCGGGATAACATACCAATTCAAGGTCATGTTGTATATGTATAAAAGAAGAAAAGCATCAAAAAGTCTACCATAAGATTGCGATGGCAACCTGCAGCCCTACCACAAACTAATACAAAACTATCATGGTTCGTGACAGTAATGCTTCAAGGTCATAATATTGTTCGAACACGCGCCATGAACTTATAAAGTATTCCTGCGCGAGAACAAGACGTCTACATTTTTATATAGCGTTATCACTGTCGCACATCGGTTTCAACATGATTAACGGTATGACAGTTGTATTTGAGTGGACGATTTAACGTGACGTTATCAAAACTGCTCTGCGTCAACAACATAACAATATTCTTACTTTTATGTCATTTTTCAAAGTATGATTGAAGTAATAATGCTATAAGACGTTGTGGTGGGGGCTCTTCGGTTATATGAGGATATCAAAAGTGTTCTGTACCTTATCCCGTAAAATCCTTTAAGGCTGTTCTTCCTTGGGTCGTCACATTGTGGTGAAGCATTCAATGTTTTCCAGTTCCGGGGTATTGAGAAATATAACAGGAACTGCACAACTGGAATCAAAATAATTAATATAAATATCTATAGGAGTAGCGAGTAACTGAGCATGATAATTGGGTGATTAAAAATGTTTATATTAAGAAATGTTTTACCTTGACCGATATCTTGATTAGTCCAAAAGACATCAATTAGGCTTCCGACTGCGTTGCATGCCACTAAACCCAGCACAATATATACCACCGCCATGTCAACTGCATCAACATTCTGTCTCTTCTCATTGTGTTCAATGCAGGATATATCTTCCTCCACTCTCACCTTCAAATTGTACATGTTTGATAAAGAATGATTGAGACATGCCTCCAGGGGGTCCCTTTGGTCCACCTTAAAACTGTCTATAAAGTTTCGACATTTTTGCGTGATACATACGCCATAAATTGATTTTGTGCGATTAAAGTGTGTAGCCGTGTGTTCGGAGAACTCCTGAAACAAAATCAACATTCTATACAGGGTATTTATTTATTAATTTATTAAGGTAATCCAACAGCGTGAACAATACAGTAACAAATTTACAGACCTAAAAGAAGGCCAAACAGGATTACACAAATTAACCGCTATTAATATTTAATAAAAAGTACGTTTACTAGCTTGTAATATAAAGTGCATGAAAGCTGCGTTCGTATGTATGTGTACTTAGAGTGTACTACATATATGTGTGGATATTTTACACAGCGCCATCTAGCCTCAAACTAAGCATATAGCTTGTACTATGGGAACCAGATAACTGATACAATACTTATATACTATGTGAATATCATCATCACCCTACTCTCGTCCACTGCTACACTCGTCATTGTGTTCAATGCAGGATATATCTTCCTCCACTCTCACTTTCAAATTGTACTTTTTCCAAAAAGAATCATTGAGGCATGCCTCAAGGGAGTTCCCTTGGTCCACTGTATAACTGTCATAGAAGTTTCTACAGTTGTGCGTCATGCATACGCCGTAAATAGACTTTGTGTGATTAAAGTGTGAAGCCAAGCCTGAAAACTCCTAATAAAACAAAAAAACTGTAATAATCCAGGTAAATTTGAATAGACCTTAAAATGTCAACTGCGAGTTATTGTTAAAATGTACATTCATTACTGCCGCGGCCTGCAACGAGTGCATTGCTGGCCGCTACGAATGATGTTGATGGCCGTGAGCGAGGTGTAAAGCAGGTCCAGGCATCACAGCGCGGGCAGCAAGGGCTGCAATGATGACCAAGCTTGTTGGCTCGGGCGGGGCTACGCTAAGCTTGAGGCCATCGTAGAGCGGTCAGCAGGGCAGTCATTGCAGGCCAAGGGTTGTATGTATAGTGCTTTACTCAAATAATACGAGAAATCCATTAAAAAACATATCAATTCACATTATTTACAATCAGTGACTATAATAATATTTTGGATCAAATAACTATGGTGCTTTATTAATTTACTCTGTTTCTCCCGATTAACAATAACTTTGCAAGTAATTTTACATCCCGATGGTTCCACCAAAAATGAATAGAATTCATGATGACGACCAAGAAGCACATATTCAATGATGTCTCTGTGATGAGCAAGGTGAAAACCGGTAGCGATCACCGTATTGTAAGAGGCACATTGAATATCAATGTTAAGCTTGAAAGGTCGCGTCTGGTGAAGTCTACGCTCCATCCAAATCCTGTTCAGATCCAAAACCCCGAAGGTTTTCTGCTGGATCTCCAAAATCGCTTCCAGTGCCTAGCCGATTGCAGCACAGTGGACGAGGTGAACAATGGGTTGGTAGAAACAGACTGTCCAAGCTGTTGGAGCCAAGTTCTTCAAGACCCAACGCCGAAAGAGGACTCAGACACTCTCAGGAAATACTCTTAAACTAATGGCAGACCGGAGCGAAATAAAAACTACAGTCTTCAGTTGATATGTCAGCCTACGGTGAATTCAATAGACGTATCTAGAGTTCCATGCGACACGACTTGCGTGCTTTTAGTACTTCACGTATTGAGGCTGCAATTGAGCGGAACCAAGGCTCTAAAGTGTTCGCAAAAGAGTCGTCTATTGGGCAAAGCCTAATGACAAAACTAAAGACCGAAAATTGTAGTGTAATTTCATCCAAGCCTGAGATTCTGAGAGAGATTGAGAACTTCTATGGACAGTTATACACCTCTACACGTAAGCCCGCTACTAATACAGCTCAGGACACCAGAGCCAAGTTAGTCCAACACTATACCGAAGATATCCCAGACGTCAGCCTGTAGAAGATTAGAATGGCCCTCAAACAGCTTAAAAACAACAAGGCGCCAGGTGAGGATGGAATTATGACCGAACTTCTGAGAGCAGGTAGTAGACCGGTACTTATAGTCCTCCAGAAGTTATTCAATTCTGTCATATTTGAAGGTACAACGCCGGAGGCATGGCACAAGAGCGTGGTGGTGCTCTTCTTCAAAAAAGGTGATAACACCTTATTGAAGAACTATAGGCCCATCTCGCTCTTGAGTCATGTGTATAAGCTGTTTTCGAGAGTCATTACGAATCGTCTCGCACGCAGGTTTGATGAATTCCAGCCTCCCGAACAAGCCGGTTTCCGGAAAGGCTTTAGCACCATAGACCACATCCATACGCTACGCCAGTTTATACAGAAGAGCGAAGAGTATATTCGGCCGCTATGCCTAGCATTTGTGGACTATGAGAAAGCCTTCGATTCAATCGAGATTTGGGCGATGCTGCAGTCCTTACAGCGATGCCAAATTGACTATAGGTATGTCGAAGTGTTGAAGTGTTTGTACAGTAAGGCCACTAACCACTATGTCAGTCCGGTTACAGAACAAATCCCATTGCAGAGAGGCGTGAGACAGGGAGACGTTATTTCTCAGAAACTGTTCACAAACGCATTGGAAGATGTTTTCAAGCTCTTGGAGTGGGAAGGATTTGGCATCTACATAAATGGCGAGTATATCACTGTAGAATTATAGGTTATGAGAAAACATGGCTTTATTCGATAAAAATCTAGCTTGTTTTTTTTTTCTTATATTTTGGCTCCACACATAGTGTATTCAGCCAGTGTCAAGATCTAGCTTGTTATAAACTGACAATGTCAATACCAATACATCACAAATCAAATAGTTCGAAAGCAAGAAGTGGCCAGTTGCTTATTTACCACAATCACTAACCTTTGTTTTGCCGATGATATAGTCATAATGGCGGAGTCGCTCGATGACCTCAGTACCATGCTCAACGACCACAGTAGAGTCTCCCGACGAAAATCATGTCCCAGGTTCCAGCTATACCGGTAATTTTGGGAACGATACTCTCGAAGTTGTCGAAAAATACGTCTACCTAGGACAGACTGTCCAATTAGGTACGTCCAACTTAGACAAAGAGGTCGCACGGAGAATCCAACTCGGCTGGGCAGTGTTCGGGAAGCTTCGACCTATCTTTTCGTCCAAAATACCGCAAAGCCTGTAAACAAAAGTATTCAATCAGTGTGTGTTGCCAGTGATGACTTATGGAACTGATACGTGGTCTCTTATTGTTGGCCTCATACTAAGCTCAAAGTCGCGCAACGAGCTATGGAGAGAGCAATGCTCGGTGTTTCCCTGCGAGATAAGATCAGAAATGAGGAGATCCGCAGGAGAACTAAAGTGACCGATTTAGCTCTTAGTATTAGCAAGTTGAAATGGCAATGGGCAGGCCACATCGCTCGTAGAACTGACACCCGATGGGGAAGAAAGGTTCTCGAGTGGCGACCACGAACTTGAAGACGCAGCGTAGGCCGGCCCCACACTAGGTGGACCGACGACCTAGTAAAAGCCGCGAGGAGCCGATGGATGCAGGAGGCGAGCAGCCGCTCTAAGTGGCGCTCCCTGGGGAGGCCTATGTTCAGCAATGGACGTCTTCGGGCTGCTGATGATGATGATGATGATGATGAATTTTTATCTGAAAATTAATGTCGATCGTAAAACCCATACATAAAGACCAAAGTCAATGTGATACATAGTTTTGTAAATAACTAATTGCTGGATCAGAGTGCATAGCAATTCTTGAGATTGTGTAGATATGGCTATAAGCCCAGGTACACAATGGTCTAGGCTTTGGAGCAAAAATTTTTTGGAGTAACCTGCATTTGGTTGAGCAAAGGACTGAAGCTATCAGCTACGAAGTTCACGTGGGCTGTGCAGTAGCGGCCACCAGGCTCGCGGAGACATTTCTCGAATGGATCCAAGTGAACGATCGGTGGCATCAGCTCGTATTCTTCATCTACAAAGGTAACAGTAGTTTCAGCGGCGTGATGCTTAGCAAAGATACATATAGACAGACGAAAATGAAAAAATATAGCCTTCAGCATCGATAAAAGCCATAGAATGGATATGTTACAGTTTTTGTATAAGTATGGATTCCTGGAAACTATATCAGTGCTCATCAAAATCATCATCAACCTGAAAATGTCCACAGTGTGAACATAGGCCTCCCCTAAAGAGCGGTACTTTGAGCGACTGCTGGTTGGTTCCTGTATCCACCGGCTCCCCGCGTTTCTGGCCAGTTGAGAAACAGCTTATCTACTAGGTAGGTATGTAGTAGGTATTGTAATTACCTACCTAAAGATCGCATTAAATGGACGATAGGCTACGAAGTTCAGATACAATTCCTCATTAGAAGCAGAAGAGGCCATTGAAGTCAGTTTAACACTTTAACCTTGTTTTTAGGGTTCCGTAGCCAAATAACAAAACGGACCCTAATAAGACTCCGCTGTCCGTCCGCCTGATGTCTGTCTGTCTGTCTGTCACGTGTGTATTTCTTCTTCTTCTTCATTAATGGCCTTCTATCGCTTTTTAGCAATAATTCTGCCAATGTCAAGTGAGTATAATTTGTGCGGTTATGTCAAGTCCAAGCCGTATTTTGTCAGTCAAAACGCCAACAGTAAAATGGTGGATATGTTACTGAAAGCTCAAAAAAGCCGTTGAAGGGAAAACGAAAATATATAGTTTTATGATTTTGAATCCATTTGCCTACACTTTTGCACGTTCACGAATACTTAACGGATAATAATCCACCCTTATTACACATTAAAATTCAGATTTACTCAGATTAAAAAACAAAAATTCACAACCGTCATTGTTGGATTTTCTTCAAAAGCACTGTATGTATTTCTGTTGCCGCTATAACAAAAAAATACTAAAAAAATAGAACAATAAAATTTTAAGAGCTCCCATACTACTAACGCGATATTTTTGATTGTTTTTATAGATAATGGTACGGAAATCTTCGTGCGCGAGGCCGACTCGCATTTGGCCGGCTTTTATTTCAATACCTAGGAAATTATTTATAATAGGCATGGATGAAATAAAAATAAATAGCTCCATGATAATAGATATTATAAATAGATAGGTACTTACCGCTTAATTTATATATGGCTGCATAACTTAATTGTATGTAGTTTAACAAAACCAAATACACATACAGGTTCATTGTAAATTATGTTTTATCTGTAATACACTCATTAATATTTAGTTATATTATTTTATATCTTCAGCATATATTATAAACGAAATAGCACACCGACACAGAAGGATAATTATATCCTATTTTTCAGATTACAAGATAGAACTAAAGCAAAACGATTGTTAGTATTTTTCTACTAAGAATAGGCATGATTACTACTATTAAAAATAAACAAGTAAATATTACTTTCATAAAGAAGATTGGCAAGTTGAAATGGCAATGAGCAGGTCACATCGCTCGTAGAACTGACAACCGATGGGGAAGAAAGGTTCTCGAGTGGCGACCACGAACTGGAAGACGCAGCGTAGGCCGGCCCCCCACTAGGTGGACCGACGACCTGGTGAAAGCCGCGGGGAGCCGATGGATGCAGGAGGCGAGCAGCCGCTCTAAGTGGCGCTCCCTGGGGGAGGCCTATATTCAGCAGTGGACGTCTTCAGGCTGTTAATGATGATGATGATAAAGAAGATTAAAAATGAATGCAATAATTGAAAAAACAAGCAAAATCGGTAAATAAATCACGGAGTAATAAGCTTTTAAAGTTTCTACAGGAGGCATCTCCTGTCCCTTTCTCGCGAAACAGAGCGCCCCCACAGTTACTATGAAAACTCTACTCGTGACGTCATATGCCAAATAGATTGTATGAAAAGCTACCACGGCTTAGTCATGAGGTACTATAACGACCTTCCTCTGACGTCACTGGTCGTTTGAGCTACCTCTTACTATTCCAGTTTTTAAAATGCTTGTAACTTGGTCATTTTTTGAGATATTTCTTTTTTGTTTTCACAAATGTTTATCTTTTGAGGAATATAATTAATTTATCAAAAAAATAAAATTTTAATCAGCATGTCTATTAAATCACAATTAAGCAATCTATAGTTTTCAAGATCAAGTTTTATCAAGTATAATAAAAACTAATTCATATTTTTATCAAATAAGCAAATAAACCATTCGGAAAATACACAAATCTTGTAGGCCTTTACTAACAGTGGACGTCTTGAAGCAGAAAATGACACTAAAGTTCTACTTTTACTAGGTGGTAGGACTTTTGTGCAAAGTTCGTCTAGGTGGGTACCACCGATCTGCCAGTTATTCTGCCGCCAAGCAGTAGTGTGCAAGCACTACTGTGTTCCGGTTTGAAGGGCATTGTAGCTAGTGAAATTACTGCGCAAATGAGACTTTATGACCTGATTACACAGTGTAGTAATCTGATTACTAGACTGTGTGATGTCTCAGGATGACGTGCGCAGTGCAGTGTCACACAAAACTTTATTATATATTTTAAAGTTCCGAGTAACAATGCAACTGTTATGGGTGGCCGTGTTGCTTAACATCAGGTAAACGACCAGCTCGTCACGTCATTCATTCTCATAAAAAAAACTACTTTTATAAACAGATCATGGAATATTAAGTTAATAGAAAACTTAGAAAACAACAGTTATAAAAATATATCATGTTTTTGTCATGGATGAAATAAAAAAAATATTTGGTTTTATGGTTTTAAAATGGACAGGAATTTGGCATGTCTTACTACATAAATTATTCTCCTCACTAAAATATTTATACATAAATTACACAAATTAAGCTGTTGAAAATATTCCAATAACAACACCTACCTAGGTATAAGTAGGTACTTAATTGTGAATGTAACTTTTTTAGAGTTGGTTTTCCAAGACTAAAATACCACTACTTAGTATAAGAGCTTCAAGACTTGACATTGATATCGCTTGTGGGTTGACAGTTGATTAAATAAATAAAACACTGGACAGAAACAGACACGTATGCGAATAATCATTAATCATAGACTTGACCTATGTAAAATAGGACAAATTTTTGTGAATAATGTATTTTTATTTACATATCTTTTTAATTTAAATCATCTATAATTATACTTATACTTAGCCTAGCTTAAACACGTGTCTTCGTGTACCTACCTACTTAAAATAGTTATTTGTGCAACAAGAGAACAAAGTTAATTTTTGTGTCGAGTGCTGATGTTGAATCCTGAGCAAGCGAGGGGTTCAAAGGCAATGCAAAAACTTTGCTCTCGAGTAGCACATACCTACAACTTTTCACCTCAGCAGTGAGAACATCATTACAGGTAGGTACTTACCTAGTAACGAAACAGAAACACTATCGCATTCCCGCCAAAAGCAAGACAAAGAAAAAAAAGAAAAAAAGCATGTTCTCTTATAAACTCCATATAAATGTAACCTAAAGCTGGCTAAATACACTTACCGCAAAGTCATAATATGTATTAAAAAATCACTTTGTCTCACGCAGTGAGCTAAATACGATTTTGCACGCTGTTTTCACGCAGTAAAAGGTGCCATTTCGAGCTGCTGAGGTGAAATAAAGTTTATTTGTGGAAACAGAGATCATTTTGAGCTTATCAGAATGACGAAAAGTATATTAACGACTCAGATGATCGGAGATAAAGTAGTTAATTTAAACAGCCTGCTATTTTAATTGGTGCGAGATCCCACAGCATAAATACATACGTCATCGAATACCTCAATAGGCTATCTGTAGGTCGTTAACCGACACATGAACAAGTAAAAAAAACAGGTCTGCCAATTCCGATCCTGCCGGATCATAGAAATCCAAGAGAATATTTGACGTTTTTTTTTTGTTTTAAATACATAAGGTTCAAGGAGGCCTATGTTCAGCAGTGGACGTCTTTAGGCTGTTAATGTTGACATAAGGTTCCCGAATGAAAATGCTGGCAACAGATAACCAATGACTGATTGCGTAAAAAAAGTTGGTCTGCCTTTACACACTCTGCCGAAAGTACCTGCCAGACCCTTACGGAGCTTCACACCTTTTACTTACCTCATCAAGTACCCCAATGAAACCTATGCCCATTAATAGCTAAGATGCCCCTGATAATAGATTAAAAGGTTTGCCAGGTCTAAACTTGCTGGAACTTAGTGTTCAAAGAGTTTGAAGTTGGATTTCCATGACCCAGCAGCACCGGAAATGCAGACCTCATTTCTGATTCTGTGGTTACTGTAATAGGTTTGCTTGATAAAATATCTGACATTGCGCACTTCGTGATTTTATATGCGCAGTAATTACAATAATTTAATTTAGGTATGTATTTTATTTAAGCACCTAACCTCATTTGACTTGTAAAAGAGTTATGGATAGCCCATTTGCAATGCAACACTCTGATTTTGGTTTTTGTATACGAATAACTTCCTTAGATTTTTGGAACCGCCATTCATATTACGAGGTAGGCTAAGTTGAAACGGGTTTTGGTCTGTTGTAGTGAACCTGGCTATAGGATACTTTTAATCCCGAAATCTCGGTCCCTCGGTGATGTTTCACTGCGAGCCCACGGAAGAGATAAGAATTGAAACCGGAATGCGTGAACAAGCGTATAAGCCTTGCAACCATTCATCAGCATCACCATCTGCGACGCCAACACTGGAGCAGTTATGCCAGCACCCCAAAGCCGCACTCCGTTATTTCAAGGAGCTGGCCTGGCTTGGGTAATGCTGGAGGGGGAAATGCACAATACACCCCAAGCGGGACGTCAGTGCAGGCCTTACCGCCCCCATTCCAAATTAGAATTAGAATTAGGGGATGAAACTAAAAATGTCTTGTACCTACATACTTGATTCATTACGGTCCGATTTCGTTCATTCTGTATTTGTTAGAAATTTTACATTTTTTATGAGTATGAATGACATAATGGGCTAGTCGTTCACCTGATGTTAAGAGACACTGCCGCCTATAACAGATTGCAGTATAACTCGGAACTTTAAAAATTACGGGGTAAATTATATCTCGCAGTCTAGAAATCTTGAGATTTTGATGAAAATGCATTGATTTTGATGAAATAAATATTATTAGCTAAATTTTAAAAATACGTTTGATAGGCTACTTAATGTTTTTAAAAACGGCCAAATGCGGGTTGCACATAATAAATGGATAGATAAACTCTTTATTTTACACTCCGAATAAAACAATTTTACAAGGAATACAAAGATTTAAACAAGTAACAATGGGTAACCTTATCCCTAAAAGCGATCTCTTCCAGGCAACCTTTGGATGGAGAGGATTTATCGAAGTGGCAAGGCACCTCGAGTTGTTAACACAGAGCGCTTATTAGTCCAAGTAACATTTTAGATAATTATAATGGAAAGGTTATGAAAAGGTTTTAGAAACCTTTCTATGAAAATCTGCTCGTAATGCATTACCATCTTATAATTATTCTTAAAATAAAATTAATAAATAACATCCAATAATCACATAAATATTATATCCTAAACCCTACTAGGATTCCCGCTGTCTAGGGCCCAGGAACTACGAGGACCGTGGTTCCACAACACCCGGACACTGAATTAGTATTTGCGCTTTTCACTCCTCATGTATCTTGTCTGGGCCAACTTCAGTTTTTTGCACATCACCATTGCCGCTTCGAGGGTTGGGCTTGGAAGAGAAGCATTTCTTCATCAGCTGAGCCAATGGAGCTTCCACTGTGAGCCAGAACAGGGTGGCGGCGATGTATGTCGTCACAACGCTAAATAGGTTAAGTACAATCTGAAATAAATAAGTATAGGTATAGCCTCTGTTAAACTGCGTTTGATAAATCGATGTTATAAAGATGAGTTTCACTTCTTGTAACTTTTAAAATCCATCCAAACACAACTCGTATTTTGATATCACTATCAAAATACCAGTTGTGTTTGGATGGATTTTAAAAGTTTAATAGAGAGACAGCTGAAGGAACTGCAACAGTTATGGGTGGCCGTATTACTTAACATTATAAAAAGAGACCTTGAATTGGTATGTTATCCCGAAACGGGAGGACTGGGACCATGATGGCCAACAAGGTACTATAAATTCATTTCTAAACATAGGTTGTTAAAGTCATTTATGTGCACTCAGTCAAGGACGAAGTTCAACCACCCAGCTGCGCTAAGGCTATCTTCGAACGTAAACTTTACATGCCATTTCTTCAATGAAAAACTATTAATCGTAAGTCGTACAAGAAATATTTGATATCGATAAAACATGGTCTACCTTGAGGTGTAGATTTACCCCCTTTCGGGATAATATACCAATTTAAAATCAGGTAATATAAATAAATAAGTAAAAAATAAATAACGTCAGCTAATAGCTCTTCACGTCATTCATTAACATTAAAAAGAACTTCCCACTTCCTTCCCTACTTTCTTCATTTCCATATCTCTTTCTCCACTCCATCTGATTCTTCTTATCTCTAAATCCCACAGCGGCTAAATGAATTTGAATGGAGTTTGGAATAGAGATAACTTATATACTGGATGGGTGGGCAGGCCACTCGTAGAACTGACAACCGATGGGGAAGAAAGGTTCTCGAGTGGCGACCACGAACCAGAAGACGCAGTGTAGGCTCCTCACTCGATGGACCGACGATCTGGTGAAAGCCGCGAGGAACCGATGGATGCAGGAGGCGAGCAGCTGCTCTAAGTGGCGCTCCCGGGGGGAGGCCTATGTTCAGCAGTGGACATCTTGAGGCTGTTGATGATGATGATGATATACTGGATTACCACAGAGTAACAGCGCTCGGACGCTTTTTGACTGTTTCCACTTCGAGATTGTGACTCTGTATATCATAAATATCTCAATGGAAAAATCATAATAAGTCACACATGCTATTTTTTGTCACATTTCACACAACGTCATACTTACTTATACCTAATAAGGCGTGGATTCGAATATCAAAACACAAATTATGTTTATACTTCAGCAAACAAACTGAAACTTGTAAGTAGTGTAGAGTAAAATCATAAACAATCTGTCCTTGTAATACAGCAGTGAACTTTGTTCTTGTTTAAGATGTGTAAGAGTGAATATTTCCTTATAATATTTCGTAGCTGGTCGCAATTTCGCTAGGTTGCTCCTAAGTCACATCTCTGTCCCATTTAATAAAGCACACAGAAGGCTAATGTAAAATCACAGTCTGTGACAAATCACAGTGATAAAAATAAATTATATTCAAATGACAAACATTTAAAAGTAGCAATCATTTGCGTGCCTGCATTTGTTTTGTAGCCTGTGAATATTAAAGCTTACCAGGCGCTGACCGGAAAGCCGTATGGGGTAGGTCTGCATACCAGTATAAACACGGATCAAGGGCATGTGCAGTAAGTAAGCACTGTAGGAGACCCGAGCCAGGGGGGTCCAGCCTCGCCACTCAAGTATCCCACGGTATACATCTGGAAGTTTAAACATTTCAGTGTTTTTACATCATGATAGAGCGCGTCCTTGTGAAAGGTTCTATTTAAAGAATAATAATCAAAAAAAAGATACCGATGTTTTTCATAACATAGTATAACCTACTCTTTTAATATCTGTGGTATAACCAACGTACCTACCTAGTACATACCTACTGAGAGTATAGTATATTTATATAAGTTTCTTATTATTATGTTCCGTGTTATATTGTTCCTTTCGCGATATTGTGTGTCGGGAATAAAGATCATTTCATTTCATTTTTCATTTCATTTCATTTGATGCGAAAATGTCCGAGTCGCACAACAGGGTTTGAGTAAGAATAAAACTCACAATCTAATACTTATAAATTATTATATTATTAAGTACAAACTAAGTAACACAGGTATAGTGAGTGAACTTACTTTCTATTTTAAATATCATTCCTGTTATAGTGAGTGCTATAAGAAGTTCAAAAATCGGTTTCATAAAGATCGACATCAGCACTCGGTAGATTAACGCTACCCTCGGACCTTCGTATAACGATTTACAGCACATTAACATGCACATTACCGTTACTAATAGCAGCCAGTAGACAGGACGCCATTGCTGAAAAAATGCATAAAATATTACGAATTACAATAATAAGCAATTGCCAAGAAATTAATGAGACAAAAAGAAGATTCTATGAATTAACGAAGAAGACCTAAAAATGAATAAAGGTAATACTTAAGGACATAAGGAAGGCTGAGTGTTTCTGACACGCTTTAGTTGAAAACATCTAACGCAACAATGGTGGCAAACATAAGTGCTATGAAGTATGAACTAACTATCAGGGTTGAAATAAGAGCGATGCTTAGTCGTCAATGAATGCTCAAGTCGAGAAAATAGATCATTATAGCAATCATCAACATTCTACTTTCGACAGCTATAATTAAGATGCTTGCGACGATGATCAGAATTATGACCCCAAAAGAATAGTATTATAACAAAAAATCATACCCTGTACTTGCTGGCGTCAAAATTATTTCTTTGCAGATTGTACACTAAATACCCAAAAGCCATCCCCATCATATAACTGGCTATGTTGGTATGCCCGCGTTTGTATAAGGTGTTGAATGTTTTGTCACCGCTAAATAATTTAGCGGATAATCTGAAACATAGGATTTATCGTTTTAAACAACCCTTATAAAAGGCAAATGACTAACTTTTTGGCTGTATTTACTTACGCAGGGGAAGCAATAACATGGCCGTCCAAATCTTTGTAGTAAGTAAGAAGGGCTGGAATAATCAGTCCTATGACGAACAGAGTGGACGTAACGAGATTTCTAGATCTCGGGCTCCGGCAGAGCACGAGTATTGTGGCTGCTAAGCAGTAGAGCTGTGTATCAGCTGCTACGTACCTGAAAATAAGATAGATAAAGCAAATTAGGACTCTTGTGGATCTGTTCCTTATGTCTCATCATTCGCCATGCCCACGTAAAACTCAAAAATCTTTAGATACGGGTGTAGGCTCCAAGTATCCAACTGATTTCACAAAAACTCATACTTCAATCAATAAATTCATTCCTCAAAATATAATTTAGAAGCACCAATTCACAAGTCTGTAAGTGTGAGTAAGAGAGCACAGAATTACGATAGCCATGGCCGTTTGTTCTCTATCGATTCCTTACTTCGAAACCATGCGAAGTTCTTGTCTTACATAGGAAATCTGCAAATCACATCGAATCTGTATCTGATGTTTCTCATGAAACGAAAACAAAACACGCGAAATAAAATTTGGAATTGGCGCAATTTGAACTGCGATGCCAGATGCGTTCCGAAACATCAACACATCAAAAGTTACCACTTATGTCAATATATTTTATATAACTAAGGCTGAGTTGCACCAGCTTACTTTAACGGTAACTTTAACCCTAACTATAACCACTCCACGCTTCGCGGGGCGGGCTAATGTCAAAATTTGACCGTAACTTTAACCGTAATTATGGTGCAACTCAGCCTTAATGTAAAGTGAAGTTATTCCTAACGCTGTGATACGATTTGAACAAGACACGATAACGACGTGGTTTCGTATCGTGTGGAAATCCCAGCCAAAATGTTTCTTGTAAAACAAACCATCACCGATGACTGAAAAGTTCTTTTTGAGGTTGAAGATATGTTAGAGACAAATGTTCTGCGTGCAAGAGTAGTACGTATAGACATGGTTATTAAATAGACACTATTAATCCACATCCTCTAAAAAAAGGCAAAACATGGTGTGAGCGATACGGAGGTTCGTTGGTAGCCTCATTAAAAGATTTATTTTTTTGTCCAAAGGAAAGAAATGGACTTTCAATTTTAGTTGACATTAGAGGAGAAAAAATGTCGCCCTAATTTTTTATGTAAATATTTTTTTATTTTTATTTCTTTGGATTTTTGCACAATTATAAGCTTCTTTTACTATATCGCACTGTATTAATTTTCTACGGAACGATCACCGTCGTCGGCAACACATGGGTAAGCTAGAGCTAGTGGAAGATGAAAAGTGATGAATGGCTGGTTTTGTAACAGTTACGTCCCTGCTCACCATGATTGCGGCATGCACCGTGAGTTGTCCACGTAGTTGTTGATATACAGCAAGTGCTGCCACCAGTACCGTCTGCAGTCTTCAGCTTCCTCCACCACTGCCATCTGAATAAATACAGCGATACAACTCCGCGTGATGATAAAGAAGTAATGTAAAAATATCTGTGGACATTTCACACAGCGCCATCTAGCCCCAAACTAAGCAAAGCTTGTACTATGGGAACCAGATAACTGATATAATACATAGATAATTTTTTGTTTCTAAATACATACAAAGAATACAATATAACACCCAGACACAGAACAAACATCCATGTTCATCACACAAATGTTTGTCCTGGGTAGGAATAGAACATACAGCCCTCAGTTCAGAAGGCAGGGCTACTACCAACAGAGCTATCAGGGCCGTCAAAAATCACGTCAGTTCCCATTTCCAGTTCTATTAAATCTGATTGAAAACCTTTGATTATAATTATTATTTAATTATTATTTACTTCAGAACTTACATTCCATATCGGTCCGGTACCGAAGTATCTTACCCATGTGGCTATCACTGCCAACACAAGCGCATACGGTGGTGTCAGCCTGAAACGAGATTTACGCACAAACCATGATTCAATGATACGCTTACCAGTAATGTAGATGGCCCTGTGTGAAATGTCCACACAATTATTATTATTTTATTTTTTATTAATGTCATTTATCTATCTGTGAGAATAATTTCAATCGAATTTTCAGGCCTACATTGAATTTAACCACGGTCTCGTCTGATGGTACGTTTTTTTTATGAGAATGAATGACCATAACAGTTGCAGTGTCACTCAGAACTTTAAAATAATAAAGTTCCGCGTGCACTGCGCACGTCATCCTGAGACATCACACAGTTTAGCATCATCATAGCATACTAAGGCTGAGTTGCACCATAATCACGGTTAAAGTTACGGTCAAATTTTGACATTAGCCCGCCCCGCGAAGCGTGGAGCGGTTATAGTTAGGGTTAAAGTTACCGTTAAAGTAAGCTGGTGCAACTCAGCCTTAGTAACAGATTACTACACTGTGTAATCAGGTCATAGTCTCATTTGCCCGGTAGTTTCACTAGCTACAATGCCCTTCTAAGCTGTTCCAGAACACAGTAGTGCTTGCACACTACTGCTTGGCGGCAGAACTTTGCAGAAAATTCCTACCACCTAGTAAATGTACGTGATGATGCGGTCGACGATAGAGCATGCATGTCTAAAAGACACCGGTACATTCTAGGCTTAAAAGCTCCCAGATTATATTTGTCAGGAAACAATGGCACCGGTAAAGGTTTTTCATTATTTGGCAGTGGAGTCAACGTACGTTTATTTCGAGGAATTTCTACCAATATGGATGCCGTGTTTCCGTGCGTCTATACTTAGAGTTGTATTGTACGATGTTAAACCATATTATTATTATGATAAACATTCGCACCTCAACCATCTTAACAAGATGCCCATCAGCAGCATTCTCCATGAAATGTCTTTCTTCTCAGCATAAATGAGGAAGGTGTGGACCAGCAGAAATGCAGACAGGAACAGGAAGTTCTGCATTATCAGCGTGCCGTTCAGGAAAATATGGTTAAAGCGGACGTCGTATTGCTGAAATAAAATAAACTATGAATAAACTACAACAAACATTTATTGATGCAATATCGATCTCTTATACAAACTAAGTATAGTTGCGTTGCAGAGAGAAACTTTAGTGACTGAGTGAGTAAAACGAGCGAGATCTTTAATAAATAGAATCTCTTCTAGGTTGAGAGGTGAAATGTTAAAGGGGTAATAATGCTTATTTATCATGGATCAACATGATGTAGCGATCTTTTGAATGACCACATCTAAACCAAAGACTTTGTAATATGGCGATTTCTGTGATCCAAACATAGCAAAAACCCGATTGTAGAACTAAGTACTTACTAGTGTTAGTGACAGAGTAATAGGCATGATGACTACTATTAAAAATGAACAAGTATATTTTACTATTACTACTGCTATTATTAAGATTAAAAATGAATGCAATAATTGAAAAATAAGTAAAGTTGGTAAATGAATCACAGAGTAATAACTGTAATAAGCTTTTAAAGTTTCTCTAGGGGGCATCTTCTGTCCCTTTCTCGCGAAACTACTTTCACAGTTACTATGAAAAATCCACTTGTGACGTCACATGCCAAAGAGATTGTATGTAAAGCTACCACAGCTTAGTAATGAGGTACTATGAACGACCTTGCTCTGACGTCACTGGCCGTTTGAGCTATTTCTTTCTATTCCGGTTTTTAAAATGCTTATAACTTTGTCATTTTTTGAGATATTGTATTTTTGTTTTCACCTAAGTTTATCTTTTGAGGAATATTATTAATTTATGCAAAAAAAATTTTAGTCATTCTGCCTATTGTACTACTTTATACGTACTTCTTCAATGAACTTCGGGTTTTCGGGAAGGACGACAGCTGGCATTCCTGAGTGAGCCATAATCACGAGCATCATCGACATGGTCCTATCAACAATAAGAGAACTTCGTTTATCTTTAGATTCATTTGTAAAGGAAAAATTGGAATCAGAAACGAGTTTTACAAATAGGTTTGTGTCCTGCTATCAATTTTTAACAAGTTAATATTATTTTAATAAAGTAGGTTAAAGATTAATGCAACAATTGAAAGAACTAGTAAAATCGGTAAATAAATCACGGAGTAATAAGCTTTTAAAGTTTCTGGGGGAGGCATCGCCTGTCCCGTTCTGGCAGAACAGAGCATCTCCACAGCTACTATGTAACTTTGGGATATGACGTCACATGCCAAAGAGATTGTATGTAAATCTACCACAGCTTAGTAATAAGGTACTATGAAAGTGGAAGAAGTGACGTCACTGCGCGTTTGAAATCTCTCTTTCTATTCCTGTATTTTAAAATTTTAATAGGCTTGTAACTTTGTAATTTTTTGAGGATAATTATTAATTTATGCAATAAATAAAATAGCAGGACACAAGCCTATTAATCTGTACATTACGCTAAGCCGACGATAAAGCATAAATAAAAATCTCGGTGGAAATGCGACCAAAAGTTTATGCGCGATCCATAGACATATAGGTACTTATATGAGCATACGACAATGAATTTTTTTTTAGCATTATTTCTACCATTTTTATAAAAATACATACTGTGTATACATACATTACATAAGTACATTTACAATTTTTTTCATCATAACGTAATTATCCAATTTTTTTTAATGATGGATAGGCTTGCGCTTGACCACTATCTCACCTGATGGTAAGTGAAGATGCGGTCTAGGATGTAACGCGCTTGCCTAGAAGATACCTATTCACTCTCGATTTGAAGACTCCATTAGTATACCATGTAAAGAAAAACTGGATAATGGTGACCGTGTCTGCCGAGTAAATATTATACTTAGGTAGTCATTAATTTATCTTCATCTACGGCACGCTACCTATTACTGGAAGATGCACTTCGATTATAATCCCCCCAGAGGATTTGTGAGGAGAAAAAATACAAACGAATCCCACAGGAGATGTTAAGGGAGCCAAGTGGAAGGAGACCATTCCTAAGCAGTTGATGTGAAGGAAATTAACAACAGCACTTTCCTCGGTATTAAAATCTTCAGCGATCACCAAGCCGCCAAGCGTGACGGTAATGGCTAACCCTCTTCTATAATAAGTGTTTTACGGAGGGAGGCCTACGTTCAACAGTGGATGTCTTTCGGCTGAGATAATGTGAATGTGATAGTAAATTAAAAATAAGAACACCAATGTTCTAATGAAGATACTTATCTGCAATTCGTCGTTTCAGCAGTGGGCTCATATTATCTTAGGTAAGTATACCTATATAGATGACTAGCTACTGCCCGCGGCGTTGCCACGCGTGGACTACATTATATATGGCTATTACGCTAATTATTATCCTTGATATTCCTGGACCAATTTTGATGAAATCTCCACTCATGGCTACTTAACTATAGAAAAATTTTCGATGATATTTCGATAAGTATCATCGAACTCATGATTAATTAAAACCTATATTATATTAAAATCTAGGCTTTCAAAACATTTTTACAATAGGGCAAAGTTTGGGGTCTAGCAAAGATACCAACCGCTAACGCTAACGCCAAACGCTAACTCCAAAATGTACTGAAATGACGTTTCGGAAATCGCTAACTTTTCCGTAGCGAATGTCATTTCGATACATTTTTGGAGTTAGCGTGAGGCGTTAACGTTAGTGATTGTGATCTTTGCTAGACCCCCAGGGCATTTTACATAACATGTTTCGAACACAGATTAGAGAAAAAATCTACTTCGTATCATTCCAAAGAGTATTATTATACTTCTGTATCATTCAAAGAGTATATAATTTATACGTAATGTAAGAGTATCATTGGCCCACTGCATTAGCCTATGGTGGTAATAGTATGCATTGGCCCTCAGACCTGTGGGCCAAACATAAACGTCATGTAATGCCAAAAATAGGCGTAGCAAGGGTCAAGATTATACTCTCAAGGGTAAAGCTCTAACTATCACGGTTCATGAGATACAGCCTGGTGACAGATGGACAGACAGCCTGACAGACGTCGTCAGTCCGTTTTGGGTACGGAACCCTATTACTAAGGCTTCGCTGTCCGTCTGTCCGTCTGTCACCATCAGGCTGTATCTCATGAACCGTGATAGTTAGACAGCTGAAATCTTCACAGATGATAAATATATTTTTGTTGCCGCTATTACAAAAAATACAGAATAAAATAAGTATTTAACCCAATTTAAGTATTTTAGTATTTTTTCTCTCTCATACATCAAACGTTTTTTTGCTAGTTTTTATAGATAATGATACGGAACCCTTCGTGCGCGAGCCCAAATCGCACTTGGCCGGTTATTTCTCTAATCTGCGGGCACTAAGTATAATTAACATGTTTGTATCTTGAATGCAATCGATTCATACTACTTACATATTATTTGATGGTATATCTATTTTACTCCGAAAACCCCAAACAACCTGCAAGGGCTTAAATAGAAAAACTAATAATGGTTAATCAAATCTAATAAATTGTAAAATTTCATTCCACTGTTATGCATTAAACACCGACCGACTACCGAAATTAACTCCTATTACTCTTTGTTCATGGCCTAACACACGTTTTTTTTCTTTAATCTGTGCCTCCAGATGGACTTTACGTGAAACACGTGAAATATTCAATAACAACACGACGAAAAATTACTATACTTAACACTGGCTAAATACACCATGTGTGGAGCCATAATACAACATAAAAAAAATTACTGTGACACAAACTAACCGTCAGTAGCCAAAAAAATTCACAATGAAGCGGCCATGTTGTATAAAATTCCGTCCGGTTTCGTAATGATATTTAATAATTTTGACCAAATTTTTTTAATGATATTTGTATTGTAATATATCCTATGTTGTGCGCTGGTTATTTCTAAGCATATTAGTGCAACCCGCATGAAAATCAGTTCAGTATCTAGGAATTTGTTCAATAACAAACAAACAAACAGCTACAAATTATTGTCCCTAGATGGCGTTAGATACGATAAATTAGAAAATGTATGGAGAAGGCCAAAAAGCCTTGTAGTCCTGCATCGCGATATTTTTTGAACAATAGAACCTATGGGATAAATTAGATTTGACATCATTATGTGTGTGTTCCGTAGCGCATTAGAATTACACATTTATTATATGTAGGGATAGGGATAGGGATAGGGAGGAGGATGTAGGGAGGGAGGGATAATAATAATAATTTGAATAATAACGCCCAACGATTACTTACATAGATTCTGAACCCTAAATAGGATTCCGTGTATTATTTCCTGTTTTTTCCTATATGCACAAATACTTCACTTCGCGGAAATCAAGCCTGCCACCTGCTGTTTATAGACTGCCTTGCTCAACCACAACACTACACCACACCACACAGCCTTTTTTTATGAGAATGAATAACGTGACGAGCTTGTCGTTTACACTGCACTGTCGTCATCCTGAGGCATCACACAGTCTAGTAATCAGATTACTAGACTGTGTGATTAGATCATAAAGTCTCATTTGCCCCGTATTTTCACTAGCTATAACGCCCTTCAAACCGAAACACAATAGTGCTTGCACACTACTGCTTGGCGGCAGAATAACTGGCTATAATCAAGAAATTGGACTTGAATTTTAATTACATACCTGTATAATTTTTGGCAATCATAATCATTAAATTATAAAGGCATTGACATGTGTACCATATCTTTGTGATGGCAATATGTTTGGTTATAGGTAATAAAACTTTTATATACCTTGTTCCATAAAATCCTTTAAGGCTATCCTTCCTTGGGTCTTCACATTGTGGTGAAGCATTCAATTTTTTCCAGTTTCGGGGTACTGAGAAACATAGCAGAAAGTGCGCCACTGGAATGAAAATAATTACAGTACATAATTTATAGGTGTGGCAAGTAGCTGATCATTGGGCGCTATTAATATGATTTAAATTCTTCCACGATTACTTATATCAAAAAAATTTGTACCTGGCCCGTGGTCTCGTTTAGTCCAAATGACATCAATTAGGCTTCCGATAGCGTTGCATGCCACTAAACCCAGCACAATATATACCACCGCCATGTCAACTGCACCAACATTCTGTCTCTTCTCGTTATGGTCAAAACAGCGTATATCTTCCTCCACTCTCACCTTCAAATTGTACTTTATCCACAAAGAATCATTGAGGCATGCCTCAAGGGAGTTCCCTTGGTCCACCGTATAACTATTGTTAAAGTTTCCACAGTGTGTCATACATACGCCGTAAATTGATCTTGTGTGGTTAAAGTGTGAAGCGGAGGACTCCGAGAACTCCTATTAAAACAAAAAGAAAACTGTAATGGTGTGTACCACCTATGTAATAAACCTTTTAAAATGTTAACTCGGGCTTGTTGTTGAATGCAAGAATAGGTTTAGAAGCTGAAAAGATTAAATTTTGAATTGTCAAAGAGACAACTGCGCTAATGAATGCCGCTGATTCCCTGGATATTCTCATAGCCGGCTCTTTCCCTGGGAAGGGATGCGGTGGTCCTATTCACAAACCGGCGGGGTTATTACGTAACTTTTGCAACAGGCGTACATTTCGCAATCATTGCTGTCAAATATGACTTTGGCAGCGAAGTGACGTTTGACAGCAATCGATGAACTAAAAAGTTAATTCTTTTGTTTTCATTTATTGCCGTTCTGTTGCTAGTGACACTAGTCATCATCATCATCATCATCAGCCCGTAGATGTCCACTACTGAACATAGGCCTGCCCCAGAGAGCGCCACTTTGAGCGGCTGCTGGCCTCCTGCATCCATCGGCTCCCCGCGGTTTTCACCAGGTCGTCGGTCCACCTAGTGGGGGGTTTGCCTACCCCCCATTATGTGGAGCTAGTATCTAAGGCCAAAGTGTATTCGAGCAACTGGCGGCCATCTTGCGACCGATTGCTAAGTGTTCGTTGTCGCATTGCTAACTGCTGTTGCTTTGCTACTGCTGTTGCTATTTATACGTAATACAATTGCACGACCATAATAAAAGATCATAAGACGAAAAAAAGGTTAAGAAAAGACAAGTTTAGTGCTAATGAATAACGTCATTAACTTCTTTGATCAGCTGCTGTAATCGAATAAATTCCAAAAGTATTAATTCAAATAAAATTTAAAGTCCTTGCAGTACCAACTAAGCAAATAAATTAGGAATATAAACTAGTTCATCATTTTAAATATTATTTAACCGACTGTACCTCATGAATATCGTGTCGATTTCTCGACCAGGTTTCGAGCATATCCGATGCCCTTCCTCAAGAATATTTAAAATGAATCACACTCATGAGAATTTCAATACTAAAATAGTTCATCATTATTTACATTATTGTTTTACAATACTTACTTGTGTAGTGTCTAACCAAAAACATAGTTGGGAAAAATAATCATACGTAAAGACAGTCATTACATAGCTTACACGTAGATCATAGCTATATTTAAGCTAGATTCGACTGTGCATAAAAGTTCCTGTGACCGGGTAGAAGTCACAATAAACCTAGTACCTATACACAATAGCTGTTTAGAGTAGAGTCTAAACCAAACTCTACTCTAAACTATTGTGAACCTACACTGGTGAGCCTAAACTTTGGACTCTGGAGTAACCTGTATTTGGTTGAGCAAAGGACTGAAGCCATCAGCTACGAAGTTCACGTGGGCTGTGCAGTAGCGACCACCAGGCTCGCGGAGACATGTCTCGAATGGATCCAAGTTAACGATTGGTGGCATCAGCTCGTATTCTTCATCTACAAAGTTAAAGACAGGCTTAAGTAAAAAGAGATGTACGTGGAAATGTTGATTGACAAGCGGAATCTTGAGATAATATTTAAGAAAGGTGAAATCACATCTCACAGCTTCAAGACAGAATAATGCTTGTTGGATGTCAGATGATCGACCATGAGATATAAAACCTGAGGAAACTCCTCAACAACAAACACATCATGTAGCGCTGTCACGGTGTTGAATGGAGATTACAGGATTTGTAAATTCAGTCGCATGTTCTCTTTTTCTTTTTTCATGTTTGTTAGAATTTTCTTTTTTCAACAAACATTCAAAACAATTATCTTCCTCATTTAAACACCTTCTTAAAAATGATTATTTGAAACTTAGCGATTTGTCCCCAAAATTTTTTAAATCAGTTCAGAGTTTGGTTTTTCAGGAATCAGAATAAATGGAAAACGTGTGTATCATCCATTTATGTTCTCAGCATGAAATTAAGGCCCTTGAAGTCGGTTTAACCCCCTTTTTATCATCAAGTTCATCATCGTCATCAATATCCTGAAGACGTCCACTTTTGAACATAGGTCTGCCCCAGAGAGCACCACTTTGACCAGCTGCTCGCTTCTTGCATTCATTGGCACCTCGTGATTTTCACCCCCTTTTGAACTCCTTTTCCGAAAAACTATATTTAATTATTTTTTTGAAATGGGTACTATAAGTTGAAGGCACTTACCACTTAATTTATAGTTGGCTGCATAACTTATTTGTATGTAGTTTAATAAAACCAAATACACGCACGGGTTCATTGTAAATTATACCTGAAATATTTTCTGTAATAGGTATAAGCAATAGATTTAAGAAAACGAAATTCTAGGTCTCTCGTTGTAGCTCTATTGATTTATTTCTTCAGATATTAAATACCTAAATCGCAGCGGATATGTATATTTTACTGTAACTGGGTTAAATCTGTACCTACATTGAATATATTTTTAAAATTTTAATTTATTTTATGAAATAATAATACCTACTGCCAGCTTTTACAGTGCAGAGATGTATAGAGACCAATATGTAGATGAATAGCTTTAATCTGATTATTGAAAAACCATAATATTTTCTAGATTTTAGCTGGTTTTTTTTCAAAGACTAAAAAGGAACAATGAATTTGCACTACTTAGCAAGAGCTTCAAGGCTTGACAACAATATCTATCGCGTTAAAGAAATGAATGGGCCAAGGAGGTAAAATTCAGGCAGGTGTGTCAATAAAATATTTTTACTCATTTAAATTTAACTCATGTACTTATAGGTATTTACTTAAAACTATAAGTATATTCTATACATATAATAAAACTGTAGAGATAAAAAAATCTGTAAATGCAAGATGTCGAAAAAAAAATTACACAGGTTAGCTTGAAATTTTTTGCTGATCACGTTAAGCTACTTTTTAGACATTTTGTCTGTCTGTTTGTTTGTTTGTTTGTTTGTTTGTTTGTTTGTTTGTTTGTTTGTTTGTTTGTTTGTTACGGCACGACTCCGAAAATACTGAACGGATTTTCATGCGGTTTTCACTAATAAGCTTAGAAAAACCCAGCGCACAACATAGGATATATTAAATTTTAAATATTGTAAATTTTTTGGTGAAAATGATTAAGATTTCATTATGAAACGGAACGGGATTTTCACAAGATGGCCGCTTCAAGGCTTCAAGGTAAAAAAAATTTCTTATATTTTGGTCCACACATAGTGTAGGTATTTAGCCAGTGTCAAAAAGTAAGTTTTGTTTTGGCTACTAATCATAGATGAGAGAAAAAAAAATGTGCTCTGTGCTACTGACGGTAATTTTATCTCGGGTTTATCCGGATGCACAGATTAAAGAAAAAAAAACTCTGTTACTATTATGGCGCGGTTTCATATACGCCCGAACCTTCGCTGTTGAGTTGGCGGGCAAAAACATCTCTGTTGACTATCCTCGATGTTTTTGTAGCGCCCCAACCCGGACACATGGTCAATTTGTTTGCCTGCTGCGCGACTGACGTGGGCTAAATAAAATGGAGGAAGCAGTAGTGCTATATTGCTTGTCGGCGAATAAATTTGTTTTACAAACTGTGAGCGTATTATTTGCGATTACAAAAATAAATTTTAATACATAGTTTTAATTTTAAATTCTTTATCAATATGAAGTAAAATCATTTTTTTTTCATTTGTCTGTTTATCTGTCCCTTTGAATACGGATCACGGTTGTTATAGTGGCAACAGAAATATATCATCTGTGAAAAATTCAACTGTCTAACTATCACGATTCATGAGTACATCCTGGTGTTTGATGGACAGACAGACAGACAGACGGAGAGCGGAGGTTTAGTAATAAGGATTTACCCTTTGAGTACGGAAGCCCAATCATTTTTATTTCATTCTGAACAATCCCCACTGCACTAAGCAATAAGGAAGTAATTTAATGCATGTTTTTATGTATAACATAAAAGACAAAAAACAGTAACAATTGGCGCGCCTGCATTACCGGCAGCGTATCACACTTTTCGGGCTACGGCGAAATACATCGCGCGATTACTCGATGCAGCACAGTTTAGAGAAAAAAATACATATGACTTCAAGTCAATAAGTTTTTTCGTTAATCTGTGGTCCAAACTAAAAAATACATATGACTTGAAGTCATATGTATTTTTTTCTCTAAACTGTGGTATTACTAAAGATAAGTTTTTTCGTTAATCTGTGGTCCAAACTAAAAAAGAGGATAGGTATGAGAACCTTCTTGGATATGAGCACGACAAAGAGAACAAGGAATTTCGAAAACTAAGAACTTCTTAGACTTTTTATTATAAGTTTTAAGGCTTCACGCGATATCATATTTAGCCAATATTGAAACATAACTAAAATTATTATTCATGTTTTCGATTTATTGGGTCCTGGCGAGGGCAAAATTCTTTACTGGCAATCTGGTATTATGTATTAGTTTTCAAAAATCTACTACGCGTTACCATTCGAAATAAGTATTGTATTATTGTATTTATAGTACCTATAGCTTAACCTATAGTAGTAACTTATTCAGTAATCTGTGCCTATAGGTACTTAATTTATTGACCCTCGCTTTTGCTACGCATTGTATAACCTTTTTTATCATGGCATTAGACAAAATTTGTATTTAGCCAATGATAGGAAGTATTTTATGAAAACTGTTTAAAAGGGTAGGTTCTTAGACTTTTTATAATCATTGATAAGGCTTCACGCGATTATCATACTTAGCCAATATTGAAGCTTACTTAATTAAAATTTTCATTCAAGTTTTTGATTTATAGGGTTTTGGCGGGAGAAATGTTCTTTATTGGCGATCTGGTCAAATGTATTATTCACATAAACTTACTACGCGTTACCATTATAATTAGGTAGATAAAATTATTTTTGCGCAACTGCTAAATTCTTGATCAACCCCAAAGAAGTTTTAAGGTACCAGGGGCTCTAGCAAAGATACCAACCACTAACGCTAACGCCTCACGCTAATTCCAAAAATGTATTGAAATGACATTCGCTGCGGAAAAGTAAGCGATTTCAGAAATGTCATTTCAGTACATTTTGGAGTTAGCGTTTGGCGTTAGCGTGTAATAGGATGACATTTTGGAAATCGCTTACTTTTCCACAGCTAATGTCATTTCAATACAGTTTTGGAGTTAGCGTTTGGCGTTAGCGTTAGTGGTTGTTGGTATCTTTGCTAGACTTATAGCTACTTAAGTTATAGACCCTTACCATTGCTACGCATTTTAAAACCTTTTTTATTTTGGCATTAAAGTAAGACGGAGTGCTTGCTATTATTTGTAAGCCAATGATACGAAATATTTTATGAAAAATGTTTAAAAAGGGTATGTACTTAGATATAACAATATGTAGGTATTCATTATGGTAATTGTATCCTCGAATTAACAACAACATGGCGCGTAAAGTTCGTTTTTGACTGTTTTTATTTGTTCTTCTTCTTTTTCTTCTTGCATGTTGATATAAGTTTTTATCAGTTAAAATATTTTAGATCTGTGGGCTTTTAAATAAACCACGGGAAAAAAATGATTGATTACTCGGTTACTTCAAGAAGGTTATAGTTATAGTAGGTAATTAACTATCTTTGGGTGTAAGTAATAATTATGTAATGACGATTTAACCTACTTCCTCACTTTCATCACTAGGTAGGTATGTTGAAAGTGCAGTGGGAATGAGACAGCGTGGAAAATAGTGGACATAATAATAATTATAACTGTCGATTCTTTAAGGAGTGGTGGTTTAGTATTTGTAATTCCTAATAAGTATTAAGAAAATTAATTATGTACGCATCGTACAGGTAAATGCATATCTCCAGCAATTTATAAACTTATTATTGACACTGGCTAAGTGTAGGTACTCAATTCGTATGGAGCCAAACTTAAGAAGGTAAAAAAATGTGGTAAATGGAACAAAAAGCGCGCGGATAATACCAGGCACGTCAATCTTAGTTCTACGGACCGAGTAACTCGAAGTATACAACACGAATAAATTGAAAAGCACATTGGGTTAAAGCACTATAGAATATACCTAATGAGCTTTAATTTTGCAGTGTTAATCTTGCTAGTTTTTTTAACTTGCGGTACTAGATGGCAGAGATCATAAAGAATAGAAATAGTTCTACAAGGTATGAATTTAATTTGATATCATGTATATGTAACATCCATGTCTAGTTAAGTTGAATCTTGATTAAATCTATAAATGTAATTACTTCATTCATAATCATTACTTAGTGTTACACAAACACTTTATTGTATTACTTTTTATTCGGTAATAAATAAATGAAAATAGATTAAATACATGTTTTTTATTTTTAAAGTACTAACTAGTACCTATATATGTAGGCAAGTATAGCTATAGATGAAATTATATATATTCATAATACGTTGCATACTTTCGGCACCAGGTGGCGCTACGTATACCCACAGACCAACGATGTTACCCATTTAGAGACCGAAGATTGGCCTCTATTTCTATATATACCAATGTACTCTGTGGATAATACGTAAAACTGAGCAAAACAGCATCATCGTGTGTGATTCTTCCATATTTTCTAAACTGTACCTGCCTGCTTAGGTAATTACTAAACAAAATTTACTGAAACTTCTGTTAAAGACCTGAGTGAAGTGATGATGATTTCTTTTTGTTGTGAAGAGGTACTTATAAAATTGTAGTTTTTTGTTTGAAACTTCTTTTACTGTTATAAATCTATATTAGACTCAAAACATTTAATTTTAGGTAATGGCTTAAATAGCTTACACTCACGGCTATACTTGCGTTATACCTATACCTATGCTAATACAGGTCACTGTACCTACTGTGCTCAGCTTCGAAAAGATTTAGTGGATTTTGTTGTTTGGTACGAAATGCATGATCTATTATTAGACTATAACGTAAAAATAACATAACACACGCGTGCGAAGCCGCGGGCAAAAGCTAGTATTATAATAAAATTCCTTTTTTTACGGGCAATATGCCTTTATTACTCAAGCTAACTACTACAATAATAAAAACTAAACTAAACTAAAACTAACTACACTACACACTCACTAGCTACACTATACCTACTACAAAGAACATATGGACTGTATAATAGACCGCGATGACCTATAGACAGTCCAAATGCTCCAGCCCACTGCCGGTAGGCAGCGTACCCCACATGATTGCAATGCTGATGCGTTGAGCCAAATAAGTGCCAGCATTTTGGTCACGCGTCGCATAGACCAGGCGCTCTGATAGACTTTAGAAAACGCGGTGAGCTCCCGGTCCCCACGTACCCAAGATCTCAACGCCAAACGGCTCAAATATATAACCGCTACCGAGGTTACCATATTTGCGCCGCTTTAGCTGCTCAGCCAAATTTGCCGCGGCGCCGGCCCTAACGTGCGTCTCGGGAAGGTGTGACGGCGCCATAGTGTCGACGCAAGTAGTGTCCCACACTAAAGGCCGCCCCATCTTCCAGGGAACCAAAGTCATTCCGTCAGGTCTTTTACCATCGTCACGCATGATACCATTCGGTTCGAGAATGGCTGCAACATTGGCGGTGGTAAAAGCCCGGCGAATGATGTCATTAAGACTAACGTGGCGCGAAATTCGACCAGCACTTTTCGAACACGAGAGACCGTGATGACCGAGCTGATCAACTGCAGTACCAAACTGGCAGCGATGGGCTACACAGCATCTTGCTCCCAAACGTAAGCTGATAGCCATAGAACTCTTAAACTTCCTGTATTTGAATTTGATTATCAAACTATCTTATATTAACCCTCTTTACATCTTAATTTAGATTTGATGAAAGGGGATTCCTTCGCCAATTAACATTTTCTTCGGGTCAAAGATAATCTATGGCGTGGTTGGCATTGCATTTTTACAGAAGCTAGATCAAAATGGCTGTGTTGGTGTTGGTTTATTTCATCAAAACTATAATATTGTGCAAAAGATTAAGTACCCTCCGGAAACATCAGTCTTTGTTGTTGAATGTAGGGGTATTATGGAAGCTATCAACTATATATTGTTGTTCAAATAAATAAAACTGTTGTATTCTCTGATTCATTAAGTGCTCTTCAAGCCTTTCAGAGTAATCCTTTTAAAATAGGCTCCATAAACTGGATCATATTTAAATCTAAAGACTTGCTATTGATATGCTCTAATGTAGGTTATTCTGTGCACCTAGCTTGGATCCCTAGTCATAGCAATATTTCTGGCAACGAAACGGCCGATGAGATTGCCAAGCAAGCAGTCATATGTGGAGATAAAGTTCCTTTTAAAATTATCCCCAAGACCTTCTGCTTTTACCTACCCGTGACTTAAAATCTAGATGGCTGAATAGATGGTTGGTAACTAGCAGACGGACGGGTTCAAATTATGCCAAGTACCAACCTAACATTCAAATTAAACCATGGTTCTTTAAATTTAAATACAATAGAAGAGTGTGTTCTATAATATCTAGATTAAGATTTGGCCACTGCTGCTCTGGTGTTCATTTAAAAAAACTGAGAATAAGAGACTCGTCTATCTGCGAATGTGGTATGGATGAAGCAGATTTTCTTCTCATGTCCTAAATTTGATCATAATTCATTATTCAACTCATTAATCCATTATAAATTTCCATTCCCAGTTCACATAGATAATATTTTGTGTGGAATAGACCCTACTTCAATAGCTACTTATTTTATCACCTTTTATTATTGAAAATAACATTAAATGTAATCATATCTTATGTAATTATATTCATTTAACAACTGTCCTAGTAAGTCATGCCACAATATTCAATTATTGTTCTTCATTGTACATTTTGCTCATTTACTGTAATAATGTTGTGTAGTTGGTAGTTATAGGATATTTTTCTTTTGTTTCAGATACCCTAAATTAAAAATTACGTTTTTATTTCTCTTTTGACATGACACTGGCAAAAATATGCTAAACAATTACCATAAAAAAAAACGACCGGCTCGTCACGTCATTCATTCACATGATAAAAAACTGTGATCAGTCGTTTGTATATATTTTTTTTTATTACCTATTTAATTATACTCATCGAAGGCAGGCTGTGCCTTCTTCCCTTCTTTTCATCCTTCCTTTTCCCCTATATTTTCTCTTTTGTTGCTCTCTTACGCATAAACCGGGTTAGGACTTAAATTTAATCAACCCGTGCGAAGCCGAGGCGAGCCAGCTAGTATCTACATTATTTCTAGGGTTAGGTACGAAAATACAACGAAAATTGTAAAAAAAACTTTATTCCTGCAGCCATAATCATAAAACGAAATTAAGGCTAGGTGCGTTACCTACTGCTTGATATCACTCTTTGTGTACCTTCTCTGGGCCAGCTTCCTTTTTCTGCACATCACCATCACCACTTCGAGGGTTGAGCTTGAAAGAGAAGCATTTCTTCACGAGTTGAGTCAGTGGCGCTTCCACTGTGAGCCAGAATAGAGTTGCGGCAATATATGCCGCCACAACGCTAAGTAGACTTATTTCAGCCTGCAATAATATATTCCTTTTGTGAATCAAGATGTCCCCCGTGTGTGGTCTCGGGCTGTAGAATCGGACCACTCCATGTCTCCCCGTGGGTCAAAGTCGGCTAAGAGAATATCCAGGGAATGGGTCGCAGCATACTCCTTGGTTTTGTATTTTAATCTACTGCGATCACCAAGCCGCCTGCCAAGCGCGGTGATTATGGCGACCCCCCCCCCCCTCCTCCGCCCCTAATGACAAGCACAGAAAACAACGGCCCCCAGTGCCGGGCAGCTGCTATCCCGTGGCTACGAACTGACAACCGATGGGGAAGAAAAGTTCTCGAGCGGCGACCACAAACCAGAAGACGCAGCGTAGGCCCCCCACTCGGTGGACCGACGATCTGGTGAAAACCGCGGGAGCCGATGGATGCAGGAGACGAGTGGCCGCTCAAAGTGGCGCTCTTTGGGCCTAATATGTTCAGCAGTGGACGTCCTCGGGCTGATGATGAATGATGTGAATCAAGATGGCGTGTTTTTGATTGGTGGCGAAAGTTTAATAGAGAGATCGTGGAAACTAAGAAGTTTCCCACTCCTCTCTCCCCCGTTTTCTTCATTTCCTCGTCACTCTCTTCGCTCATTTACCTTTTACCTGCCCCGATACATATACATACATGCACTTGTAGAGATCTATGTCTTGGTCGGGGATATGAGAAACCCAAAAGGAGCTTTTTATCCATTTTCTATTCTATTCTATTAAAATTAACTCGTACCAACTACGCACTTCATAAAGGCCTATTGAAACTGGCGTTTTTTTTTTGAGCGGGCTAATGCTGTTGGTCTCTACCGACCTTTACAGCGTCACCGGGCGGGACCCTGGCGTGTTATTCGCTACCGCTGTGGGTAAATGCCGCCCGCGCACGGTTCGTGCGCATAGAATATCGCCTCGAGTATAATGATCAGCTTCACACACTTGTATCACAATGTACTATTATTGTTTTGTAAAGGGGCTATTGGATTGTATCACAGTTTTGCATTGAAAAAAAGCATGACACCATTGTAATTATTTAATAAAGAAAAGTGTTAATGGACACATTCTTAGGATTACTCTACCTTAGCAGTTTAAATCAAATTTAAATTACTTATTAGCGTAGAAATGGCTAGATTGTAATTCTAGTGAAGTACTACGGTTATTCATAATAAAAAAATAGTAGTCCCTATAAATATTTTAAGTATACTACCTATTACTACTATAAGTACTGGTGGGGACAATGTATAACGTACCTATGTTGGTTTCAATCCCTTGTATGTTCTCCATTTCTTGACATTTCTGGTTACCCACCAATACCTACCTAATTAGCAATAATAATACTTATCTGTTGTTAAAATAGTTGACGCATTATAGGTAATTGGTAGAAGTGGTAAAAACGTTTAAAATAAGTAATAAATTGTCAAACTTAAACTCAGTTTGTAATGTGGGTACTCGGGAAGCTACGTACTAAGTACATATTTAAGTTTTAAGGAATATCAAACTAGACTGCCTAAGTGCTTACTAACTATGACTGTGTAGGTAGTGATCATTATAATTACTATGTAATAATTAAGGTTAAGCCACTAATGTGGGTATAACTTTTAAATCTTTTTGATGTGAATTATAATAACTATTACGTAGCTACCCTACATCAACATTGTAACATAACTAATTTAAGGTAGGTCAGTGGTGGGTATTTGGGTTTTAAGTCGGCCAGTCTTAATTATTAGAAGATTCTGTTATATAAGTACTTATCTATAGTTTTACTTTTATGTTACCGTTCCTGCTCGCATATAAAAATAATATTTTGTATTTTCACTTGCAAGTGAATATGATTTCTTTAAGTGAAAATAAATATCTTAAACCTAAACCTAATTATTTGTCTTCAAAGGCAGAATACAGTTACAGCGTTCAATGAAAAAAGTCTCAAACAATAATAGGGTGATCAAAGGTGTAGTACATCATTGAGTGTTAAACCACAAGTCATCTGAGTTAATACATGATGATAACGATGATGAACAAACCCTTACCATACGTTGATGGGAAATCCGAACGGGGTTTGTGTGCATACCACTAACGATCCGGTTCAAGGTCCCGTGCACTAAATAAACGCTGTAGGAGACCCGAGCTAGGGGCGTCCACACTTGCCATTCAAGTATCCCACGGTATACATCTGTAATTTAAACTTTCAGTTTATTTCACACTAGCTGACCCGCGCCGGCTTTGCACGGGTTAATAGTTATAAGTCCTAACCCTGTTTATGGGTAAGAGAGAAGCAAAAGGGAAAAATAAAGGGAAAAACGATGAAAGGATGGGACGGCGAAGGAAGACAAGCTGTACCTGCCTTCTTTCTTTTGCCGTCCCATCCGTTCATCCTTTTCCCCTTTATTTTTCCCTTTCCCTTCTATCTTCCCTTCGACAGGATGAATATAATTAAATAGGTAAATAAAAAAGTAATATACAACCAAAAAAGTGTTGCATAAAAATTACATACATATTGCTTCGTGCAACAAGCACTTGGCCGTTTTAGAAAATAAAGAGTATTCTAAATGTTATACTGGAAAATTAACTATTACCATTCAAAAGTTCAGCAAAATCCGTTCAGTAGTTCCAGCGTGATGCGTGTCCAAAGGGACAGACAAACACACACAGAAAAAAAAAACTGTTTATATTTTTACATGGAGCTAATAAAAAAAGAAGGAGGGAATCCCGTCTGATCCGAAACTGAAGCACCCTAAGGAAGCCGAAACGCTTCGTACGTACGAGCGGGGAACGCACACACTCACATCATATGCAGCCGTTCGCCCTACTATCATCTGACACACATGTCAGTCCGCCATTTTGGGCTTCAGTTCGATGTCAATCAAAACTCAATCCTTCTTTTTTTATTTCATCCATGTATTTTTATATTGACTTAGAAGACTGTAAAGAAGTTAAAATTTCAAAAAATATTCAATGTACAGATTTCGACAGCCTCCGTGGTGTGGTGGTTGAGCAGGTCGGCTCATAACCCGGAGGTGGCGGGTTCGATTCCCGCAACAAGACAAGTATTTGTGCCCGAAAAAAAAAGCGCAAATACTTGTTCTGTGTCTGGGTGTTGTGGGACCATGGTCCTCGTAGTTCCTGGGTCCCTAGATACAGGGAATCCTAGTTAGGGTCCAGGATCTATGTATGTGATCGTTGGGCGTTATTTATTTAAAAAAAAAAATAATTTACAGTTTTATTATTATCTAGTAATTATTTTATTTTTTAATTTTTATATGTGTGGACATTTTACACAGCGCCATCTAGCCCCAAACTAAGCATAAGCTTGTACTATGGGAACTAGATAACTGATACAATACTTATATACTTTTTTGTTTGTAAATACATACATAGAATACTATATAACACCCAGTATTGATTGATTGATGACGGTAGACTCTTATAGCATTTTTGTGAAGTTCTAAAAGTAATTATAATTACAAGAAAAAGTCTAGACTACTTATGCTATTATTATTAAAACAAAGCATCATCACCATCAACAGCCTGAAAACGTCCACTGCTGAACATAGGCCTACTCCAGAGAGCGCCACTTTGAGCGGCTGCTTGCCTCCTGCACCAATCGGCTCCCCACGGCTCTGACCAAATTGTCAGAGTTCAGAGCTGTAACACCCAACTGTTGAATAAAATGTCCAGGAATGAATCTGATTCTTGCGCCACACGTAAGTTCACAATCACAAATCAACATAGTAATTAATCTATACATATAATAAAACTGTAGAGATAAAAAAATCTGTAAATGCAAGATATCGAAAAAAAAATGACACAGGTTGGCTTGAAATTTTTCGCTGATCACGTTAAGCTACTTTTTAGACATTTTGTCTGTTTGTTTGTTTGTTTGTTTGTTTGTTACGGCACAAGTCCGAAAATACTGAACGGATTTTCATGCGGTTTTCACTAATAAGCTTAGAAAAACCCGGCGCAAAACATAGGATATATTAAATTTTATATTTCGTTAATTTTTTTTTTGTGAAAATGATTAAGGTAACATTATGAAACGGAACGGGATTTTAACAAAATGGCCGCTTCAAAGCCTCAAGGTAAGTTTTTTTTCTTATACTTTGGCTCACACATAGTGTAGGTATTTAGCCAGTGTCAAAAGGTAAGTTTTATTTTGGCTACTAACCATAGATGAGAGAAAAAAAATGTTACACTGCTACTGACGGTAATTTTATCTCGGGTTTATCCGGTTGCACAGATTAAAGAAAAAACTCTGTTACTATTATGGCACGGCTTCATATACGCCCGAACCTTCGCTGTTGAGTTGGCGCGCAAAAACATCTCTGTTGACTATCCTCGATGTTTTTGTAGCGCCCCAACCCGGACACACAGTCAATTGGTTTGCCTGCTGCGCAACCGACGTGGGCTAAATATAATGGAGGAAGCAGTAGCGTTATATTGTATGTCGGCGAATAAATATGTTTTACAAACTGTGAGAGTATTATTTGCGATTACAAAAATAAATTTTAATAGTTTTAATTTATAATTCCTTATCAATATGAAGTAAAACCAATTTTTTTTATCATGGTTGTTATAGTGGCTACAGAAATATATCATCTGTGAAAAATTCAATTGTCTAACTATCACAATTCATCCTGGTCACTGATGGACAGACAGACGGACAGCGGAGGTTTAGTAATAAGAATTTACCCATTCAGGACGGAACCCCAATCATTTTTATTTCATTCTGAACAATCCCCACTGCACTAAGCAATAAGAAAGTAATTTAATGCATGTTTTTATTTATAACTTAAAAAAAAAACAGTCAATAACAATTGGCGCGCCTGCATTACCGGCAGTGTATCACACTTCGGGCTACGGCGAAATACATCGCGGAGTTTTGGCGGGAACGCGGAAAAGTTCACGTCGTTGCATTGTATTATTTTCCAAAACTTTTGTTTGTTTCAGTGTTAATGTTTAAAATTGGTGGCGTTTTACGCATTAAGTGCTGAATTATGAGCATGAGTGAGGGCAAGTGATATAATGTGGTGAAACGTGATTTTTCGTGTTGCTTCCAAAACTCCATAGATGCTTGTAGTAAAGTTGCCACCACTTTGCTGGAGCATGACTTGGACTGAACTATGACTGACTAACTTAGACTGGACTATGACTATGACTAGGACATGACTGCGTGAAATATTTTATAACACGATGAAAATATAATACTTGACATTGGCTAAATACACTATGTGTGGAGCCAAAATATAAGACAAAAAAAAAAAATACATTGCGCGATAACTTCGTCTGCGCTCGATGCAATGCAGATTAGAGAAAAACAATCTGTTATTATGTAATTACCTATACCCAAGGAAGTCATAATATGTATTCCTTAAAGATTAGTTTTTTCGTTAATCTGTGGTCCAAACTAAAAAAGAGGATAGGTATGAAAACCTTCTTGAATATGACCACGACACAGAGAAAAGGGAATTTTGAAAACTAAAAACTTCTTAGACTTTTTATTAAAAGTTTTAAGGTTTCACACGATATCATATTTAGCCAATATTGAAACATAACTAAAATTATTATTCATGTTTTCGATTTATTGGGTTCTGGCGAGGGCAAAATTCTTTATTGGCGATCTGTTATTATGTATTAGTATTCGAAAAATCTAGTACGCGTTACCATTCGAAATAAGTATTTAAAATTGTATAGCTTAACCTATAGTAGTAACATATTCAGTAATCTGTGCCTATAGGTTCTTCATTTATTGACCCTAGCTTTTGCTACGCATTGTAAAACCTTTTTTATTTTGGCATTAGACAAAACATGCAATTAGCCAATGATACGAAGTATTTTATGAAAACTGTTTAAAGGGGAGATTCTTAGACTTTTTATTACGCTTCATGCTATTATCGTACGTAGCCAATATTGAAGCTTACTTAATTAACATTTTTATTAAAGTTTTCGATTTATAGGGTTTTGGCGGGAGCAATGTTCTTTATTGTGGCGATCTGGTCAAATGCATTATTTACATAAAGTTACTACACATTACCATTCTAAATATGTAGTTAAAATTATTTTTGTCCTAATGCTACATTCTGTATCGACCCCAAAGAAGTTTTAAGGTACCTGTAGTACTTATAGCTACTTAAGTTATAGACCCTTACCATTGCTACACATTTTAAAACCTTTTTTATTTTGGCATTAAAGTAAGCCGGAGCGCGTGCTATTATTTGTATTTAGCCAATGATACGAAATATTTCATGAAAAATGTTTAAAAAGGGTACTTAGATATAATAATATGTAGGTATTCATTATGGCAATTGTATCCTCGAATTAACAACAGCATGGCGCGTAAGATTCGTTTTTGACTGTTTTTGATTTGTTCTTCTTCTTCTTCTTGCATGTTGATAATAGTTAAAATATTTTAGATCTGTAGGCTATTAAAAAAACCACGGGTAAAAATGATTAGATTACTCGGTTACTCCAAGAAGGTTAAAGTTTTAGTAAGTAACTATCTTTGGGTGTAACTAATAATTATGTAATGACGATTTAACCTACTTCCTCACTTTCATCACTAGGTAGGTATGTTGAAAGTGCAGTGGGAATGAAACAGCGTGGAAAATAGTGGACATAATAATAATTATAACGGTCGATTCTTTAAGTAGTGGTGGTTTAGTATTTGTAATTCCTAATTAGTATTAAGTAAAAATAATTATTTATTTTATTTATTTATTTTTATATACACTTATTTTTATATATCTATTGACACTGGCTAAGTGATTGACACTGACCAATTCGTATGGAGCCAAACTTAAGAAGGTAAAAACAATGTGGTAAATGGAACAAAAAGCGCGCGGATATGTAAAACTGAGCAAAGCAGCATCATCGTGCGTGTGTGTCATTCTTTCATATTTTTCTAAACTGTACCTGCCTGCTTAGGTAACTACTGCCTAAACAAAATTTACTGAAACATCTGTGAAAGACCTGAGTGAAGTGATGATGATTTCTTTTTGTTGTAATATGAAGAGGTAGTTATAAAATTGTAGTTTTTTGTTTGAAACTTCTTTTCTTTTACTGTTTTATAAATCTATATTTGACTCAAAACATTTAATTTTAGGTAATGGCTTAAATAACTTCCACTCACGGCTATGCTTGCGTTATACCTATATCTATGCTAATACAGGTTACTGTGCTCAGCTTCGAAAAGATTTAGTGCATATTGTTGTTTAGTACGAAATGAATGATCTATTATTAGACTACTTATAACGTAAAAATAACATAACACAAGCGTGCGAAGCCGCGGGCAAAAGCTAGTATAATAATATGTTAGTAAAACAGCGTAGCATAATCAGCGAAGCATAGTCAGTAGACTTACTTTCTATTTTGAATATAGCCCCTGTTGTTGTGAGAGCTATAAGGAGTCCAAAAATCGCCTTCATAAATAACGATGTCAGCACTCGGTAGATTAAAGCTACCTTCGGACCCTCATAGAACAATTTACAGAGCATACACATTATCAAGCAAAATGGAAATAGCACCCAGTAGAGAGGACGCCATCGCTGAAAAAATACATACTTACTGTAGGTATTATATTATCTGGGATGTTACGAATGTATACAAGGTGAACTTGAATTGGTATGTTATCCCGAAAGGGAGTAAAGCTACACCCCAAGGTAGACAATGTTTCTTCTACTACTTTACTAAATTAATAGTTTTTCATTGAAGACATGCCATGTAAAGTTTACGTTCGAAAATAGTCTTAGCAGCTGGATGGTTGAACTTCGTCCTTGGCCGAGTGCCCATAAATAAGTTTAACAATCTGTGTTTAGAAATGAATTTATAGTATCTTGTTAACTCTCGTAGCGATCGCACGTGCAATTTTGCGAGTGGATTTATTTTTTCCATGGAAGTTTTGAAACAACCAGTTTCAAGTAAGGCTCTCACAACTTGTAGGGTATCATGGTCCTAGTCCCCCCATTTCGGGATGACATACTAATTCAAGATCACCTGGTATAAGGTGTGGCCAAGTATAAAGAGGCAATGAGACATATACGATACTTACCTCCAATTTTTCGTACGTTTGTTAAAGTTATACTCATGTCAACTTTAAGGGTGGATTGCACCATCTTACTTTACCAATAACAATCATGGGCATTTCAGTTAAAGTAGCGGTTAGGCAAAAAATTCGTTGCACCATCTGATAATTGTTAAATGACGTCATAATTTTAACTGCTATCTGTAATCGCGCATGCTCCGCCGGTTAGTTTTATTATTTATGTTAAATATCTGTCATACGCATTAAATACAATCGCGGAATCAAGTAAGTATTCTGAAACCAAAAGTCTTTCAATTATGATGGTGCAACACATGCTAGCTAAACTCCGTGGTTAAGGTCAAAGTTATGATTAATTTAAACCGTAACAGTAGGTAACTTTATCTGTGATTTGGTTGAAAACAGCCGAAGATCAACAGGCAACCAATGAGCGTTCCATATTTTTAAGATGATATGACATGACATTAACTTTAACAGACGTACGAGAAACTGTGGGTTACAACGTTACACGTAAAAGAACACTGTAACAGTTACAGTATCACTCGGAACTCTAAAATATAAAGTTTCACGTGACACTGCGCTGTACACTGTACGGACGCCTGCCTCGCTTTTATTGGCGTCCCATCAATTTATCCTTTTCCCCTATCTTTTTCATTTCCTTTCTCTATTCCCTTTGATAGGATGAGTAAAATGAAAAAAATTAATAACAAAAAATTCTTGTATAAATATTACATCATTATTGTTTCATGCATCCCACACTTGGCCGTTTTAGAAAACAAAGTATCCTAAATGTTGTTCTGAAAAATATCTAGTTAATTTTGTGCAGATTATGACAGAGATATGCACCGAAAGATCGCATAGAAAAATAATCATACTGTATACTTGCTGGCATCAAAATTATTTTTTTGCAGGTTGTAGACTAGATACCCGAAGGCCATCCCCATGATGTAGCAAGGTATGTTGGTGTGTCCGCGTTTGTAGACATTGTTGAATGTGTCGTCATTAATGAGAATTTCAGATGTTGCTCTGAAAAATAATAGAAGAACAAAACACTAAATAACCAAACTGGTCTGCGGGAGCTGGTCTGCTTGCGGTTTATGCACAAATCGAAATCCAAAATTATAAAAAAAAAAATTGGGTTAAGTATTGTCCTCTCCTGGGCCATTATTCCGTATCGATTCCTTACTTCGAAACCACGCGAATTCCTTGTCTTACATAAGAAATCTGCGAAACTGTATTCTCTATGAAACGAAAACAAAACCGCGCGAAATGAATTTGGAATTGGCGCGATTTGAACTGTCAAAAATCGTATGTTTTACCGAGACGCGTTCCGAAACATCAACACATCAAAATATAATTAATTACAAACATCGCTTTGACACATGTTTAGTTAGACAGCGTCTAAAAGTTAAATGCTCCTAAAACGGATGTTTTATTTTTGTCACTACAAAACCATGTTTATACCGTGTTTACTTAAACACTGTCTAACTCGATCCACATTTTTTAAATAAGGTAACATCATACCAAAACGTTTCATTTCACGCAGAACTCATTTTGTAAATCCAATACATGTTAGCGTCATAGAAAAAATGGAACGTTATTAGCATGAAGATTGACTGTGTGTGTTATGGTGACAGCGCTGGTGTGCGTGGGGTGCTCCAAGAAAAGGGCAGGTCAAGTATGCCTCGCTCGCCCCGCCATTAGTATTTCTATATTGTTCTTTAAGGATGGCCACTGACAAAGTGCGACGTAGGATAATAATACGTGTGTTCAGTTCAGTTTTAGGATGCATTTTTATGCCGAGCTTATCTATAGATCTACCACGAGGATCAAATTTTACCCGATCTAAAGTTATTGTACGGGCGAAATCTATTGTAAACTTGTATCGCTTTTAAAAAAAATAATCATCATAATATTGAAACGGGTAAACTTGTTCACGATGTTTATTAATATAATAATAAATATCTCTATTTATTATCCAAAAACTACACGATACTTTTTAAAGTATGTAGTTATTTTATTCAAAATTATGGTAAGACGACAGTTAAACACCTCTTAAACTATGGGTTGGGGATGTTTAAATTTTAGCACGGGTTTAACGCATGTCTATCTTAAACGCGTAGACACGGATTTGTGGTATGGAATTTATGAAACAACTGTTCAACAAGTGTTTAAGGCGCGTCTAAATCTTTTGTGGTAAGACGGTACATAACTAATCCTCCGCTACACAATTTTTGTTTGGGGGTGGTGCTTAAAAGGTTTACGAAATGAGTAAATAATAAAGAAGAGAAAACACCGAGTAGTTATCCGCTGTAAGGCAGTGGTTATTAGTAAGGGTCAAGCAATGACAAAGACAAAGAGGCACACCGTTTTTAGATCCAATGTTTTCTTCACAGTTGCTCGTCTAGTGAGTGGCTCTTATCACACCGCTTAGAGTCAAAATCCAAGCTATTGCGCGCGCGTGCTTTTTACTTTACATTACCGCACTAGAATTTTATGATGATATTCCGATTGAGTTAAGTTTGTATCTCTTCATATTTTACCCAGGTCGTGATTGTTTTAAATATAAATAAAATAAATATAAATATGTGTTGGACATTTCACACAGCGCCATCTAGCCCCAAACTAAGCATGGCTTGTACTATGGGAACCAGATGACTGATACAATACTTATATACTTTTTTGTTTGTAAATACATACATAGAATACAATATAACACCCAGACGCAGAACAAACATCTATGTTCATCACACAAATGTTTGTCCCGGGTAGGAATCGAACCCACAGCCTTCAGTTCAGAAGGCAGGGATACTATCAACTGAGCTATCGGGTTTTTCTCTAATCTGTGGATTGAACCGTAGGCCTAGCACGAATATTTACGCGCGCGTAAGTGTAACGTTAACGTAAAACTCCCTTATTACGATTGCGTCTGCCGCTCAACTGCTGTCAAAGTTCATAAATTTTGACAGCAGTTGAGCGGCAGACGCGCGTCAGCAGCGCTGCTAGCTCGTTCGTAATAGGGGGGCAGATCAAATGCCATACAACTGGCTTACGTTAACGTTACACTTACGCGTGCGTAAATATTCGTGCTAGGCCCACTGACCGACCGTATCATATCACAGAGTTTTTACAACATTTCGTCTTCATTTTGTGGATTTAATAATTTGTAGGTGCCTCCTTCGAAAACATTTATTATAGCAGCGCAGTGCGGGTGCCAGAGTGCGTATACATATAGGGTAAGGCAGAAAAATACAACCCAGGTTATTGAAGCCTATTTTACTAAACAAGCGAGCTACACATTCGACCACATCGTCACATTCATCTGGACGGTTATTCTCTATGGAAACACAGATTCCACACGATACGAAACCACGTCGTTATCGTGTCTTGTTCAAATCGTGTTACAGCGTTAGGAGTACCTTTACTTTACATAAAGTTAATAGTTATTTTTATTTTGTATAAAATTTATCGACATAAGTGGTGGTAGGTTTTGATGTGGTTGATGTTTCGGAACGCATCTCTGTAAAACATGTGATTTTTGACAGTTCAAATCGCGAAAATTTCAAATTCATTTCGCGCGGTTTTATTTATTTTTTCGTTTCATAGAGAATAGAGTTTTGCAGAATTCTTATGTAAGACAAGGAATTCGCGTGGTTTCGAAGTAAGGACACAGAATAATGGCCCAGGTGAGATTGTGGTCAAACGCAAGCTTAGTCGTTAATAAAAAAAGTACTTTTTGATTCCTAAGCTTATTTTAATGCAGTTTATTACAAAGTAAAGGCGAAGGTTTCCCTTTACTAGGTAATACGACGCTTAAAAATAAGAAACATGCGCGCCATTTAATAAAAAAGTTAAAAAAATACAAGTAAGTCTGATTTTTCCTCGCAGCTGTGATTAAAAACTTGGTGTGAAACACATGTGCATTGATCGATACACTTTCATTTTTCTCAGGATAATACCACCAGCTCGAGCGCAATGATCAATTTAGCACACTTGTATCATAATGTACTAATTACTTACCCTGGGGAAATAATCAAATTGCCGTCCAAATCCTGGTAGTAAGTATGAAGTGCTGGAATGATCAGTCCTATAACGAACAGGATAGACATGACGATATTTCTAGATCTTGGGCTCCGGCAGAATACGAACACTGCGGCTCCTAAGCTGTAGAGCTGTATATCAGCTGCTAAGTACCTAAAAATGAGATAACTACATCAAATAATCACACCATTTGATGTTGATTTTGATTAATATAGTGGGTCTTCTGTCAATGGTTTCAAAATAAACTCCCTTTTTAAGTAGGTTCTCATAAAAAAAAAGTATACGAATGACGTGACGAGCTAGACGTTCGCTGAGTGTTAAAAGTTACGGCTGCCCATTAGGTGCTGGATCGCTTGTCAAAATCATCATATAAAAAACAAAGCGATCCAATACAGGCTCTGTTTAGAATCGCGCTAAGAGTTCATAGTACGGCTTGCTAGTTTATATCGTGGTGACAATCAATTTTATAATCGTCGCTGCTCACCATGCTTGCGGCATACACCGTGAGGTGTCGTCGTAGTTGTTGATATACAACAAGTGCTGCCACCAGTACCGTCTGCAGTCTTCAGCCTCCTCTACCACTGCTATCTGGATAAATACAACGATATTACTGAACGTGATGATATAGAATCTTTGCGAAAATCACGTCGGTTCTAACAATTTTAAATCTGATTGGAACTTACATTCCATAATGGCCCGGTACCAAAGTGTTTTGTCCATGTCGCTGTTACCGCCAGCACAAGCGCAAACGGTGGTGTCAGCCTGAAACGATTTGTACATGAACCATAGCTCAATGACACGCTTTAGTTTCACATCAGCAATGTTTATCTTAGACTGCGTTTACGCAAGCAAGAAAACTTCTGCAATAAGTGTTATACTCTATCAGACAGCAACTTGCATGTGTAAACAACGTAGCAGAAGTAAGATAATAACTATAGTAAGTAAGATAGTAGGACTGTTGGCCTCATTACTACTCAAAGTCGCGCAACGAGCTATGGAGCTCTATATAGATATAGAGCATGGCTATCGAGATAAGATCCGAAATGAGCAGATCCGCAGGAGAACTAAAGTGACCGATGTAGCTCTTAGGATTAGCAAGTTGAAATGGCAATGGGCAGGCCATATCGCTAGTAGAACTGACGACCGGTGGGGAAGAAAGGTTCTCGAGTGGCGACCACGAACCGGAAGACGCAGCGTAGGCCGGCCTACCGACGGTAGACCGACGACCTGGTGAAAGCCGTGGGGAGCCGATTGATGTAGGAGGCGAGCAGCCGCTCTAAGTGGCGCTCCCTGGGGGAGGCCTATGTTCAGCAGTGGACGTCTTCCGGCTGTTAATGATGATGATGAAGATAGTAGGTAAAGTATACCACGTGACATGTGCCATTAATTATGTTACGATAAAACATTGCCAGCAATAAAAATGAAGCCACTCCTTATCCTGTCGAAGAGAAGAGAGAAGGGAGGTGGAGAAAGACAAGGGAAAATAATTATAAACGAATATTCCCGTTATCCTTTTCCTTCTCCTCCATAGAATTACGTTGTGGCCAAGGCTTGTATAGTACTTTCCTCAAATAATGCGCGGAAATTAAAATTGTAGGTGGAGTACCTATTCAGAACTCATTTAAAAATATTTTTTCCCGCGATGTATGAAGATACAACTAATCCTTAAAATATTTATTTATTTATTAGATTTGAACCCGCGACCTTTTACTCACAGGATTAGACGCTCTATCAACTAGGCTACGGTCACATTAGCACATGGTGCGAAAATCTTTAGTACTATTAGTTTCACCGTGCTGAGTTGGCGACACATAATCCTAAAGATGTTCGCCGCTAGCGATCGTGTGACCATAGCCTAGTTGATAGAGCGTCCTACCCTGTGACGCGGAGGCGAGGACGCGGGTTCAAATCCCGATGGTTGATAAAATTTAAAGAACAACATTGTGGTTTTTATACTTCAGAAATCAATTCCATGAGCTTTTTAATTGCAAACCAGCACGACAGATATGAGTTTACTATGTAACTTATCTGGCCGCTAAACCACGACAGATATGGATTTTCATACAAACATTGCCGGCCGCTGCTCGCCAGTACAGCAATTGCGATTTATCTCGAAGAAGGTTGTCAAAATAATGCTCAAATTTCCAAGCATGTTTGAGAAAACGAATTAACCCATATGAAGCTACCTGGGGCGGGTCAGGGTAGTAAATAATATTTTAGTAAATAAAGATCGTTAGTCGCACCTCAACCATCTCAACAGGGTGGTCGTCGGCAGCGTCCTCCACGAAATTTCATTCTTCTCAGCGCGAACCAGAGAGTTATAGACCAGCAGAAACGCAGACAGGAACAGGAAGGTCTGCATTATCACCGTGCAGTTTAGGATGATGTGCATAGGGAGTACGTCGTACATCTGATATAAAATATACTTCAATAGCAATATCTCTCATTAACAAACTTCAGTTACTCAATAGGAAACTAGAGCAAGCGCGCGAAACGAGCTAAATAATTGACGGGCCCGATAGCTCAGTTGGTAGTATCCCTGCCTTCTGAACTGAGGGCTGTGGGTTCGATTCCTACCCGGGACAAACATTTGTGTGATGAACATAGATGTTTGTTCTGCGTGTTACACAACCACATACGCAAGGAATCGCCGATGCAGCAGCCACCTAGTTACAACATGCAGGGTACATCGGTCATCGTGTCTTCCATATTCAGCGCAACGTGACTGCAGTGGGGCAATGCATCAAACACGAGGCGCCTACACAGCGCTTTCCACCGGACACCGGACGAAGCACCGTGGGACCGCGTCACTCTTTGTTCTAGCATCGGACAATTGTCACATTTTAACTTGTAATTTTTAATGTAGTCTTTGAAATAGTTTTTGTATTTTTTTGGATTCTCCGGCTGTGGCCTTCGTAATTGACGCAGACGGTAGGATGTCAAATTAGAGTCAGTGAATCGATCAACGACTTTGGCATCCGAATCTACAAGAGCTGCGGCCGGGAGAAGTATCCAGACATTGACACGACCAGAGAAATACAAATGTATTGGTAAGTACCTAGATCTTACTAGAGTTGCTTTCCTTGTGTCCTTTTATGTGTCCTTTTATGTGTCCTTTTGTATGTCCTTTTATGTGTCCTTTTTTGTGTTTCTTATGTGTGCCTATTTTTACTGTGTCTCTTTAAAGTGTTTATCTTAACGTGTCTATTATAAGTGTCCAAGATTTTCCATCCATGAAATTCGCGGTCTCCTAGGTTAGATAATGTTCGTAGAGCATTGCAATTAGATGCTAGTAGAGATTTAGAAATAATTTTAGAAGATACAGAAGACTTAGATTTGACCAATTCAGATTTAGATACCTCACTGGCGTCAGAATCTGTTAAAATGAGTGAGATACTTGTAGATCAGATATATAAAGCCTTGAGGCTGCTTCCCGAGTTCGATGGGAACCCGAACGTTCACACTCGTTTTATTAATTTGTGTGACCAATTACTAGCGCAGTATATGCAAACAAATGCCACTTTTGCACTGAGTAACTTGGCCCTGTTAAACGGGATCCTTAATAAAGTGACAGGGCCCGCCGCCCGAACCATCAATTCAAATGGTATCCCAGAGAACTGGCTCGGGATACGTAGCGCTCTCATTAATAATTTCGCAGACCAACGCGATGAGACCTCTCTATATAATGACTTGTCGCTCTTAACCCAGGGTTCCGCAACCCCGCAGGAATTTTACGAAAAATGCCAAAATCTTTTTAGCATAATTATGACCTATATCAGCTTGCATGAGAGTATACCGAGCACCATTGAAGCAAAACGAGAACTTTATAAAAAGTTAACCCTTCAGTCATACCTGCGCGGTCTACGCGACCCACTAGGTTCTCGTATACGTTGCATGCGACCTGATACAATAGAAAAGGCCTTTAGAGTTCGTTCATGAGGAAATGAACACGTTATATTTGCAGCAGCGTAATGATCACCTGCCTGAGAGAAAGATGCAGTCTACGTCTTCGTTTAATATGCATAAACCCTCTTTCAGCTTTCAACCACCAGTTGCATTACCACCCCCGCGCGCATTTACGTTTCCACCTGCGATTAATATGCCAGGCCCCTCTAAGCCTATAAATTATCAGCTACCGAGGCCAATGCCAATTTGGAGACCCCAAATGCCTCTGAACCATGGCCCCACGCGAACTCAACAGATGTTTAGCGCACCTCCACCAAACTATAGACCCCAAAGTAACGTCTTTAGAATGCCTCAACAACGGCCAGGTTTTCAACCCGCACATAACACAGGCCCGCAGCCCATGAGCGGCGTAAGCCATTACGTAGCGAAACCCTTTCCATCAAGACCATTGACAGGACATGACTGGACTAAGCATGGCAACCCGCCTCCGTCTTATTATTTCAAGTCACGAGAGATGAACTTTAACGAGTTTTATGACCAACAATACGACTATTACGATCCCTATGGTGACTATTACAATGACTATTACTACGTTGACTACGGCGAGCAGTCATACCCTGACCAGACTTACACGGGACAGACATACGACCCGACATACGAGCAACAGACTAACAATCCCGAGTACGTACCCGCGTATGTCGAAGAGACCCGCGACGAAGCCCCCACTGAAAATCAGGATTTTCAGGCGGCCCCGAAATCAGAAAGACGAAAATAGAAATTAACCTACAGACACAACGGCAACTACCTTTCATACAAATAGCAGATCCGCCACTAAAATTACTAATTGATACTGGTGCTAATCAGTCGTTCATTAGCCCCGAATCAGTAGATAAATTCTTTGCCCACATACCTTGTAATTACGACCCCTTTGAGGTAACGAACATTCACGCTACGACTCGGAACGACTACTCTATCACCTTACCGTGTTTTAAAGAATTTAATGAAGACAGCGAGATAACTCTCTTCATATATGAATTCCATGACTACTTTGACGGTTTGATTGGTTATGATCTGTTAGAAAAGTTAGAGTCAAGCATCGATCTGAAAAATAAAGTATTAGTCACGCGGCAATCCACCAATCCCCTGCGTATGTACGACTCTCGGAATTGCAATCTATATGAAGAGATAATACCGGCTAATACATCTCAAATGATTCGAGTCCCGATTAATTTTCATGACGGCGACGCATTAGTGACAGAACAGACTATATCCAACTGCACTATACGTGATTGCGTCACCACAGTAAAGAATAGTCGCGGTATCGTCGAGTCATTAACCCTACTAGACATGACATAATGTTCTCTATGGACCGACCGATTAGCGCGGAGCTTTTTAACATAAATTGCACGCGCGCGGATCAACCAGTGGATCGCGCGACCGAAGTACTTTCGCGCTTACGAACTGACCATCTGAATCCTGAAGAAAGAGCCAATTTAGAATCTCTTTGCGCTCAATACGCTGATGTCTTTTATATCGAAGGTGAACCCCCTAACATTCACCAATAAAATTAAACATAGCATTCGTACCACTGATGAAGTACCTATCTATACTAAAAGCTATAGGTACCCTTTCATTCACAGAGGTTCAGGAACAAATCTCAAAAATGTTAGATCGGGGAATTATTCGACCTTCCCAATCAGCATGGAGCTCACCCATCTGGGTAGTTCCCAAGAAGGGTGATGCCTCGGGAAAAGCCAAGTGGCGTATAGTCGTCGACTTTAGGAAAGTAAACGAAAAAACAGTAGATGACAAATACCCCATCCCTAACATCAGCGACGTACTAAACAAACTAGGTAACTGTCACTACTTTACAACGCTAGATCTTGCCAGCGGATTCCACCAAGTGGAGATGAATCCAGAGGACGTCCACAAAACCGCTTTTACCGTCGAGCATGGTCACTTTGAATTCTTAAGAATGCCGATGGGACTTAAGAATTCTCCGTCTACTTTCCAACGGGTTATGGACAACCTCCTTAGAGAACTTCAAAACGTAGTATGTCTAGTCTATCTCGATGACATCATCGTATTCAGCGTCTCATTACAAGAACATATGGTAAATCTAGAGAAAGTCTTTAAAAGATTGAGGGAATCGAACTTCAAGATTCAGATGAATAAGTCGGAGTTTCTTAAGCTAGAGACCGCCTATCTAGGTCACATCATTAGTAAAAACGGTATCAAACCAAACCCCGACAAAATAGCTGCCATTCAAAAATTCCCGCTGCCGAAAACCGCCACCGAGATAAAACGTTTTCTCGGCTTGTTAGGTTATTATAGGAAATTTATTCCGGACTTTGCTCGTATAACAAAACCAATGACGCAATGCTTGAAGAAAGGCTCCAAAATTACGTACGACGACACTAACTACATTAACTGCTTTGAAAAATGTAAAGTACTATTGACAAACGACCCAATACTGCAGTACCCTGACTTTACGAAGGACTTTATACTCACGACCGACGCATCCAACTTTGCCATAGGCGCCGTTCTATCACAAGGCACTATAGGTAGTAACAAACCAATCGCTTACGCGTCTAGGACTTTGAACTCGAGAGCTATTTAGCTTTATCTTTCAAGTACTATTGGACTAAAATGAAAGAATGTATTACAAAGTACATAAATGAATGTAATATATGCGGCCAGGCTAAATACGATCGTAGTCCTATCAAACAAAGATTCTCAGTTGTTCCACCGCCATCGAAACCATTCGAGATAGTGCATCATGACCTTTTCACAGCCCAGAACGAAAAATACCTTACAATAGTAGACGCATTCTCTAAGTACGCCCAAGCATATCACCTCAGAGACGGCACCGCTCTCAGTGTCGTTCAAGCTCTTTTAATATTCTGTACTCATCACGGCGTCCCAATCACCATAGTAACTGACCAAGGCGCCGAATTCACCAATCAAATATTCTCTGAATTTACTAGACTTCACAAAGTTCAACATCATAAGATTCTCGCTTACTCTCCCAACGACAACGGCATAGTAGAGAGATTTCACTCTACAATCCTCGAGCATCTAAGAATATTAAAACTCGAGAAACGTAATGAGCCCGTAGTTAATTTAATGCCTTACGCGGTATTAGCGTACAATAGTTCCATTCATAGTTTTACCAAATGCCGACCTTTAGACTTAATAACCGGACACTTTGACCCACGTGACCCACTAGACATCGACTTATCCGAACACTTACTACAACAGTACCTACAAGACCATAGACAACGAATGAATCAAGTATACGACCTAATTAACGAGACATCTTTACACGACAGAACCCAACTGACCGAAAACCGAAATAAAGACAGAGAACCCGAAAAAGACTATGTCCCTGACCAACAAGTATTTGTACGGAACCCTATGGCGGCACGACAAAAGTTAGCCCCGCGTTACACACAAGACACCGTACTAGCCAATCTCCCAATCCACATTTATACTAAAAAGAAATGCGGCCCAGTCGCTAATACAAATACAAATACAAATACAAATCATTTATTAATAACACCAGTGTTACAAGTCGAGGTTGTGTTATGTAGTGTAACATACATCACTACGGTAATAATATAATAATATTAAAATGATACCGATTTATTTACCTACAATTAAATAAATCCAATAAATAATATTCAAAAAAAATTAAATTCAATACATTAAATGATATGAAATTAACTTATAATAACTCTGGTAGTTTATAAAACTCTTGGACATTATAAAATGTGTTCTCCAAAAGCCAGGTTTTTAGACGAGCTTTAAACGCCCCAGTCGAAGGTGCATCCCGTACAGGTTCAGGTAGTCTGTTATATACCGACGCACATACGGGTATTTGGTCAATCTACGCGGCCAAAATTATTTTATGTTCTTTGTCGATCCTAGGGGATATGACGTTATGAAAAAAGCACTTTTTATAGTTTTCAAGTAAAATTTATTGATAAAAATTATTTTATTTACTTAATTCAGTTCACATCATCTTCAGAAGAGTCATCATTATTCTGCATTACAATATTCGGCATCGCAGGCGTAAGAAGTGCAATTGTCTCAGGCAAAAAACAATTTAACCTACTTTTTTTTACGCTTCTCATGCTACTTATGAGAGGGTCCGAAGTTAGAAGTAGCCGATTAAAAATGTCTCGATTACAAGTTTCCCTTGAAAATTTTCGTGCGAAACCTTGGCGGTATGATCTAAAATGTTTGTTTCGCGCTTCCGCAGCCTCTCCTGAGAGCTGCCCAATAGGCAACAATGCGTTTTTTATAATAACTGCACCGTGAACCAGTATTTTATGCAATGTTGGGGTCATTGGGTGCCAAGGATATAACTCAACATATAAGCGAGCTGTATCTAATGCATATTTATCATATTTTTCGTTGTCAATTATATGCCCGCTTGAAATTGTTTCCAATATAACTTTTAATCTGTATATTAAGTCATAACTGATGCCTGTTATGTCCGAAGCCAATTTGGGGTCTTCAAAAAATCTTCGACTCGTATTGCCATCATTGGTATTTCCGAAGTTTGCCTTTGGTATATCCACCAATAAACCAGTTTCTTTACGAAATCTAGCCTGTATTTCCATTTTTGTTTCATTTTCTATATATTTTTCTTCCTCTGTCTTTCTCTCTCTGTATTTTTTCACTGGCAACTTGTATGCTAAATGGAGAATGCTTTCAAAAAAGCGAATTCTGGCATGTAATATTGAAAGCCCAAACTCAATAGCTTCAGGATTGACATCTTTTTGAATGTCAAACTGGTTAAAATCTTTGGAAGTTGCACCACAAATGTAGCATCGACTTGTAGATTTTGTACCAGTGGCAGCATTACAAACCTTACCATCAACCATTGTCATGATGAATACATGATTAACAAGGAAAATTTTTCCATTTAAATTAACCTCTGTGGCAGTAAGCGACTTTGCAGAATTTTTCACGTAATTGATTTCTTCTTCCGTTATGTCAGTACTTTCTTTTACAAATCGGAATCTTATGGGACGACAAAACCGTGGAGAAGAAGGTGTTGGATTTTCCCATAGCAGCTTTTCATCTTCTTTACCAGAGACTAATCTTAGAGGGACGAAACAACTTTGAAATATGTTCGCATCTGAGTCTGCATCATTTACAAATTTTTGTTTAAACTGAGATTGCTGCGAGCCATCACAACCCCATTTACAAATAAGCTTTAGGCTATCTCGTTCATGATCTTTCAATGTTATTAGCACTTCTTCTAGGAAAGTAGACAAACGCCCAACTGTATGATCAACCAAAGGTTGTAAATCGCTTTCGGCATAGGTACTGGTTACTCTGCAGGTTTCTAAAGGTGGGTAACACTCTTGTTTTGCTTTTTGTAACACAGAATAACAAGGGAAGAACTTCTTGTTAGTATTTCTCACTATTTCGTATTGTCGACGAGTTAAATCGGCTTCCACGAACATAGACAATGCTTGTGTTGGTGTAAGAGAAAGTTTTTTTTCATCCTCTGATTTAGAAAAAGCTTTTTTGTATTCTCTAGCACGTGTTGGAGTACTAGTGATGTCTTTTAGTATTTCCGAAGCATCTCGTTTTCCATCTGTCCGCAACCCAACCTGAGCAGCATGAATAATTACATCTTTTTCAGTAGTAGACCGCACCTCTTCAGTTTTTCTCCTCTTAGTTCTAACACTTGACTCTTGAAATAACTTGGATGGTCGACCTGGCCGGTTGTGTGCTGGAATCACAGGAATTTCAAATGTTCCTTCTAGCCACGAATGGTTGGTTTTCAAAAACACGTCTTCCTTCTTATGAGCTTTTAACCACCTTTGCTTTATTTGTGATTTAAAATGTGCAAAATTGTGTTTCAGGCTCTCAGTTTGGTCTTCAGTGTAATCCTCACACGCCAAAAGTTGGTCTTTCAAAAAATTTAATTTATCTTCTAAACTAGATAAATCAAGCTCTTGTAAACGCTCGAATAAGTATTTACGGGTCACAATTTTCACTCCCGAACAGCCTTGTGAACCTAAAACAAAAACACATTCTTGTAAAATGCTCCAAACTTCAATAATAATAATTTTGACTTTTAGACGAAAAAATTTCAATTTTCTAAAATTGAGCCTATGAGCCTATCCGCGGTCTTCCGCGGCTAATTTTTTGATTATCTACTCTGCAAAGCCTTAAACTTTCGATTGTATTAGAAATTGTAGCAGGATCTACCTTGATAGTATAACAAATACACGATTAAACAAATATAATGACAAAAAAAATCTCCATAATATGTAAGTGCTTAGAAAATACATTATCTGTACTTAATAATAATTTAAAAAGATGAGACTTTTAATTAATCACTGCATAGTTACCTGTAGTATCAGGATCCATCACTATTAAGTCTGAGATGACCGTAGATTATTATATATTTAACTGCAAAGTTTATGTTTTAACACGAAAGCCGAGAATAGACACGTACACTAACTTGAACTATCGAATTCCGACTAAAATCAGACGCGCTGCGTGCGCGTGGGAAAGGCGGGTTGGGGTGGGTATTGTTCTCTGATTAGTCACCTAGCGCAGGTAGTTGCTGTTTTTGACCTTCTTTGCATTTTGTTAAATTGACTTATGGCCGCGTAGATTGACCAAATACCCGTATGTGCGACGGTCCCATAATGTAGACGGACCTCTCAGACTTGGCAAGCTTATGCACAGGAGTCACAAGGCGGTTCTTATGCTTGTTGCTACGCATCGCTCGAGACGTATTTTCGCCTTTACGCTGAAATGATAGCAGATGTGTGTGTGTAAAAAGGGTAAGTCACGCCTTAAGCGAAGTCCTAAGAATCCCACATTGTTGCAGGACACTATTGTTGGCGTTTCTACTGCAACCGACCCGCGGACAAGATGTAACGATTGACTCCCTCGACAATGGACCCGGACTACTACCCTTTAAACTAGGGGCGACGAAAATAATCACTCATTACCATTCCTTCCTGAACTACGTAGATTTAGACAGCATCCACTCGCAGATAGAATCTGTGGAATCTCAGATAAGTGACCTGCGGCCTCAACTGAACAATAAGACCTTGTTTCTTTTTGATCCTCATATCGAACATCTAAGTAATAAACTCGCGAAAATCTCAAGTCAAATAGAGACTTTCAAATCAAGTCGTAATAAGAGAGGACTCATTGACGGCCTCGGATCGGTAATCAAAAGCATATCCGGTAACTTAGATTACACCGACGCGATCAAATATGAAAACGCGATTAAAATATTGCAAAATAACGAACAAAAGATAGAGACAGAATTTAATAATCATGTCAGTTTAAATAAAGATTGGATTACGCATAGCTCCAAATTGATTGATAGTATAGTATCGAACCAAGATAAAATAGGTAAAGCATTAAATTTAATTATGAAAAGCGATGCCGCTAGGGAAACCGATTTAATTAAATATGCTCATTTAGCACAGCATTTCTTCATTTTAGGAGATTTATTTGAGGAATTAAATAACTTAGAAAATACGTTATCGTTTATTCGTGCATCGAGCACTCCATACTCGATAGTTAGTTTAGAAGAAATTAAGAATACAATAGGTAAACTGAATACGCTATATTCTAAGGAAGAAATCCTTGATATAGAATTCAGAAACTTTTACGAAATAATTAAGCTAGGTTATTTTTATTTAGATAAGCAGATAGTAATAGTTATAAAGGTCCCAATTATCAGCCCCGTAACCTACGAACTGTACAGACTAGCAATCGTTCCTAATAAGAAACACGAAGTCCTCATCCCTTCCTCACCTTTCGTAGCAATCTCTGGGACAGATTCTAGGTACATGGAGGCAGAATGCCCAAAGGTAAATTCATGGTTTCTCTGTGAGTCGAAGCCCAACTACAAGACGCAAGACAAGCCCGATTGCGTCCAGCATCTGATAGCCCAGCAAGAACTCCAACCACTCTGCAAACTGACTCAAGTGATCCTGACGAATGAAGCCCTGGAACGTGAGCCCTGTACTGGACGAAAAACATTACACGCTTAACTTCCCTACTCCGACCAAAATTAGTACCTCCTGCGGACAAGAACAGTACCAGACGCTTCAGGGAAGCTACCTAATAATCATCCCACTTAACTGCAATCTGAAGACACCCAGATTCACCATCTCCAACACAAACGACCGGATCAAAGGACGTGTACTAAGGATCATGGAAATGCCTCAGTATGACGAGTCGAGGCCCACAGATTATCCACCCACCGTCCTCAACGCACCAAACTTAGAAAATCTTCATTCACTAAATACAAGAATAACACTCGAGACTCCGGCTCACCTCCAGAAAATCACCGACCCAGCTATATACCACACCACTATTCCAGTTTACCTAATGATAGCAGGTGCAAGTGCCCTCGGTACTGTACTAGCGTACCGCCGACTACGAGCGAGATTCGCAAAGAAAACGAGCCAAACTGCAGAAGTCGACAACGACGTGCCTGAAATACTGTATGCGACCCCATCGCCGAGACGTATCAACCCTAATCAAATAAGGGTTGACCATAAGAACATTTCAGTAACCCTCTCGAACAAGATTCTCGATTAGTCGCTGATCTACGGGGGGAGATGTTACACAACCACATACGCAAGGAATCGCCGATGCAGCAGCCACCTAGTTACAACATGCAGGGTACATCGGTCATCGTATCTTCCATATTCAGCGCAACGTGACTGCAGTGGGGCAATGCATCGTACACGAGGCGCCTACACAGCGCTTTCCACCGGACACCGAACGAAGCACCGTGGGACCGCGTCACTCTTTGTTCTAGCATCGGACAATTGTCACGTTTTAACTTGTAATTTTTAATGAAATAAATTTAAGTTTTTGAAATAGTTTTTGTATTTTTTTGGATTCTCCGGCTGTGGCCTTCGTAATTTGCGTCTGAGTGTTTTATTCTATCTATGTATTTACAAACAAAAAAGTATTTAAGTATTGTATCAGTTATCTGGTTCCCATAGTACAAGCTGTGCACCAAGGTGGACCACGGGTATTTTTTTTTCTTTTGTTTTCATCCAGTGGTCCACATAAATAGCCAATAATCATATCGTGTTTAGAATGATGTACTGCAAGTGATCCACTCAGAAAATGCATGTACCAAATAAGATGACTTTTATACGTTCCTGAAAAACAAAATTTGCAACCAAATAGTTCAAAATTTTTTTACTAATGGAACACCAGGGCTACATCTATTGAGAAGGGGTTCAGGTTCCGTGAGAAGTAGGTGGGGCCTCTTCTTAATAATTGATTGATGCAACCCTGGTATACTTCGTAATTATAGCATCGAATCTAAGATAACAAATAAAACCCATTTAGACTCAAAGAAAACCAAGTTTGGTAACTGTGGTTATCTAGTCGGAAAAAAAGTCGGACCTCAGCGCTCATTTCAGCGGAAATAGCGTCATCGTTTCTGCAAAAGGCATGAGCTAGGGGAGAGCTTTCCGTTCTATTTTCAAATAAAAGTTGGTTGAATCGGACCTCAGCGCTGAGGTCTCCTGAATCGCTATGCTGGACCATATTTTTCGGTGAAAAGACCATAAGGGCGTGAAATATGTTATGTGTTTATTATGGATCAACATGATGTTGTAAGTAATTTTTCATCACAGTTGCTCGTAAATTAGCTCTTATCCTACGCTTTTAGGATCATAATCCAAGAAATTTCCAACGTGTGCTTTTTAGTTTTCATTACAGTACTAGTGGTTTATGATGATAACCCGATTCAGTTAAGTGCTGTGTATTGCTTCAAGTAATACCTATACAGAAGAAGAATCTTTAATTTACCCCGCTTATACAGTTTCAGTTTCCCCAGAAACAGATTAGAGAGAAAAAAAAATATCTACAGACCTGCAACCATATTCTCAAATCCATCGACAACGTTTCGGTTCGAAACTTACGCTATCCGTCTCCTTCATCTACATTTAGAATGAAAGACGGAGAGTGTAGGTTTCGAGTCGAAACGTTTTCGATGCGTTTAGAATAGGGGTGCTAGAATATTTTCGTAACTGATATTTATATTACCACAGATGAGATAAAAAAAATCTGACAGGTACCTCCTCAGTAAATATTTAATTTTATGAATTAGACATAGACATTGGCATCATTTATTCATAATATAAATTACACATCAAAAAATAATAGTTGCAATAATATTAATAGAATTATTGCAGTCAACATTGAGTATTAAATTGATCATAATTGATTTTAATACATAATAATAAAATATGGGATTTACATTGTGTAAATATCCCTACATATATCCCTTCCCTACATATATGAATGTGTAATTCTGGCGCGCTACGGAACACACACATAATGATATCAAATCTAATTTATCCCATAGGTTCTATTGTTCAAAAAATATCGTAACCGCGATGCAGGACTACAAGACTTTTAGCCCTTCTCCATACATTTTCTAATTTATCATATCTAACGCCATCTAGGGACAATAATTTGTAGCTGTTTGTTTGTTTGTTATTGAACAAAACCCTAGATACTGAACTGATTTTCATGCGGGTTGTACTAATATGCTTAGAAATAACCGGCGCACAACATAGGATATATTAAAATACAAATATCATTAAAAAAATTTGGTCAAAATTATTAAAATATCATTACGAAACCGGACGGAATTTTATACAACATGGCCGCTTCATGGTGAATTTTTTGGCTACTGACGGTTAGTTTATGTCACAGTAATTTTTTTATGTTGTATTATGGCTCCACACATAGTGTATTTAGCCAGTGTTAAGTATAGTAATTTTTCGTCGTGTTGTTATTGAATATTTCACATGTTTCACATAAAGTCCATCTGGAGGCACAGATTAAAAAAAAAAACGTGTGTAAGGCCATGAACAAAGAGTAATAGGAGTTAATTTCGGTAGTAAATATGCATTAAATAGTGGAATGAAATTTTACAATTTATTAGAATTCTTTAACAATTATTAGTTTTTCTATTTAAGCCCTTGCAGGTTGTTTGAGGTTTTTGGAGTAAAATAGATATACCATCAAATAATATGTAAGTAGTATGAATCGATTGCATTCAAGATATAAACATGTTACTTATACTTAAGTGCCCGCAGATTAGAGAAATAAACGGCCAAGTGCGAGTTGGGCTCGCGCACGAAGGGTTCCATATCATTATCTACTTATAAAAACTAGAAAAAAAACGTTTGTTGTACGAGAAAGAAAAAATACTAAAATACAGAATAAAATAAGTATTTAAGGGGTTAAATACTTATTTTATTCTGTATTTTTTGTATAGCGGCAACAAAAATTTATTTATCATCTGTGAAGATTTCAGCTGTCTTTCTATCACGGTTCATCAGATACAGCCTGATGGTGACAGACGGACAGACGGACAGCGGAGCCTTAGTAATAGGGTTCCGTACCCAAAACGGACTGACGACGTCTGTCAGGCTGTCTGTCCTTCTGTCCGTCTGTCACCAGGCTGTATTTCATGAACCGTGATAGTTAGAGCTTATCTTGGGAGTATAATCTTGACCCTTGCTACGCATTGCTAAACCAATTTTTGGCATTACATGACGTTTATGTTTGGCTAACAGCAGCCCTACCGTGTAAGCATTCTGGTAATGAACATCGCCTGCCATCCTGCTTGTGCCAATGTACAAGCCCTTGAGTGCGAGCAAGAGAGCACACGATTACGATTGCCACCGGGCTTACACGGTAAGGCCACTGGTCTGAGGGCCAATGCATACTACCATAGGCTAATGCAGTGGACCAACGATACTCTTACGTTACGTAATAAATTATATACTCTTTGAATGATACTAATACTCTTTGGAATGATACGAAGTAGATTTTTTTCTCTAATCTGTGTACGAAACATATTATGTAAAATGCCCTGGGGGTCTAGCAAAGATCACAATCACTAACGCTAACGCCTCACGCTAACTCCAAAAATGTATCGAAATGACATTCGCTACGGAAAAGTTAGCGATTTCCGAAACGTCATTTCAGTACATTTTGGAGTTAGCGTTTGGCGTTAGCGTTAGCGGTTGGTATCTTTGCTAGACCCCCAGACTTTGCCCTATTGTAAAAATGTTTTGAAAGCCTAGATTTTAATATAATATAGGTTTTAATTAATCATGAGTTCGATGATACTTATCGAAATATCATCGAAAATTTTTCTATAGTTAAGTAGCCATGAGTGGAGATTTCATCAAAATTGGTCCAGGAATATCAAGGATAATAATTAGCGTACCTATGCTGTTTTGGAAAATATTATAATTAATTATTTCATCCATGATTAAGACATGTCATTTTTACTTCGTGGAAGTGATTATACGAGCAGAAAACTCAGTGTGGCTGATAGAAAATCAGTTTTTAAAAATAAAGCCATTGCCAAACCGAAACCTAAAAAGTAATGTAGTCCACGCGTGGCAACGCCGCGGGCAGTAGCTAGTAAATAATAAATATGAGATTTTAAGCTTTGTAATCGATAAATTCTTGATAAGAATAAAACGCCTACCTTATAAGCCACTCTTTTAGCATATGTTTAAAAGACATAAAGCTTGGAGCATCCACAATTAACTTAGGAATGTTGTTATACACATCAGGTCCCATCACATGGAGTGCTTTTGCAGTTTTTGCCAATGTGCGCGGAACGCTAGACAGTTTGTTTGCGCCCCGGGTATTATAGCAGTGCTTTTCGCCTTGCCTTTTAAAGGAGCTTAAGTTCTCACGCATATAGATGGCAACTTGAAATATGAGAAGGCTGGGCATAGTCATTATGCCGAATTCGGTGAAGAAAGGCCTCGCTGATTCATCCTGTGCGATGCGTGCCATCATTCTCACAGCTCGTTTCTGCATGCGGAAGACGCGCTCCCATTCAGCAGCGCGTCCTCATAGCTCCAGCCCATATTGCAGAAGTGATTGCACACTCGCAAAATAACAGGAACGAACTGCTTCTTTTGGCAAAGTCGACGCAACTCTACCAAGTGCGAAGCAGGCCCCACCCAGTCTTCCGCATATTTTATCTATGTGGGATTCCCACGTCAGTGCCGGATCCAGGTGAAATCCTAGGAATGAAGCCAACTGAACCTGCTCAATGATTTCTCCGTCGAGATCAACCATTAAGCGTCGCCGCTTACGACCTGATAAATCAAAAACCATAAATTGAGTTTTAGCCAAATTTAGCTTCAAGCCGTTCAGCTTAAACTACAACAGAAGTTCGGATGCTACAGTGTTCAGACAGTGTTTAAGCAAATCTAATGATGTAGCTGTTACTATAGCCACTACATCGTCTGCATACATGAACACTTCACCTTCTGCTGTAGCCTGCGGCAGATCGTTGAGCAGAAGTGAGAACGCTAAATTCGACAAAGAAGATCCTTGAGGAACACCTACTTCACTCGTCATACCTTCGGACTTTATCTCTCCCCTATCTCCAGTAACATATTGAGTTCTGCCAGTCATGAAACTGATGATTAATCCGAGAGCAGGACCCGATATACCATAATGATTCAGTTTCATTGCTAGTGTGTTATGATCTGCCACATCAAACGCTTTGGAGAGATCACAAAATAGCACGGCTACTTCAAGTTTATGTTCCCGAGCATCTAAAATTCGACGCACCACTTCCCTTGCTAACATTGTTGTTGACCGCCCCTCACGGTACGCAAATTGACGATTCGACAACGTTCGCGTCGATTTAACAAACTCTGATATTCTTGTAGAAAGACCATTCTCAAAAACTTTTGCTACTGCTGGAATTATAGCTATGGGCCTATATGAGTTTGGATCCTCTTTTTTGCCTTTGCCTTTATAGAGAGGACATGTTCTAACTTCCTTTAACGTTTTCGGGTATATTCCATCTCTTAGACATTGGTTGAATAATATGGACAGAGGTCCCGCTATCGGAACTGCTATTAATCGCAATAATTCAATTGATATGTCATACATGTCTTTTGTGGGTTTGCTTGCCACTCGACTTGTTTATTATCTTGTGTATTTCCCAAGGGGTAAAGTGGTACATTCTGAGGGAACGATCGTAGGGTACATTCGCTTTGATTAAAGCTACCGTGGCCATACCAGCGTGTGCCTTTGGGGCACCACACTGTTGCGCTGCAGAAATGAACTGTTGGTTCAATAAATTAACTACATCATTTTTCGATTGCAACATAGGGCACCCTGGCCTCTTAATGATATCAGTGTATTCTACTCTAGTCGCGTTCGATTTCCCAGTCTCAGTGTTAACTATACGCCACAAAGTCTTAACAGTGGAATTACTTTCTATGATCATTTTTGTATAATATTTCGTTCTTTCATTTTTATTCACAGTAAGTTATGTTCGAATTCTGAATACATTGTTATTCGCTTTATTATATTTGTACTAGTTATTTAAATTTATTATGGCTGCATCGATATTGTGCGCACCACTAAAACAAAACGTTTTTTGTCTAATCTGTGTCTGTGTTTTCCCATATTATTATAACCGTTTGTTACTACTATGTTCACTAGGTAACTATGGCGCGGGAGAATAAGAAACGTTTTTTAGCAATACAAGTCTGTTTTTTCCTCGCATACTGTGATGAAAAACGTCGTATGACACTCGTGTGGGTTGATCTTTGCACCCTCGGCTCGCGCGCATATTACCACCTCAAGTGCAATGATCAACTTCCCACACTTATATCACAATGTACTACAAAATAAAGTCAATAACTGAGCAAATATAGTAATTCCATCAAAATATAAATATGTATGTAAATAGTATAAAATATAAAATATTTATATATATATGGGTAATTGTATTATAATATTTATGATTGAGATTAGTGTACAGTAGTGTAGTAACACGAGTATATGTATATTTAGTATTAATCCTAGTTTTTATTTGAGTATAAAAGTATTTGATTTTAGACATTGTGCTATATGCAATTGTAAGCTGCGTTGTACTGCCATATAAATTTTTCAAGTTACACCCAGGTTAACTGGAAGATAATGCTCTCTAGCATTAAGTTCGCCTATGTACCTACATTTTTGCTGATTGTGCAATAAAGCATTTTCTATCTATCTATCTACTATAAAACGTAGCTAGAAAAGCCTATACTGATCGTATTACTGGTGATAGTATAAAGTAGGTAGATAATTTATACGTACATCTTCCAAGAACTTTGGGTTTTCGCAAAGCACGAAATATGGTAGTACTGCGTGCGCTGTAGTCACCAAAATCATCGACATGGCTCTGTAAATAACAAGACAGGTTCATATATTTTCAACCTAAAGCTGCAATTAAGTTGAGCACACTACCTATTACGGGTTGGAGCTATTTTACTACCTAATAGAGTCATCACGGCTAATAATAATATATTATACCTCTACACCTCTACAGTCCAATAAAATAGTTTTTTTTTCGAGTGTATGCAGTTAGTTGGATTCGGCAGCAGACCATTACTAGTGTATCTAGTAGATTGAAAAGAGAAGCACTAATGGCGCTGCCGCATGTATTGTCTGCTGTGCTCCTCTATTACTCTGCATTCGCATTAAAAAAAGTGTTATAATAATAATAATATAATAATAATGCCCAACGATCACATACATAGATAGTTAATATCAGGTGTCTCCGATATTGCACTAAGACCGACGCTGTAGATTTGGAAATCAGGCCTGTAATATGATTATGTACATATTGGGCGCTCAAAATCCAATTATAAGAGGTAAGAAAAGTATGAACATGTCTAGCAAATGTTACGAAACCATCATGATCAATCATAAAAAGCTTATCAAAACTACAGAATCATTTTTTTTTATGTGAATGAATGACGTGACGAGCTAGTCGTTCACCTGAAGTGAAAGCGACACGGCCGCCCATGACAGTTGCAGTGTCACTCGGAACTTTAAAATAAAGTTTTGCTTGACACTGCACTACGCACGTCATCCTGAGACATCACACAGTCTAGTAAACAGATTACTACACTGTGTAATCAGATCATAAAGTCACATTTGCCCAGTAATTTCACTAGCTACAATGCCCTTCAAACCGGAACACAGTAGTGCTTGCACACCACTGGTTGGCGGCAGAATAACTGGCAGAGCGGTGGTACCTACCTAGACGAACTTTGCAGAAAAGCCCTACCACCTAAGTATTTGTATCGCGGACGGAATAAGAACCCGCATCCAGTAAAACCAAAACTGTTATGTACCTTACTCCATTAATTACTTTAAGGCCGTTCATCCTTGAACCTTCTTGTGGTGAATCAATCAAATTTTTCCAGTTCCGAGGTACTGAGAAACATAACAGGAATTGCGCAACTGGAATCAAAATACATAATGCATTAGTTTTAGCGAGTAGCGGTGTAGAAAAGAAATAATGAAGAAATTAAAGGATAACGCAGTCTGCTACTAAGAAAGCTTGGCAGTGACTTTCACACTTTTAACATAGGCTAGAAGAGAAAGAACAATAGGAAAGAGAAGTGAAACTCGCCGTATTTAGCACTTGATTAATTCTAGCTAGTGCTATTCAGCACAGCGCAGGGGGTGGTGGAGGTATCCCGCGAAGTCCAATATTAGCACAACTCAATCACTGCTGTTATACAACATGAACTTGAATTTCTATGCTATCCCGAAGGGGTGGGACTGGGACCATGATAGCCCACAAGTTGTGAGAGCCTTACTTTCCAGCCTCCGTGGTGTGGTGGTTGAGCAGGTCGGCTCATAACCCGGAGGTGGCGGGTTCGATTCCCGCGACAGGATAAGTATTTGTGCCCGAAAAAAAAGCGCAAATACTTGTTCTGTGCCTGGGTGTTGTGGGACCATGGTCCTCGTAGTTCCTGTATGGTTAGCACGGATGGTAGACAAAATTGTCTATCCCCTGTTTTACTCTACTTGACAAGCAAATTGTAAGAAGAAAATGACATTAAACAGGGAAAGACAATTTTGTCTACCGGCCGTGCTAGCCCTGCTGGGTCCCTAGATACAGGGAATCCTAGTTAGGGTCCGAGATCTATGTATGTGATCGTTGGGCGTTATTTATTATTATTATTTATTATTATTACTTGAAACTGCGTGTTTCTTTTCCTCCATGGTAAAAAATAAATCCACTCACGATCGCTACGAAAGTTAACAAGCTACTATAATTTCATTTCTAAACACAGGTCGTTAAACTCATTTATGTGCATTCTGTCAAGGACGAAGTTCATCCACCCAGCTGTGCTAAGGCTATCTTCGAACGTAAACTTTACATGGCATTTCTTCAATGAAAAACCATTAATTTAGAAAAGTCGTAGAAGAAACATTGTCTACATTGGGGAGTAGATTTACCCCCTTTCGGGATAATATACCAATTATCTCAGATAGTATATGCTCAACTTCCCACGATAGCGAACGAACATCATTGTTAATGCACCTAACGCACAAAGTATAATTATACTTGTTTAGCGCCTGAATGTTGTGGGACTAATGGCTCTCATCGTCACAGGAAATCCTATTTAAGGTCCAGGGGGTCTAGCAAAGATCCCAAACGCTAACGCTAACGCCAAACGCTAACCCAAAATGTACTGGAATGACATTTCGGCAATCGCTTACGTTTCCGCAGCTAATGTCATTTCAATACATTTTTGGAGTTAGCGTTTGGCGTTAGCGTTAGCATTTGGGATCTTTGCTAGACCCCCTGGACCTATATTTCGATCATTGGGTATTGTTATTATAATAATATTAAGAAATGTTTGATACCTAGTCCATTGTCTTGTTTAGTCCAAATGACATCAATGAGGCTTCCGACAGCGTTGCATATCACTAAACCCAGCACAATATATGCCACCGCTATGTCAACTGCACCAACATTCAGTGTCGTCTCATTATGTTCAATGCAGGATACATCTTTCTCCACTCTCACCTTCAAACTGTACTTTTTCCACAAAGAATCATTGAGGCATGCCTCAAGGGAGTTCCCTTGGTCCACCGTATAATTGTCATAGAAGTTTTTACAGTAGTGCGTCATACATACGCCGTAAATTGATTTTGTGTAGTTAAAGTGTGTAGCTGAGTGTGCGGAATACTCCTGAAACAAAAAAAAAAGAATGGCGTGTAGTGTACCATTGCATTTCATCATCATTATCATTAACAGCCTGAAGACGTCCACTACTGAACATAGCCCTCCCCCAGGGAGCGCCACTTTGAGCAGCTGCTCGCCTCCTGCATCCATCGGCTCCCTGCGGCTTTCACCGGTCGGTCCACCTAGTGAGGGGCTGGCCTACACTGCGTCTTCCAGTTCGTGGTTGCCACTCGAGATCCTTTCTTCCCCATCGGTTGTCAGCTACCGAGCGATGTGACCTCCATTTCAACTTGCTAATCCTAAGAGCAATATCGGTCACTTTAGTTCTCGACATCTCCAAGCCATCCACTGCTAACACAGGCCTCCCTCATAAAACATCACTTTAGACGCAAATCATAGGCGGGGTTTGTCATAATCACAACGCTTGGCGCTTGGTGATTTTAGATATGATTTTAATGTAACGAGGAGAATGCTGCTGCCTGGTCCCTGGATATTCTCTCAGCCGGTTATTACAGCACCCACAGCAAGCTTAGAGCATCTATAAATGGAGATGTTAACGTTATAATCCGCAAGCACCATTTTCTGCCAATTTCTACGGAGGACGAGGTAAACACGTATAGCATACGCGCGTACCGCGCGTGTAAACGCACGCCGCACACCGTTATATAAGCTAGCGTAGTTACGCAATGTCTACACGCACACTATGATATTGTAGGTGACCAAATAGCGCCATATGACCGGCAGAGGGGTACGCCTTGCCTTGCCACCTCCTTTTATAAATGCGCTAAGACAACAAATGATGGAGTGGTCCTATTCACTAACTGGAACTACACGGCCGTAAAAAAGAGCCGTATAGTTAATTGCAAAATAATTTTAGAAGCTTGAAAAGCCAAATAGACGATCGGGACCAACCACCGACCAAGGTCACATTTGTCTCACCTTGGTCGGGTTAGTGTAAAATCCGACCGTGAGGATGGTGGTTGGCGACCGAATGAAGGCACCAACCACCATCCACACGGTCGGATTAGGTGGTAGGTCCCGATCGTCTATTTGGCTTTTAAAGAGACAAGGTATGTGGTAATGAGAAACATCATTAGCTTCTTTGATCAGTTGCTGTAAATTATCGAAAACATTACAAAGAGTTATTAAAATAAAATAAGTCCCTGACTAATTCCAACTAAGTAAATAAATTAGGAATAAGAACTAAGTACGCCTCATTCTGGTGTTTTACAATAACTCATAAGTAGGTACTTTTAACCAGAAAAAAGTGGAGGAAAATAACCATACTTAAACTAGTTACCTATATACTATTGTACCTATACTTGAAGAAATTGTTCCTATTATTCAATATATCTTAAACTTTTCCATTTCCTCAGGAACATTTCCAGTAATTTGGAAAGAAGCTCAACTCACTCCTCTTCCCAAAAAGTCCAACCCGTCCTCCTTCTCTGAATACCGTCCTATATCTATACTCCCTTTCCTATCAAAAGTGCTTGAACGTCTTATCCACCAACAGCTGTCTTCCTATCTTATTAGTAACAATCTCCTTAATCCATTCCAAACCGGTTTTCGCATTGGACACAGCACAGTAACCGCATTAACTAAAATTACAGATGATATAAGGTTTGCAATGGAAAATAGAGAACTTACTGTGCTATCACTGTTAGACTTCAGCAACGCGTTTAACAATGTTGATTTTGACATCCTTCTGGGACTCCTTCGCACTCTTAACATATCTCCAACAGTAATTGACTGGTTTCGTAATTACCTGCATGGACGCCGGCAGCGTATACGTATTGATGATTCATACTCCACATGGTGTGATATATCTGCTGGTGTTCCTCAGGGCGGCGTGTTATCTCCTCTTCTTTTTGCAATTTTTATAAATTCAATCTCCCAACAGCTTACTACTTCCTACCATATCTATGCAGACGACTTACAGATTTATACGCAGGCACCATTGGATCAGTTAGATGCATCGATTGAAGCTACTAACTGTGATTTGCAGCGAATTTTGCAGTGGAGCAGATCCTATGGCATATCAGTCAATCCATCAAAAACGCAAACCATTGTCATAGGCAGCTCACGAATGATTTCCAAAATTGACTGGTTCCGCCTCCCACAAGTAATGTTCGACGGCATACCTATTGAGATTAGCAAAACGGTCAAGAATTTAGGCATAATCATGGATAGGCAGCTTTCCTGGCAACCTCAGCTGACTGAAGTTAGCCGGAAGGTTTTTGCTTCTGCTGGTTCTTTGCGCCGATTGCGTAATTTCCTTCCTATTACCACCAAACTGCTCTCGCTCAATCTCTTCTCCTTCCGATATTAGATTACGCCGATGCCTGCTATTTGGACTTAACCGAAGAGCAACTCAACAAACTTGAACGTCTGCAAAACTTTTGCATTCGTTTCATATTTGGTTTACGTAAGTTTGACCACATCTCACAATTCCGTAACAAGCTCAAATGGTTACCAATCCGCCTTCGCCGGAATACTCACATTCTTTCCCTTCTATATAGCATCCTATTTCTCCCCTCCACTCCTCCCTACCTGAAAGAACGTTTCAGGTTTCTTCACCAGTCCCATGCTCGCTCCTTACGTAGTTCCGAGAACCTGCTTTTGAAACCTCCTGTCCATACGTCCCAATTCTACCATAAATCTTTTTCCGTGCAAGCTGTCATGCTCTGGAATGAACTCCCGGTGCCTATCAGGCAAGCAAAGACCTTGTCAGTTTTCAAAACTATGGTAAAGCCGCACTACTTATCCAATCTCAGCTAGTATTATATTTTAATTAAGTATATGTATGTTTAATGCGTAGGTATTTATATATATATATACTAGTATTTTGCTCCGTGCGCGGGCCGCGTGCGGCCCGCGAGGACGTTTTCGTGGCTGTTGTATTTATAAAAATGTTATACTTTAGTTTAAACTTGTAATTTTGCAAGAATTAGTACAAAACAGCGGTATTTTTCAAAGAAAATGATAATTGATCTGACTTTTGCATGGCGGCCATCTTGAAAAATGCTGTCAGTCATGTAAAAGGTCAAAATTTGAAATCAGCTTCTTTTAAAATCCCCAAATATAAAATATCAGCCGGATCTGAGTTACTATAAAATCGGACGCCATTGTGAATCTGCCATCTTGGAATTATTTTAAGTCTATGAGAAAGCCTCCGTTGTTTCTTTGTTATGAGTCCAAACACGCCTTGTCGGCTTCTATAAGTTCCGATTGTGTGCGTGTTTTAATTTTGTATGGCGGTCATTTTGTTTTGTTTATCAATTATATGTCAATTTGAATCAAGGATCCTGAAAATATTTAGATCTTAGGTAAGACAGGTTAGTTAGATAAGCTAAAATCAATTAAAAAGGTCGCATTAGTAAAACATTGTAAATGTAGCGATGGGTAGTTTGAAGCTCCTCCTCGCTTCGCTCGTCGTCGCGGTAGATAGTTTGAAGCTCCTCCTCGCTTCGCTCGTCGTCGCGGTCGATAGTTTGAAGCTCCTCCTCGCTTCGCTCGTCGTCGCGATAGGTAGTTTGAAGCTCCTCCTCGCTTCGCTCGTCGTCGCGATAGGTAGTTTGAAGCTCCTCCTCGCTTCGCTCGTCGTCGCGGTAGGTAGTTTGAAGCTCCTCCTCGCTTCGCTCGTCGTCGCTTTGGTGGTTTTGTCAGTATGTATGGCAGCCATTTTGAAAAACGGTGGATGTCTAAAAGAAGCTAAAGCATGTTAATCAGTATCCTTAGGGACACTCAGATATCAATTTTCATACGGATTGGAGATCCATAAAAAAGTTCAGTAAAATGTATGAAATTTTTCAAAATGGCGGAATCAAAATTTTTTCCCATATTCTTACTGAGTATCTAAGGGGAGTCTTAGATATCGATTTTCATCCGGATCGGATAACTTTTTCTGTAAGTCAATACGTCTCCATCCGCCATCTTCAAAAAAAACAATTTCATTAGTATACTGTTTTGTTCCTTTGTACATCGTTACTTTATCCCTAGAAACAACTTTTTTATGACATTCATATTGGAGGCGTAAAAAAGGAAAGTTCATATTTCGATAAAATCACCTTTGTATGGCAACCCTATTGAAAAATGGCGCATGTCAAAATTTGATTTTAGAATATTGTTCAGCATCCTTGGGGACCCTTAGATATCGATTTTCATTCGGATCGGAGAAACTTTTTTTTCCGCCATGACCGAAATTTCCGCCATTTTGAAAAAAACTTTTTTGCTATATCTTTCCTTTCGGCCGCCAAACAATATTAGTTCGAGCTCTTTATACTAAAGTATCATGGTTTCGGCGTCATTTCCGGTTTAAATTTGTATGGGTGATTTTTTTTTCCGCCATTTTGAATTTTTTTTATTTTCTCTAAAATCGTCCCAGGGTTTGCTATAACATTCCTGAGAACGCATATGACCCATCTGACATCGTTTAGCCAGGCCGTTGATGGTCACGATGATGGGAGGTCGGAAGACCAGGTCATGAAATGTTTTGAATTTCGATTGTCCACTTTCATACAAATATAAAAAAAAAAGTTCAAAATTTCCCATAGGTATCGAGAAACAATGAGCCACAAATGAAAAAAAAAATTGTATGGCAGCCATCTTTAAAAATGGCGGGATCCAAAATATTTTTTCAAATATCGAATCAGGGACCCCAAAAACCCCCCGATGCAAAAAATCAGCCGGATCGGACCAACTTTCAAAATGGCCGCCATCTTGGATCCGCCATCTTGGATTTTCATGACGACCATCCGAAAGCGCCCATCCTCCTCTATGACATTTGGTCGAACACACCCCACCTACCTCTTACCGTTTCCGATTTATAAGCGTTTCAATTTTGTATGGAATTTTTATTTTTTTGTATGGCAACCCCTATTTTTTTTTATTTCTCTCCAAGCGTCCCAAGGTTTACTACAACTTTAGTTAGAACAGGTCACCCATCCGACTTGTGGTTTCCGAGAGCCGTTGACCGGTTCCATCAAGGAGACGATTTTTTGCTGATGTCAGATTTTTCTGGTTGTCACGTGACCAATCTCTATACAACCTCATACTCGGTTTTTCTCCACCACTTCCAGGAGCTCGGGAACAAAAATGTCAGTCAGTGAGTGAGTGAGTGAGTGAGTGAGTGGGTAACGAACTTTATATATTATAACTAGTATTTTGCTCCGTGCGCGGGCCGCGTGCGGCCCGCGAGGACGTTTTCGTGGCTGTTGTATTTATAAAAGTCTTATACTTTGTGCTAAACTTTAAATTTTGCAAGAATTAGTACAAAACAGGGGTATTTTTCAAAGAAAATGATAATGCGCTTGACTTTGCATGGCGGCCTTCTTGAAAAATGCTGTCAGTCAAGTAAAAGGTCAAAATTTGAAATCAGCATCCTTTAAAACCCCCAAATATAAAATATCAGCCGAATCTGAGTTACTAAAAAATCGGGCGCCATTTTGAATCCGCCATATTTAAATTATTTTAAGACTGTAAGAAAGCCTTCGTTGTTCTCTTTGTCATGAGTCCAAACACGCTATGCTTGCCCCCATAAGTTCCGATAGTGTGCGCCTTTTAATTTTGCATGGCGGCCATTTTGTTTTGTTTCTTCAAAGAGTGTCAATTTTTATCAAGGTTCCCGAAAGTATTCAGTTGTTAGGTAAAAATAGGTTAGTGTTGAAGTTAGGTTATTAGATTATGTAAGTACCGAACTTGATACCTACCGGCTAAGTAGCGTTTAGTCGATGAGTCAAACTTAAAAAAAATACATTTGTACAGTTATGTCATATCAAAATAATTTGTTTAATACATTTCGCTGGCTAAATACACTATGTGTGGAGCCAAAATATAACAAAAATAAAAAAATAAAAAATTGTCAGATAACAAATGACTTTGATAGCACAATATGCCGTTATCAGCTGTCATTTTCTCCGCTCGACATTGGCATTGACACTTGCAGAAAATGCTAAACAGCGTCAAAAATAAAAAGACTCAACTCCACCTTTTTCTAAAACGATTTGATACTCTTTCTTTGCCTATAAGGAAGAGTTGAAGTTAGTAAATTATATACTCTTTAGTTGAAGTCTGCCCTACAGATTAGAGAAAAAAAAAAATAGTTGGCCCAAAGAAAAAAGTACCACAAACTAAGACAGAGCCACAGATTAGAGAAAAACAAATCTACTATACACTCAGATGAACTACCACTATATGATGGAGCAAAGTTTGACTTTTACGAACAAGAGTGTGTAAGGTTCATTGCAACATTCATAGCGACATATACCTTGCCAAGTAAAGAAATTGGGTTAAGTTACTCTGTGGATATAGGATAAAAAAAAGTCTTTGATAAAAGTCATGCTACGTATAAGTAATCTGTGATAAAAGTACAAGACGGGCGCAGACTATTATACGCTAACGCTTGACGGCAGACAGACAGGTAAATAAATATTACAAAGTTTTTGGCGGGAACGCGGAAATGTTCACGTCATTCATTGTATTATTTCTCAAAACTTGTGCTATTTCCAGTGTTTTCAATGTTTAAAATTGGTGGCGTTTTACGCATTAAGTGCTGAATTACGAGCATGAGTGTAGGCAAGTGATATAATGTGGTGGAACGTGATTTTTCGTGTTGCTTCCAAAATGCCATAGAAGCTTCTAGTAAAGTTGCCACCACTTTACTGGAGCATGACTTAGACTGGACTATAACTACCTGACTTAGACTGGACTATGACTATGACTAAGACTTGACTTTACGTGTAATATTCTATTAACATTAAACATGATGAAAAATGACAATACTTGACACTGGCTAAATACACTATGTGTGGAGCCAAAATATAACAAAAAAAAGTGCTGTTAAATGTCAATGCCATTTATAAGTTGTCTTTGTCAGTTTCAGCGCTTTGAATTAGAAAAAAAAAGAATGTTTATTTATAATTTTATATTTTTGTTGTAGAATGAAGATAAAAATCCGTAGGTACCTGCGAGTTGTCCAGACAGATTATTCTGATAGTATTCTTGAGATTATTCCCGTCACTTGTCTTGTCTTACAGTACGTGGTCCATGGTACGTGAGAACACTGGCAAAATTGCGACATTATTCCGTCGCAGAGCTCAAAATCAAGAAGTTTTTCCAACTCAACTTGTAGAATCCTGATTTTTGTTTTGTGGTCTGGAATGGAATATCCAGAAAATAGACAGCAACATTCTCCTCGGCACATTAGAATCGTCTGCGTTCAGCCGATCACCAAGCCAAGTGTGGTGGTTACAAAGACTTCTAGTACATATTTAAACCTCTATGGGTGCTTATGGCAAACCCCTCTATGATAAGCATCCAAGTGGGGTGTTAATGGGATGCCTGTGTTCAGCAGTGGAAACAATGATTAAATCAATCCCATTATGTACCATATGAAACAGACATTTTTAATGAAACTAACATGGATGAAATAAAAAAAGGTTTTAGGTCTCAATCAAAGGTTTCTTATTAGGTCCATGAAAACTAATAAGGAAACAGCGTTATTTTTACAGATTACAATACATCACAATACCTTATTTACAATAAAATATATGAAGTGCTTGTCAAGTGTCAATCTATAGCAAGATTCAATCCATGGTCCACCAGAGTTCACCTGGGTAGACCATGGGTATTTCTTCTTGCCCATGGTGACAATGTGATGCGCACTTACTTTACACCACCTCTTTGTTTGTAGAAAGTTAGTTACTTATATTAAAAAAATATAGTAATATACTTGATTGATATGTATAATATACTGTAAGTATACCCCTGTTTAGTCAATATATGAAAGTTTGTAACAGCTGCTGTACAATTGGGCATAATTTCATGGCAGTTGGGCCACAGTGAAATAGCTACTCAGTGTTTTATCTTAGCCTATTTCTACTACAGAGAGAAACAAAAAACAAAATAACTATTCCTCTGCTACCTTAGCGCAGGCCACACATAAATGGCGTCGGGCGCCGACATGGCACAGACGGCTTCCTATTCCATTCAAAATGCATGGAAATAAAGCTCAGTTTAGGACGCGCGGGCGCCTACATGGAATGTCAACCACATCCAAGCAACGACATACTGTGTGTCCTAAACTTAGCTATATTATCGATAGGCCCGATGGCTCAGCTGGTAGTAGCCCTGCCTTCTGAACCGAGGGCTGTGGGTTCGATTCCTACCAGAGACAAACATTTGTGTGATGAAGTTAGATGTTTGTTCCGTATCTGGGTGTTATATTGTATTCTATATATGTAGTTACAAACAAAAATGTATCTATGTATTATATGAGTTATCTGGTTCCCATAGTACAAGCTATGCTTATACCCTGATTGCGGCAGGTGTAATAAGACTATTAGTTTGGAGCTAGATGGGGCTGTGTGAAATGTCCACACACTTAAAGTAACTATACTTAGTTTATTTATTTAAACAACTTTACCCTGGATTAGTGTGGGTTTGTTAAAAATATCCACTTAGTAGGTACCTATCTATCTTAATGAGAACTCATGATGTTTTTTTCAGTCGGGTTCAGTAATTAGGGTAAATCTTTCAAAATGGACAGCTAATATCTCATGCTATTCGCTCTGACCAGGAATAAGGAAAAGAAAAGACACAATACATTTCTTTTACTTACTTAGATATACCATTCATTTACACTTAGGTACCTATACAGCATATCTAATTAGGTAGATACCTACTTATCCTCTAAATTTAAAAAACGAATTGATCTGGTGATTGTAACAAAACATTATTATTTATTAATATACTTTTTTTAGTGTTATTAATTCAGAAATAGAAAAGGTTATATTGTATAGGTTGTTTGACAGACAGCCATAGAATTTACCTCCCATTTTTTTTATAGTATAACTTGCCATGTCTATGCAGGCAGACAGCGCACAGCTGCCCGTGGGACACATAATGAATTTAATGATTTCAGTTGCAACAGGTGAACAATTAATTATAGAATCCATTTATTCACAGATGTTCCAAATACAACCTTAGCAAAGTTAATGGTATTTTATTTAGTTTTTCAATGTATGTAGGTAGTTTCAAGTGAAGGGAAATAATATTAGTAAATTGCCTGTTAGCTAAAAATACATACATAGATTGTACTTACCTACTGGTCTCATGCAAGGCATATCTAAATTTATGTTTAAACCTGGTACCTAATAGTAATTATTGATCTGGTCAGTACCTACTGCGAGGAGCTGATGGTTCATCATAGTTCATCATAATCCACTGCTGAACATAGGCCTCCCCCAGAGAGTGCCACTTTGAGCGGCTGCTCACCTTCTGCATCCATCGGCTTGCCACAGTTTTCACCAGGTCATCGGTCCACTTAGTGGGTGGTCTGCCTACGCTGTGAATCTTAGATAAATAAATAAATAAAATTGGTTTGTGTCTGATTGATTACCTTTAATTTAATAATGCAATCCAAGTCCAAATTATAATAAAATATTGATACTCTTACATTTGAAATTATTTATCGTCATTCTATGATCTTAATGAAATTAGGTAGGTATATTGTGATAGTACTTTCATGGACTCTTGAACATAGCAAATCGGTGTTATAAAAAAAATCAAGGGACCAAAGAAACTTGGAGACACCATTTTCTAATTATTATTCTACCACATTAATTCACAAACACTGTTTCAGTCCTTCAGGATATTACATTTAGATTCTTCTTATCTTACATTTTTAATAGTTCTTACAGGATCTTTACCACTATTGGAATCATTTCCTAAGTTCCAGCAGCACAGTTACATGCTTATATGGTAAAAATCTAGGTTTTGGGCAGTTTTTTTGACTCTTTCTCTTCTTTTGTAACCTGAAAATGATAAAGATAATAATGTTACAAAATGTATTTGTCATCTAGACAGTCATCTTCCGCCTGACGATAATGTTAGCCATTGTTTCTTTGTGTTTCTTTTTGGTTCCGCTGCCGGTGTTGATCTCAAATCCACTGTCCTAGAAAGAAATGAAAATACCACATTATCTATAAAAATAAAAACAACATCCGTTGCATGGGAGCCCCTTTAATATTTATTTTATTCTGCTTTTAGTATGTATTTATTGTTATAGTGGCAACAGAAACAGAAATACATGTGATCCAAAACCGCTTCTGTCCTGTACTATGGGAAAGAGAAGGGAGAATGTATTAGTTATTATAGGGTTCGCTTTACTGTTTGGGTACTGAACCCTAAAAAGGATGAATACCTGCCTCCATACATCCTTTCCCTAAATGTCTGGACATTTCACACAGTGCAATCAATCTAGCCTCAAGTAACCTATGTAATAGGGCGAATTCTGTGAGCTAAGCATAGTTTGTTTTTTTTTTACCATGGGAAGCAAATAACTGATAGAAATGTAAATACATACACAAATAAAGTACAATATAACACCCAGACACAAATGTTTGTCCTGGGTGGGAATCAAAACCACAATCCATGGATTCTATGGTTACCAACTGAGCTGTCAGTCCAGTATGGGGTTGTAAAACTGAAAAGAAAATAATATATTTTTAACTCTTTCCACTTATAATAGTAATAGGAGGTTTGTTTGTGTCTGATTAGGTTTTATTCTAATATTCCAATCCAAGTCCAAATCCAAATTATAATATTAAAATAACAATACCATCTTATGGTATAAAAGTAAGTACATTCATGGACTCTTGAACATTCAGTCCTTTTAATAGTACTTACAGGATCTATACCACTATTGGAATCACTTCCTAAGTTCCAGCGGCAGAGTTACATGCTTTATTTTCATAGGTAGACTGAAGGAGCAGATAGGGTGATAAAATAAACGTTTTAGGTAGTTTTTTAATCTCTTGTTTCTCACAATATGTTAGTAACTTAAGTAGTTAACCTATGTCTTAGTACCTAGTTAGTGATTTTCAAATAGTAGGTCATTTTTTTATTTAATTGTCAGTCATTGTTCCTTTGCATAGGTACTGTTCTTTTCTGTTGATAGGTTAGGAATGATGTATTTACCTAGCCATGGCAATCTCATTTAAAACATTTATTTATATATCACCTTATAGTTATCTCAACAATTCGTGAAATATATAGTCTTCTATATATATAAAACTTACCTACTTCAGAAGATTTACTTTAATGCCGAAGAACTTACCACACAACCGAAATATGATTCACAGTATAATATACAATATTTAGCAAAACAAACTTCTTTAATCTGAGAACAAAGCAAATCGCCCGAAACAAAATAAATGTGTGACCATATGTAAAAACTACAAATTCTGCCCTAACCTTAAAAAGGCATATAAATTCTGCCCAAATCAGCCAGTCGCTTTTTCTGTCAATAATGTAAAAATGGATATACATTTGACAACAATTCACCGTGGGGTCTAGTCTTTTATTTAATTATTTTAAGACTGTAAGAAAGCCTCCGTTGTTCTCTTTAACATGAGCCCAAACACGCTATGCTTGTCTCTATTAGTTCCGATAGTGTGCGCCTTTTAATTTTGCATGGCGGCAATTTTGTTTTATTTCTTCAAAGAGGTAGTTTGAAGCTCCTCCTCGCTTCGCTCGTCGTCGCGGTAGGTAGTTTGAAGCTCCTCCTCGCTTCGCTCGTCGTCGCGGTAGGTAGTTTGAAGCTCCTCCTCGCTTCGCTCGTCGTCGCGGTAAGTAGTTTGAAGCTCCTCCTCGCTTCGCTCGTCGTCGCGGTAAGTAGTTTGAAGCTCCTCCTCGCTTCGCTCGTCGTCGCGGTAGATAGTTTGAAGCTCCTTCTCGCTTCGCTCGTCGTCGCGATAGGTAGTTTGAAGCTCCTCCTCGCTTCGCTCGTCGTCGCGGTAAGTAGTTTGAAGCTCCTCCTCGCTTCGCTCGTCGTCGCAGTATGTAGTTTGAAGCTCCTCCTCGCTTCGCTCGTCGTCGCGGTAAGTAGTTTGAAGCTCCTCCTCGCTTCGCTCGTCGTCGCGTTTGGTAGTCACATCAACAGTACAACGTATGGCAACCATTTTGGGAAACGGTGGATGTCAAAATTGACTAAAATATGTTGTAATCGATTTTCATTCGGAGCGAAGAAACTTTTTTTCCAATATAACCTGAAATTTCTATTACTACCACAACATACGTAAGCTCAAAATATCTAATACTGTGTGTAATATCTAATACTAATGTAGTTTCAGCGTAATAAGGAAGATCAGCTGTTTAACGAATGAAATTTTCAAAATGGCGGATTCTACATTTTTTCTCATAATATCTTATGTATGTATGCTCATAACAACACATTTTTAAAACGTATACACTTTTTATTTATCATTACAGTGTAAATTTGAAATCTGCCCAAATGGCAGAAATCTGCCCAAGTGGTCGCACTCCATCCACCATAGACCATAGATCACATTATTATTTACCAGCACCGAACAGAAGTTAGCCGTATGCGGCCATCTTATTTCATACGATTATCGACCTTATTCAAGGGTCTATAGAGTTTCTTACTGGATGACAGGACAGGAATATATGACTTTCTGAGTAAGTATTTTTCGGTTTTTGTATGAAAAATATGTTTTTTTGTATAAGAGGTACCTTTTTTTATTGTTTATTTAGAATCGTCCCAAGGTTTACTACATTTTTGTTCAATTAGTTTATCTTTATCTCTTACCGTTTCCGAGATCCCATCTGGAACTTCTTCCTGGTACCACTTTCTGATGCTGACATATTTAATTTTTGGCCTCGGGATTTTTCCGTACATATCTCTCATAGATTGTAAGGTCGTCCGATGGCTCCTTCTTACGAAAACATTCATGTCAATAAATCATCTGTCACCGTTTTTTAGCTTTATATATCTGTTAAGATTAAGATTAAGATTAAGATAAGATTAAGATAAGATTAAGATTAAGACTAGAATTTTGCTCTGTGCGCGGGCCGCGAGCGGCCCGCGTGGGTGTTTTCGTGGCTGTTGTATTTATAAAACCCTTATACTTTGTGCTAAACTTTAAATTTTGCAAGAATTAGTACAAAACAGCGGTATTTTTCGAAGAAAATGATAATTGATCTGACTTTTGCATGGCGGCCATCTTGAAAAATGCTGTCAGTCAAGTAAAAGGTCAAAATTTGAAATCAGCATCCTTTAAAACCCTCAAATATAAAATATCAGCCGAATCTGAGTTACTATAAAATCGAGCGCCATTTTGAATCCGCCATCTTTGAATTATTTTAGGACTGTAAGAAAGCCTCCGTTGTTCTCTTTAACATGAGTCCAAATACGCTATTCTTGCCTCTATTGGTTCCGATAGTATGCGCGTTTTAATTTTGCATGGTGGCAATTTTGTTTTATTTCTTCAGAGGTAGTTGGAAGCTCCTCCTCGCTTCGCTCGTCGTCGCGGTAGGTAGTTTGAAGCTCCTCCTCGCTTCGCTCGTCGTCGCGATAGGTAGTTTGAAGCTCCTCCTCGCTTCGCTCGTCGTCGCGTTAGGTAGTTTGAAGCTCCTCCTCGCTTCGCTCGTCGTCGCGTTAGGTAGTTTAAAGCTCCTCCTCGCTTCGCTCGTCGTCGCGTTAGGTAATTTGAAGCTCCTCCTCGCTTCGCTCGTCGTCGCGATAGGTAGTTTGAAGCTCCTCCTCGCTTCGCTCGTCGTCGCGATGGGTAGTTTGAAGCTCCTCCTCGCTTCGCTCGTCGTCGCGGTAGGTAGTTTGAAGCTCCTCCTCGCTTCGCTCGTCGTCGGGATGGGTAGTTTGAAGCTCCTCCTCGCTTCGCTCTTCGTCGCGGTAGGTAGTTTGAAACTCCTCCTCGCTTCGCTCGTCGTCGCGATGGGTAGTTTGAAGCTCCTCCTCGCTTCGCTCGTCGTTGCGGTAGGTAGTTTGAAGCTCCTCCTCACTTCGCTCGTCGTCGCGATAGGTAGTTTGAAGCTCCTACACGCTTCGCTCGTCGTCGCGGTAGGTAGTTTGAAGCTCCTCCTCGCTTTGCTCGTCGTCGCGTTGGTGGCTTTGCCAGTATGTATGACAGCCATTTTGAAAAACGGTGGATGTCTAAAAGAAGCTATAGCATGTTAATCAGTATCCTTGGGGACACTCAGATATCAATTTTCATACGGATTGGAGATCCATAAAAAAGTTCAGTTGTATATATGAATCTTTTCAAAATTGCGGAATAAAAATTTTTTTCCTATATTATTACTGAGTATCTAGGGGGATTCCCATATATAAATTTTCATCCGGATCGAATCACTTTTTCTCTATGTCGATATGCCTATATCTGCCATCTTGAAAAAATCGATTTCATTAATATTTCCGTTTGTCCCTTACTACATCTCTACTCGATCCCCAGAAACAGTTTTTCTATAACATTCGTATTAGGGGCGTAATAAAGGAAAGATTATATTTTGATAAAAGTACCTTTGTATGGCAACCCTATTGAAAAATCGCGCATGTCAAAATTTGATTTTAGAATGTTGATCAACATTTTTGGGGACCCCCAGATATCAATTTTCATTCGGATCGGAGAATTTTTTTTCCGCAATGACCGTATTCCGCCATTTTGAAAAAAAAAAATTTGTGATGTCTTCCCTTCCGTTCTCCAAACAATATTAGTTCGTTATTTTTGCCGCTTTACCCATTGGGTACGGAACCCTAAAATGTACCTAACTTGATACCTTCTGGCTAAGTAGCGTTTAGTCGATGAGTCGAACTTAAAAAAAATACATTTGTACAGTTATGTCATATCAAAATAATTTGTGGGTTTTGGCGGGAACGTGAAAAAGGTCACGTCGTTGCATTGTATTATTTTTCAAAACTTATGCTTTTTCCAGTGTTAATGTTTAAAATTGGTGGCTTTTTATGCATTAAGTGCTGGATTACGAGCATGAGTGTAGGCAAGTGATATAATGTGGTGAAACGTGATTTTTAGTGATACTTCCAAAATTCCATAGAAGCTTCTAATAAAGTTGCCACCACTTTACTGGAGCATGACTAAGACTGGACTATGACTAAGACTTGACTTTACGTGAAATATTCTATTAATTAACATGATGAAAAATTACAATACTTGACACTGGCTAAATACACTATTTGTGGAGCCAAAATATAAGAAAAAAAAATTGTCAGGTAGCAAATGACTTTGACAGCACAATATGCCGTTATCAGCTGTCATTTTCTCCGCTCGACATTGGCATTGACACTTGCAGAAAATGCTAAACAGCGTCAAAAACGAAAAGACTCCACTCCACCTTTTTCTAAAACGGACTGATACTCTTTGCCTTTAACTAAGAGTTGAAGTTAGTAAATTATATACTCTTACCTGAAATATTCTATTAACATGATGAAAAATTACAATACTTGACACTGGCTAAATACACTATGTGTAGAGCCAAAATATAAGAAAAAAAAAGTCAGTGTATTACAATGACGTTTGTCTATGTCTAGTTTGTACTTGGGCCGTATTTCGATTCACGCTAAAATCGATAATATCAATGTTATCGCGCTAAGAACGTGTACCGAATGGCCGTGACTGTGACAATGAAATCTTTTGTAAACGTCATGACCGACGTCATCTTGCAATATCGCCGTCCGCGATTGGTTGTTAGTCATGGACAGAGCTCAAAGCCGTGAGCGCATTATCTGAATTGGAACACTGAATAATTAACGTGAGCGTTGCGAGCGATTATAGCGTTAATCAGAATACGGGGTTGGTAGCAAAGAGTATAATAACGTTATGCTTGGTAGTTTCCACAGAGAACTTAGCTATTTAGTTTCATTCAAAGAGTTTATAATACCTATTCTAGGATTCATTTCCTTTATATTTATTATTTTTCTCTATGTTTTCTCTGTTAGGTTTTGTTTTGAAGAACATTGATGTGTGACTTGTTTCTGCCAACAATGAAGTGTTTGAAGCCGAAGGCTCCGGGGCTCCGGTCCACCACAGAGTACATTGGTATATATAGAAACGGTCCACCCTGATTGCAGTACATAATAGAGCTGAGGTCAGTAAAAGTGCAACCAAACATATTTGAAACAATACTATTCCATTTCATCACCATTACGTATAAAGATCATCAAACGACAGACAGGATTTGATCGGCTTACTGTATAATTTTCTTTCTTTCCCTTTTTATTTACGCTTCCGTAAAGGCTACGAACCGAAAAGCGCAGCATAGGCCACTTGCTAGCTGTATTGAGCAATAAATGTTTCAGAGTTAGATCTTCTAATTTATTATCCAACTAATAATTTATTATCCAACTCGTACAAAAACATCATATACAGGTACTACATAGGTAATTACGAATAGAAAGATAAATAGCTTTTTCATTTTCAGCTCGCAGACCGAATCTGCTGACTGCCAACAACCTCGGCGATACTGGACAATGGAAAGAGCTTATCTATAGAGAAGTCACTATGGTCATTTTGACTGATGTTATTTGTGGGGAAGATTTATCAATCTATATAACAAAGTTCCTCAAAACAAAACCTAACAGAGAAAACATAGAGAAAAATAATAAATAATAGACATCGGTACCACTGTTTGTATCTGACACTTATTCATCTAAAAGATATTTTGACCCTGTAAGTATAATTAGGCCGCATAGACATCACACTAAGCTGATGATGATGATACCATACAACATGGATAGACCATTCACAGATTATATCTGATTTCCATATCCCATGAGAATTTATTATGATTTGTTTTCAGATGGAATGGTTACAATAAGCGGAGGCAGACAAACTTCTACACAAATTGCTTAAATATCATTCTAGGACAGATTAATTTTATTGGTACGGAAATATTTTGAATCATGATGCAATTTTAACCTGCATCTATCCATCCTGAAAGCCTAAGCTGGGACATCCTTTTCTTAACCGCCTGACTGGAGTCTGAGCCGAGGGTTTAAGCTAGCACCTAGCTCAATATGCACATACTAAATTTATTATACAATCGTTTTATTTAACATGATTATTATGGATGTTTTCCGGTTGATGATGAATTTTCTTTCATTGTAATTTTTTTATACAATTACCCATTTGTATAGATTATACCTTCTTTTATATTAACTGTGTTGTTTCTTATGTTTCAGGTGAAAAATTGTTTGAAAGTACTTAGAAAAACTGTATGTAGCTGCAATAGTACAGTATAACTGTATAACACACATGAGGGCATGGATATCTTTTAAGTAAGGAGTTGTATATTGCCAACCAGCTATATGTAACAGAAGAATGCTATGGATAAAATACAAAAAGGATTTATTATTGTGATCATTATATTTAAACATTTAAGTACCTATGCACATTTAAATATAAGTAGCTAATGAATTTTGCTAAATTGGAGGCCCATGTTCAGTAGTGGGCGTGTTAGGGCTATTAATGTTTATTTAAAAAGTCAACTGTTCAAAATTGAATTATGATAGATATTCGTTAATAAAATATTCAAAATTCAGTTACAATTGTAAGCTTTTTTTAACAAAAATAGTTGTATAATTGAATTGAATTTGCGGCAACATGAATATACCGTTTGTATTGGCAGATTTCTGGTAAAAATGTTGAATTTAGAAACAAGGGTGTAAATATTGTATTAAATTTATTATTGTCTTCATGGTAGAAGCTTTGCTTAGTTTAAGGCTAGATTGTGGTGCCGGTGTGTGAATGTCCAGATATTTATTTATTATTTATAGTGCAAAACATATATAAATTATGTACACATGGAGAAAGTAGTAGTAGTATTATTCATTTTAGGACCTACCAATAAGTTATGAATAGGCATGTCACCAGTCAGATGTCCACAGCTGAACATAGGCGTTCCCATTAGAAAGGAGGATTTGATTATAATAAAAACACAGAAGAAAAGGAAGAGGAAAATAAATAAATGTGCGGACATTACACACAGCACCATCTAACCCATAATTAAGCATAGCTTGTACTATGGGAACCAGATAACTGATATTTATTAATATACTTTTTATAGTGTTATTAATTCAGAAATAGAAAAGGTTATATTGTATAGGTTGTTTGACAGACAGCCATAGAATTTACCTCCCATTTTTTTTTATAGTATAACTTGCCATGTCTATGCAGGCAGACAGCGCACAGCTGCCCGTGGGACACATAATGAATTTAATGATTTCAGTTGCAACAGGATGAACAATTAATTATAGAATCCATTTATTCACAGATGTTCCAAATACAACCTTAGCAAAGTTAATGGTATTTTATTTAGTTTTTCAATGTATGTAGGTAGTTTCAAGTGAAGGGAAATAATATTAGTAAATTGCCTGTTAGCTAAAAATACATCATAGATTGTACTTACCTACTGGTCTCATGCAAGGCATATCTAAATTTATGTTTAAACCTGGTTACCTAATAGTAATTATTGATCTGGTCAGTACCTACTGCGAGGAGCTGATGGTTCATCATAGTTCATCATCATCCACTGCTGAACATAGGCCTCCCCCAGAGAGTGCCACTTTGAGCGGCTGCTCACCTTCTGCATCCATCGGCTTGCCACAGTTTTCACCAGGTCATCGGTCCACTTAGTGGGTGGTCTGCCTACGCTGTGAATCTTAGATAAATAAATAAATAAAATTGGTTTGTGTCTGATTGATTACCTTTAATTTAATAATGCAATCCAAGTCCAAATTATAATAAAATATTGATACTCTTACATTTGAAATTATTTATCGTCATTCTATGATCTTAATGAAATTAGGTAGGTATATTGTGATAGTACTTTCATGGACTCTTGAACATAGCAAATCGGTGTTATAAAAAAAATCAAGGGACCAAAGAAACTTGGAGACACCATTTTCTAATTATTATTCTACCACATTAATTCACAAACACTGTTTCAGTCCTTCAGGATATTACATTTAGATTCTTCTTATCTTACATTTTTAATAGTTCTTACAGGATCTTTACCACTATTGGAATCATTTCCTAAGTTCCAGCAGCACAGTTACATGCTTTATTTTCATAGGTAGACTGAAGGAGCAGATAGGGTGATAAAATAAACGTTTTAGGTAGTTTTTTAATCTCTTGTTTCTCACAATATGTTAGTAACTTAAGTAGTTAACCTATGTCTTAGTACCTAGTTAGTGATTTTCAAATAGTAGGTCATTTTTTTATTTAATTGTCAGTCATTGTTCATTTGCATAGGTACTGTTCTTTTCTGTTGATAGGTTAGGAATGATGTATTTACCTAGCCATGGCAATCTCATTTAAAACATTTATTTATATATCACCTTATATAGTTATCTCAACAATTCGTGAAATATATAGTCTTCTATATATATAAAACTTACCTACTTCAGAAGATTTACTTTAATCTAACCCAGAATTAAGCATAGCTTGTACTATGGGAACCAGATAACTGATATACTCAGATAAACTAACAGTATATAATACCCAGACAGAGGACAAATACCTATTTTCATCACACAAATGTTGGTACCAGGTGGGAATCCAACCCACAGTTTCCTAACTATTCCACTGCTACTCTAGATCCAAAGTAGCATTATTTAAAAAACATTACCAACTTGCAACCCATATTATTCCCAAATACCACCTCAGGGCAATGTACGGGCAACTGGGAATATACCGGTTACATACATAAAGTGTGATTCAAACTCAATGTCAGCTTTGAAGTCGGTGAGAAATATGAGTGCAGCATGTGGATGGCTTGCAGTGCACTTCATAGCCGCCATTGAGTTTGTACCACACTACCAAGAGATAGAAATATATGTATCTGTTACCTGGACTTAACACAATTACCTTACCTATACCACAGAATAAATATATAGTACTTCTATACCAAGACCCAAAAAAAACACTTAGATACATTGATAAGATAGTTTATATAACAATGACATAAGCAGCACCTCATTATATAATTTTATACACCTACATACATAACTATTATTATATTGTTTCATTTTGATTTTGCATGCTTTCTTTGAATAAAAACCAATTTGTATCATCATCAACAACATGAAGACAACCAGAACTCCCCCAAAGAATGCCACTTTAAGAGACTGCTTGCTTTCTGCATCCATCGGCTCCCCATGGTTATGGTCACCAGGTTGTCGGCCCACCTTTCTTCCCTTTTGTTGTCAGTTCTACGAGTGATGTGGCTTGCCCATTGCCACTTCAACTTGCTGATTCTAAATAAGATAACATAAATTACACCATTATACATACTACATATACATACAAATATATACATACTTACTTCATAAAATTGCTTTGTTTTTGGTATTATCGACTTCATAGAATGCAAAGAGCAAAAATAGAAATATGCAATCAACATTTTAACTTCACTGTCTTTATGATCATAGCTTAACTTTTTAACTCCCAGCGACCCAATTTCAAAAACATGCATGCTGTCATCTCAGTGGTAGTATTCCAGTGGGTAACAACCATGAAAGTTTTGTTTTAGGACCTGCCCGTTGCTATTTCAAAACAACTAAATTGGTCATTTTAGTTCTGCTTGCTGGGCTACTTTGAGCTTACTTGAGCTTGAGGGTGGGTTTACACCAATAGTTAAGGTGACCAACAGCTCTAACAAATTTTGACCATTTCCATTGGTTACCTCAACTATTGGTGAAAATACCCACCCTAAATCTATATTAAGCTATTATTCACAGTTTCCCCATAAGCTTAGAAGAGGTGACCTAATTATTTACCTGATGCTAAACCAAACTCCTGTTTTTCCTCTGTCATAATTAACATCCATCACTGAGCGCTTGTTTTTTGGATCTTTTATAGGTTGGAACTCTGAAAATGAGACAAGGTAGCATTGAGTTAATAAAAAACAAGGTGGATATTAATACTTTAGGTACTAATAAACAAGCATAGAATTTTAGTGTGTTCTGGATGAAGAGCATAATTTGTTCCTGGTATTGTTATTATTTTATGCTAATGCTTAGAATAAGTACCTAGTCTATGCATTTCTGCAGTATATTTTGAGTCTGCTTTTACTTCGTTTATCATAAGACTTACTTGTTGCTATACGTGTCAGAACGTTCAAATGATACCCACGGGAACAAATAGGCTGGTTCTATTCTCACATCACAGAATTCCCCTTATTACTTGTCTCACATACATAAATAATGTTGTTTTTCTTATTTTACAAACAAAAATTAAACCGCCGCCATCTCTGTGGCCGCCATATCTATCTAGTCAAATGCACAGAGAACTTTGCTATATACGTCAAATGTCAAAACATGAAACTGAAGTTAGCCGTATGCGGCCATCTTATTTCATACGATTAACGACCTTATTTGAGAGGGGATAAAGTTTCTTACTGGATGACAGGACAGGAATATATGACTTTCTGAGTAAGTATTTTTCGGTTTTTGTATGAAAAATATGTTTTTTTGTATGAAAGGTACCTTTTTTTATTGTTTATTTAGAATCGTCCCAAGGTTTACTACATTTTTGTTCTATTAGTTTATTTTTATCTCTTATCGTTTCCGAGATCCCATCTGGAACTTCTTCCTGGTACCACTTTCTGATGCTGACATATTTAATTCTTTGCCTCGGGATTTTTCCGTACATATCTCTAGTACATTTCCAAATCATCCTATGGGCCAGTTTTCGGGAACATTCATGTCAGTGATCTATCTGTTTATCTTTATAGGTAATAGATAGAAGAAGAAGATAGAAGATAGATATAGAAGAATAGAAGAAGAAGAAGAAGATATATATATATATATCTATTTTGTAATAGTATGTATGTATAATATGTGTATGTTTATGTATGTTATGTTGTATTATATGTATTTTAGTAGTTTTAGGATTCGTTTTCATTTCTAATATTTGTATTTACTGTACATCGCCAACCTCCCTAATTCATAATATGTTTCTATCCATCCAAAGGTTGTCTGGAAGAGATCGCTTTAAGCGATAAGACCGCCCATTGTACTACCCTTGTGTATATTTTTTTCGTGTTGTTATGTATCTATGTGTATATTTGGTGTGCAATAAAGCATTCTTCTATTCTATTCTATTCTATTCTAGTTACATCGTTTTAACTACACTATTGGGAACGATAACGATACTCTCCAAGTTGTTGACAAACATGTCTACCTGGGACAGATTGTGCAGTTCGTTAGGTTCAACTTGGACAAAGGGGTCGTACGAAGAATTCAACTCAGCTGGGCAGCATTCGGGTTTACGTTTGACAACATTTAACCTGATAGTAAGTGACGAAGCTCTCTAAGGTGGAACACGTTTGCCCATGAGATGCCCATTCACTCTAGATTTGAAAAGACCCAGGTTATACCCAGGAGGAGACACTGCTGCTGGAAGAGCATTCCATACCTTGACTGTTTGGACTATGAATGACTCAGAAAAACGCTTAGTGCAGACTTGTGGCACACTAACGACGTAAGAATGTGAAGAATCACCAAGCCAATTGTATTTCTACGATGGAAAGTGGATGATGGAATGGGTTTTCAATAAGCGTGTGTTTAATATGTGTGTATGTTGCCTGTAATGATGTATGGAACTGAGACATGGGCTCTTACTGTTGGCCTCATTAGTAAGCTTAGAGTTGCCCAGTGGGCTATGTAGAGGGCTGTTTACTCGGTGGTTCCCTGCGAGATAAAATCCCGAAATTCCCATTTAACAACAAGAAAAAGAGTAATAGTGTTTGGGGATCTAAATCTTAATTTACTCAGCCGAGAAAAATCAAATAAGGATTACAAAATTATGTTAAAAGAAAATGGATACAGAATACTGAATAAGATAGACAGCGAGAACTGTACACGTGTCACTAAAACGTCGAAGACAATAATAGATCATGTATGTACTAGTCTAAAAGATACAGCCTTCCACATGGCTCTAATAGAAAGTTCCATGTCAGACCATAAACAAATTTATTTTGAGGTGAAGAGAGTCAAACATGAACGTCCAAAACGAATACAGTACCAGGCAATAGACTACACTAATATATACAAATGTATTGAGGATAGTACTATCAATGAACTACATGATGAATACACGGTATTGGAATCTACTTTACTTCAAGCTATCTCTCAGAACAAAGTCACTAAATCTAAACTGTTAAATCCACCACGAAAAGATTGGATTAATAAGCATTTAATTGATTTAATAAACAAAAGAAATCTATTGTGGCAAAACCTCAAGAAAACACCTGAGGATAAAAAACTTAAAGAGGATTTTTTGCAACAAAGGAGTACAGTTCACGAAAATATTCAAGCGACCAAAAGTCAATATTATTACAAAGCATTTAAAAATTGTGAAAAGACCCCTCTTAAAATGTGGCAACTCATAAATAGTCTGACTAATAATAAAATAAAGCAAAGCCCACCGACTCTAAAATTAAATACCCCATTTGGACAAGTCTCAGATACAGCGGACATATGCGAGTGTTTTAATTCATTTTTTGTTAATATTGGTGCTGAACTTGCCAATAATATACCAAAATCCAGTTGTAATAGCCAATATGGACCAACATCGACAAATCCACAATCTACACTATCTGAATTAACCCCTGTCACCACCAGTGAAGTAGCTAGAATAATAGATAACTTAGACTCTAATACAAGCGCTGGTATCGATGGCATAAGCGCAAAGGTGCTAAAATGCGTTAAAACATTGATCACCAACAAATTAACCCAATGCATTAACCGATGTCTCAGGGAAGGTCAGTTTCCGGAGACTTTAAAAGTAGCAAAAGTTAGCCCAATCTACAAAGCTGGCAATAAAATGGATCCTGGTAATTATCGACCAATATCTGTGCTACCAATCCTATCGAAAATATTTGAGAAAGTATTGCATAATCGGCTAAGTAAATTTCTTGAATCCATCAATTTCCTCTGTAAAAAGCAATACGGATTTCGCCCTAAGTCAAATACTCTTGCTGCCACGATAGACTTAGTAACAAATATAAAACTCAACATCGACAAAAAAATGATAACGCTGGGTGTATTCATCGACTTAAAAAAAGCTTTCGATACTGTTAGTCACGAGGTACTGTTAGCGAAATTGTGCGACTTGGGAATTTCAGGATCCGCTTATGACATATTCAAGTCGTATCTTACAAACAGATACCAAATAGTTAAGATCGATGGAATCCAAAGTGCACCAAGATTGATCACCTACGGAGTTCCCCAAGGATCTATCCTTGGCCCACTACTTTTTTTGCTCTATATAAATAGTGTACAGGACATAGGCCTTAAAGGAGACATCACGCTTTATGCTGATGACACTAGCCTATTTTACTCTGGGCATTCAATAGCCTTAATAGTAGAACAAGCACAACACGATTTAAACCTCTTACATACCTGGTTGCAATCTAATTTACTAACAATAAACGCCTCAAAAACAAACTTTATGATTTTTACCGCAAAAAATAAAAAGATTAGCTCGTACCCCTCTTTGACTATCAACGGAGAGATAGTTAACAAAGTTGATAAAGAAAAATATCTTGGCCTTATCCTCGATACTCAACTGTCGTGGAAACCGCACATAGACAAAATACGAAGCAAACTAACTTCATTAGCAGGATCACTTCAAAGCATAGCAAGATGTCTCCCGAAACGGGTGCGGTACACTATTTACAATTCTATGGTTAAATCTCACATTGACTACTTAATCGAAGTCTGGGGAGCTGCAGCTAAAACAAACTTACAAGTATTGCAAAGAGCACAAAATAAAATTATTAAAACGCTGTCCATTACGACTACTTAACACCTTCTGTACAAATCTATAAAGAAACTAAACTTATGAATTTAACTCAAACATACAAGTATAATACGTGTATTTTGGTCAGGAAAATCTTAACCAAAGACATCCATTCACAGATTAGCTTCACCAAAAAAATACAGATCCAAAAACGCTTAACGAGGCAAGCTCATGACATTTGTTTAAAAAGACCTAGAACTAACTATGGTAAAAGAAATATAATGTATGAAGGGGGCAAGCTGTATAATAATTTACCTAAGGATATAAAAGAAATTAAATCACTGTACGTCTTCAAAAAAGTCTTAAAATCACACGTTTTAAAAGATTTTTCAGCTATTCAGTAAAGCAAGAATTCCAAACTAATTTAATTATAAATAACTAAATAAGAATCATACGTTAGAACATATATATATTTTTATAAAATTTTATTAGTTATATACAAAATAAAATAAAAAAAACTATCATAAAAAAACGATTATTAATCTAAAAATCTAATATAAATAATCCTAATTAACATTTACACATTCTTGTAAATAAAACAAAATCGTACAGTACAGTACTAAAAGTCAGCTTACTTAGCTAACACATTTAAATAAAATAAATAAATAATATTTCTATGTCACGAAAAATACCACAATAAGATTTATTTAATACCATAAAATTAATTTACATTCAAAAATTTTAGTTGTGTGATCATACTGCAGTCTACAGTGCAGCAAAAATGTACCTAATAATAGTAATTATACCTAATAATAAAATCAATAAAACAGCACTATAACATGAATATTATACGAAAGTAACTTCCTAATAACACAGAGTTCCAAAACTATCTAAAGTAATATTTAACGTTAAACACGGCATTGTAGAATAGCCCTAACAATTTGCCGGTCAAAGTCCACCGGCGACTCGGCCGGCATCGGCCGTTCTTTTGCTGACTACCCTGCATAGTCTTACTTACTGATCGATCGTGCAACTGGCTCCTCTGATGCAACTACCCACATTTCTATTCTTATCCATTAAAATAATAATGTATTATTTTTCCATTTGATGTTTTTTAATGGCAGGATTAAATTATAAATGTTAATCGCTACGCCCAACGGCACAATATCTTCATAATTTTATTGTACTTTCTCTTTAAGTGAATTTTTTGTAATTCTTTTGAGAAATAAATTCTTAAACCGTAAACCGTAAATGAGGAGATCCGCAAAAGGACTTAAGTGACCGATAAAGCTCTCAGAATTAGCAATTTGAAATGGCTACAGCAGGCAGCTAGGCCACACCCGTAGAACTGATTAACGACGAGGAAAATAAATCTCAAATAGCTACTACGAACCGGAAGACGTAACGTATAAGCCGCCGGGACCCTACTATGTGGACCGTCGATCTGGTGGAAACCGCGGGGAGCCGATGGATGCAGAAAGCAAGCAGCAGCTCAAAATGGCGCTCTATGGGGAAAGGGTTATGTTCAGAAGTGGACGTCTTCAGGTTGTTGTTGTAGATGATGATGATGATGATGATGATGATGTCGAACTAGACTATAACTATAATTTAGATTAGACTGTGCATATGAAGTCTTGAGACTAGGTAGATGTGGCTAAGTATAAGCCCAGTTACACAATAGTCTAGATAGGCTGTGGAGTAACCTGCATTTGGTTGAGCAAAGGACTGAAGCCATCAGCTACGAAGTTCACGTGGGCTGTGCAGTAGCGGCCACCAGGCTCGTGGAGACATTTCTCGAATGGATCCAAGTTAAGCCTTGGCGGCATCAGCTCGTGTTCTTCATCTACAAAGGTAAGGCCATAGACATATATATAAGGACAGGCCTAATGACATATTAAACCGTCGCTTCAAAGAGGGAGTCAAGTTCACAGATTGACCTCCACTAGCGCCCAGTCTGTGTTGGAAGTGAGAAGATATCGGTCGTGTGTCTCAAAGAAAATATGCCAAGTTGTGTTGTGAAGGGTTGCACAAACTACACTCTAAAGTGCAATAAAAAGAAATACAAAGTTTCTTACCACAAGTAAGTCAATATTTTCAATATTACACTCCGTTTTGTACGAAAATAATCGAATTTATATTTGGGATAATCATTGTAAACAAACATTGACGGACATAATGGCAGCGATAGGGCCGTTCTCATCGTAGTTCCTGAGTAATCTAAGAGATGACGCTGACTTTTCCCCACACCATTTTGAGTAAATAAAATGTTCCTTCGGGCATATCCTGATATATAGATCTATGGGTAAGGCTTAAATAAAAAGACCATAATCTATATGGTCGTGTATGGGGTAAGGAGCATGAATACGAACAACTGAATGATGAAACTGTCTCCTACTGGAAAAGTTACGTATTTATTGTAAGTAAGTAGGCAGGTACTTACCGCTTAATTTATATATGACAGCATAGCTTATTTGTATGTAGTATAGTAAAACCCAATACACGCACGGGTTCATTGTAAATTCAGGTCCGATACACTCATCAATTTGCAGGTATATTGTCTGATACGGTACAACTTCTAACAGAAAACTGTCACAGAGGGATTTATATATATTATATCCTATTGTATATTATTTTACCAAAACAAAACCACCTACTTAGATGTAAATTGTTCCTCTAATAAGAACTAAATTTAGCATCATCAGCCTGAAGACGTCCACTGCTGCATAGCGATTCAGGAGACCTCAGCGCTGAGCCTCAGGTCTCCTGAAAATAGAACGGAAATAGCGTCATCGTTTCTGCAAAAGGCATGCGCTAGAGCTTTCCGTTCTATTTTCAAATAAAAGTTGGTTGAATCGGACCTCAGCGCTGAGCCTCAGCGCTGAGGTCTCCTGAATCACTATGCTGAACGTAGGCCTCCCCCAACAGAGCGCCACCTTGAGATGCCGCTCGCCATCTGCATCCTAGCAGAATTAATTTACAATTTTTCTTGAATAATAGTACGACCAAAGTTAACTATTTTGTATCAAATAGACATACAAAACAGGTTTTTGAAAATATTCCTTAATAATCGAGGCTGTATGTAATCTTTTTTAGATTTTAACCGTGGGTTTTCCAATACTAAAATAAAACACTCAAATGGCACTATTTAGTAGGAGCTTCAAGACTTGACAACGATATCAAAATAGCAACAGGTGTGTCAATAATATAATATCTTTATTTACGTACTTATGTTAAGGTCATACGCTCATACATATTAACTTATTTATCTATACATAATTAAAGCTGTAACAGATAATGTACAGAGCATTGAAGACATTATTTAGATAAGATAGAGTTAAAAAAAACCAAAACTACATTTAATTCATTCATTTTTGTTAGAAAGGAGGTACTTAGTCTACTTACCTACTGTAAGTATTGTCCCGTAAATATTTCAGGGCATCAGTTTTGTGGTTCAAAAATTACAGACATCGAACAGTATTATGTTCAAGGCAAGGAATACTATAGTATTAGTAGTTTTAAGTATACTATAGTATAGGTACTTAAAACTACAAATACTATAGTATACTTAAAACTTCCTTGGTCCAAGGCCACTCCTATCCGGTACTAAGTACCTATATAGCGGAAAGTAAGAAGGGAGGGGTAAAAGGGTGAATGGACGAAGGTGAAAGGAGGCAGGTACTGGTGCACCGTTTCCAATATCCTTTACCATTATCTTTTACCCTCTTCCTCCTCTCATCCTTAAGACTGGGATAAGAGATAAGATATAAAACTAATAAACATTTTTTTTGAACGGGCTAATGCTGTTGGTCTCTACCGACCTTTACAGTGTCGCCGGGCGGGAGGGCAGGCGCTTAAGGCACCCAGCCGACAAAAGTGGGGGGCAACTAGCTCAAGGGCGGCCCTGGGGTGCGAGCCTCGGCTTGGGCTGTTACCGGGATAAGAGAATCGAGAAAGCTACGTCCGCTGGAGGAGTGGACCCTATGGAAAGTACCCGTGCGAAGCCGGGGTGGGTCAGCTAGTATTTAATATTATATTATGTATAATAATTATACCTTTATGTGACGTGATCTATAAATATCGTCGGCAATGAGAGTGAAGCCATTGGCATGAAAAAATTACATTATAGGTTAGACTAGCTACTGCCCGCGGCGTTGCCACGCGTGGACTACATTATATATGGCTATTACGCTAATTATTATCCTTGATATTCCTGGACCAATTTTGATGAAATCTCCACTCATGGCTACTTAACTATAGAAAAATTTTCGATGATATTTCGATAAGTATCATCGAACTCATGATTAATTAAAACCTATATTATATTAAAATCTAGGCTTTCAAAACATTTTTACAATAGGGCAAAGTTTGGGGTCTAGCAAAGATACCAACCGCTAACGCTAACGCCAAACGCTAACTCCAAAATGTACTGAAATGACGTTTCGGAAATCGCTAACTTTTCCGTAGCGAATGTCATTTCGATACATTTTTGGAGTTAGCGTAAGGCGTTAACGTTAGTGATTGTGATCTTTGCTAGACCCCCAGGGCATTTTACATAACATCTTTCGTACACAGATTAGAGAAAAAATCTACTTCGTATCATTCCAAAGAGTATTATTATACTTCTGTATCATTCAAAGAGTATATAATTTATACGTAACGTAAGAGTATCATTGGCCCACTGCATTAGCCTATGGTGGTAATAGTATGCATTGGCCCTCAGACCTGTGGGCCAAACATAAACGTCATGTAATGCCAAAAATAGGCGTAGCAAGGGTCAAGATTATACTCTCAAGGGTAAAGCTCTAACTATCACGGTTCATGAGATACAGCCTGGTGACAGATGGACAGACAGCCTGACAGACGTCGTCAGTCCGTTTTGGGTACGGAACCCTATTACTAAGGCTTCGCTGTCCGTCTGTCCGTCTGTCACCATCAGGCTGTATCTCATGAACCGTGATAGTTAGACAGCTGAAATCTTCACAGATGATAAATATATTTTTGTTGCCGCTATTACAAAAAATACAGAATAAAATAAGTATTTAATCCAATTTAAGTATTTTAGTATTTTTTCTCTCTCATACATCAAACGTTTTTTTGCTAGTTTTTATAGATAATGATACGGAACCCTTCGTGCGCGAGCCCAAATCGCACTTGGCCGGTTATTTCTCTAATCTGCGGGCACTAAGTATAATTAACATGTTTGTATCTTGAATGCAATCGATTCATACTACTTACATATTATTTGATGGTATATCTATTTTACTCCGAAACCCCCAAACAACCTGCAAGGGCTTAAATAGAAAAACTAATAATGGTTAATCAAATCTAATAAATTGTAAAATTTCATTCCACTGTTTAATGCATATTTACTACCGAAATTAACTCCTATTACTCTTTGTTCATGGCCTTACACACGTTTTTTTTCTTTAATCTGTGCCTCCAGATGGACTTTACGTGAAACACGTGAAATATTCAATAACAACACGACGAAAAATTACTATACTTAACACTGGCTAAATACACCATGTGTGGAGCCATAATACAACATAAAAAAAAAATTACTGTGACACAAACTAACCGTCAGTAGCCAAAAAAAATTCACAATGAAGCGGCCATGTTGTATAAAATTCCGTCCGGTTTCGTAATGATATTTAATAATTTTGACCAAATTTTTTTAATGATATTTGTATTTTAATATATCCTATGTTGTGCGCTGGTTATTTCTAAGCATATTAGTGCAACCCGCATGAAAATCAGTTCAGTATCTAGGAATTTGTTCAATAACAAACAAACAAACAAGCAAACAGCTACAAATTATTGTCCCTAGATGGCGTTAGATACGATAAATTAGAAAATGTATGGAGAAGGGTAAAAAGCCTTGTAGTCCTGCATCGCGGTTACGATATTTTTTGAACAATAGAACCTATGGGATAAATTAGATTTGACATCATGTGTGTGTTCCGTAGTGCATTAGAATTACACATTTATTATTAGTAGGGATAAGGGATATTATATCTAATAGGTGGTAGGACTTTTTTGCAAAGTTCGTCTAGGTAGGTACCACCGCTTTGCCAGTTATTCTACCACCAAGCAGTAGTGTGCAAGCGCTACTGTGTTCCGGTTTGAAGGGCATTGTAGCTAGGGATATCACTAGGCAAATGAGACTTTATGACCTGATTACACAGTCTACTGATCTTATACAAGGTGACCTTGAATTAGTATGTTATCCCGAAAGGGGGTGATTCTACACCCCAAGGTAGACAAAGTTTATTCTACGACTTTACTAAATTATTGGTTTTTCATAGAAGAAATGCCATGTAAAGTTTACGTTCGAAAATAGCCTTAGCGCAGCTGGGTGGTTGAACTTCGTCCTTGACCGAGTGCCCATAAATGAGTTTAGCGACCTGTGTTTAGAAATGAATTTATAGTATCTTGTTAACTATCGTAGCGATTGCACGTGCACTTTTGCGAGTGGATAAATTTTTTACCATGGAAGTTTGGACACACCCAGTTTTAAGTAAGGCTCTAACAACTTGTAGGGTATCATGGTCCCAGTCCCCCCATTTCAGGATAACATACCAATTCAAGGTCACCTTGTATAGACTGAGTGATGTCTCAGTATGACGTGTGCAGTGCAGTATCACGCGAAACTTTATTATTTTAAAGTCCCGAGTGGCACTGCAGCTGTTATGGGCGGCCGTGTTGCTACTACGCGCATGAATAGGTATTTAGCCGCACTACTACACGCGCACGGCATTACGCACACAGCGACGGGATAACGGCGGGCGAGGTTGACTAAACCAAAATAATTTGGTCCTTTTATTTATTTAATTTTTGTTTTTACCCGATATGTGTATTTCCTTTATATTGTTTTTTTGGAATATGTTATCGTAGGATTGTAGGTATATTGTATATATCTAATTATAGGTGGGTAAAAATCAAAACCGTTGTCGATGCAGGGCACCGATGGATGCAGCAGCCGCTCAAAGTGGAGCTCTCTGGGGGAGGTCTATGTTCAGCAGTGGACGTCTTCAGGCGTTTTTGTTGATGATGATGAAGAATTAAAAGATCATCATCATCATTATCAACAGCCCGTAAACGTCCACTGCTGGACATAGGCCTCCCCCAGAGAGCACCACTTTGAGTGGCTGCTCGTCTCCCGCATCCATCGGCTCCCCGCGGTTTTCACCAGGTTGTCGGCCTACCTAGTAGGGGGTCTGCCTACGCTGCGCGCTCCGGTTCGTGGTCGCCACTCAAGAACCTTTCTTCCCCATGGTTGTTAGTTCTGCGAGCGATGTGGCCTGCCCATTGCCATTTCAACTTGCTAATTCTAAGAGCTGTATCGGTCACTTTAGTCCTTCTGCGGATTTCCTCGTTCTGGATCATACCTCGCAGGGAAACACCGAGCATAGCTCTCTCGATAGCTCGTTGCGCGACTTGGAGCTTACTAATGAGGCCAACAGTGACACCACACCACGTTTCAGTTCCATATGTTGTCATCACTGGCAACACACACTGATTGAAATTCTTATTAAAAAGTATATTTTTATTTCCATATTTATAGAATAATTTTCACGACAACGTTATGTTATGAATATCCTCATGAAAGACTTTGAGGATTTCATCTAGAAATCATAGAGAGGTAGAGCTAGGTGAACCGAGCTTGGGCTCTTTTTGTTAGTGATGAAGAGATCTTTCTACCGAAGTAATTGGACTGACCTCATGGTAGACTTTGAATATTTCATTTTTTTTTTATCAATGGTAGGCTATAGGAAATATAGATGTACCGAGTTTTGATTGGGTAAGGGGTTATTCATGAAAATGGTAAAAATGGTAAAAGCTTTGTATAGGACCTATGTTTTTTTCAACATTTCTTGAACAATCCTGGTTAGTGCTACAACTTGCCTGAAGGTTGTATACCAATCAGACCTAAAACGTTACACTGATCCGTATTATAGTTTCTGAAACCTATGAGGGTACTTTTTTTTTGGAGTCACCATTATGATGAGTCACTTTGTATTGGTAATTATGTGACCTATTTCTATACTTTTGTAGTACATTGTCAGGTTGTCAGGCAGTTCCTTCTTAGATATATGTATACATCTTCATTTTGTTTTCGATAATAAGTCATATTTTTTGTATTAGTAATGTATAAGATTTTTATGTCCCTAAAATCGTCTCAGTTAGTTCTAAAAGTTACCTAAACATAGTATACTAACCGGACTTATAGTTTACGAGTTCCCACAGAAGTCATGTTTTTGTAAACCTGATGATGAATACGGTGATGACCATGAACATGATAATGACGACAATAATTGAAAAGATGAAGATGATGAACACGGTGATGATGATGATGATCACAATGATGACGACAATAGTAGTCGATGATGATGATGATGATGATGATTAATTAATAAAAAGTGAAATACTTTTCAAAAAACCAAACCGCCTAAATTCTTCATAACAAGTCAGTAGGTAGGTAGGTACTTTAAGATTATGTAGGTACCTACCTGAAGGTCAGACCAATCCCATTAAAAAAGATCAAGAAACAAGAAGATCTGATTACCACTAATGAATCGAGCCCAAAGATGGCATGTCTAGCTCAACACGTCTAGGAGTTCCAGGTGAAGTCTTCGAAGTCTACCATCAGGTCAGCCAGTCCAATTTCCGCGCCCCGGTATCAACCGGAAATATCGTATCACAACTAATGAAACGAGCTCAAAGTCGGCACCTGAAGTTCTACCCATCATCACCACCATCCACCATCACCACCACCCATCATCAGCATTCGAAATCTAACATCAAATTGGTCATTACGATTTACGTCTATTCCGAGAAAGAATAAATACTAATTATTCAAATAGGTAGAAATAGGTACTTCGTTGTCGACGATCTTATTTGGAAATTATTTCTAATGCCTAATATTCGTATTCGTACAGCGATGTTTTTCACCAGGACCTGCTGATGTCAAACGGCATAGTGTCTGCTCTCGATGGCGCCCAAGCGCAGACTGAGAATTAGTTTCAAGTGTTCGTTGATTTATATGAAAAACGAGACACAATGAGCAAAGCAAAACCTACCTTATCTTCATACAGTTAAGATATTGAAGTTTGGCAAAATATAAGGAAATCGAATGGAATAGTGAAATAAACTGTTCTTTTTTTCTTAAGTGTCTACCACATTTTTTTTATATATTTGCCATTTTATTATTATAGTCGAGTATATCAGCTAATTTAAGGTATTTTTTTTAATCAATAAAATATTACAGTTGTTTAGATATATGACAGAGAACTAGACCCTTTTTCGTCATTTTCATAGGAGGACACTGCGGAAAATGAATTTTATGAATTATCGGTTAAAGCCAATGAAAAACTTTCATCATATAATTAACGTCATTGGATTACCCTATCTATAGATAATAATAACATTTCACTCATTATCACAGATAAATGGAAACATGGCTTTAAAATGTGACATATTTGCCCATCCTCGTAATCGCACCCTTAAGGCGCTGAATGCTCCCAAATCGACTATTTTGAACGTGATTATCTCAAAACATATACCATTTACAGGATTGAAAAAAATGCATGTTAATACTGGTCATATCTTCTTTCCATCTGCCGAAACCGAAACAAGTTTACAAAAGTTTTCTCTATAGAAAAAAATCGTGAAGTGATCTCTAAAAAATCATTCAAACGTTCTAAAATGTTACATTATAATAAGACACCCCATTGAAATAAATTATAGTGATAATCTATGTATCAATGCATCCATCTACAAGTTTATTTTTTTTATAACGATAAGCATTTCTTTTATTACTAATTATTTGTACCGAAAAATGGTAAAGTCGAAGTGCAACAAAATAAGTTTCAAGTTTGTCTGCTGTAATAAACGTGCTCGCATTAGGTCCTATCAGGGCCTTAACATCAGGTGAACCACTAACTCGTCATAACTCATAACATTCATTCTCATTTAAAAAAAATTAAGTGATCAAACCATGAGTTTGAAATATCCTTGGAACTCCTTAATGGTAAAACAGCTTTGAGCTTGTGTATTGTGCTATGTTGGAAGTAAAATTACTAGGTGGTAGGACTTTTCTGCAAAGTTTGTTTATGTAGGTATACCACCGCTTGGCCAGTCAAACTGCTGTAGAATTACTGCATCATCCAATCATCCTTATCCTTATCTTTTGCCCTCTCCCTTCTTGTTTCTTTTAGACAGGGTTTGGGCGTAAATCTACCACCTACATCATTTTTAAGGATTAAGAAAAGAAACATTATTGATTCAATTTTATTTATGTGGCATAGAAAGTTGGGGTCTTTGAAGAAAATCCGACCATGGCGGTTGTGAATTTTGAATTTATTTTTCAAAACTAGTGTATCTTGAACTTTAATGTGTAATAAGGGTGGATTATTATCCGTTAAGTGTTCGTGAACGTGCACGAGTGTTGGCAGATGGTTTTAAGATTATAAAACCAGGCATTTTCGTTTTTGCTTCAACGGCCCTTTTTAGAGCCTTCAGTAAAATATCCTCCATTTCACTGTTGGCGTTTTGACTGACAAAATATGACTTCGACTTGACATAACCGTACAAATTATACTCACTTGACATTGGCAGAATTATTGCAAAAAAGCGATAGAAAGGCATTAAAGAAGAAGAAGAAGAAACAGTAGTTATAGTTATAGCCCACAGGGAGGTACCTATATTATTTACTGTTTGTTTTGGGTCTTGTTTGTTTTTTGTTTAGTTTGGTGTTTGGGAGGTTTAGTCTTTTCGCGCTCCTTTTCTAGGCCAACTTTCTCTTTTTGAACCCCTTTATCGTTGCTTCGAGGGTTGGCCTTGGAAGAGAAGCAATTTTTCATCAATTGAGCCAATGGAGCTTCCACTGTGAGCCAGAACAGAGTTGCGACGGTGTATATCATCAGAAGGTTCAGTAGATTCGCTTCGACCTGGAATAAATGATTTTGTGAATCTATAAAATAAATATTTGTGGACATTTCACACAGCGCCATCTAGCCCCAAACTAAGCAAAGCTTGTACTATGGGAGCCAGATAACTGATATAATACTTAGATACTTTTTTTGTTTGTAAATACATAAATAGAATACAATATAACACCTAGACGCAGAACAAACATCTGTGTTCATCACACAAATGTTTGTCCTGGGTAGGAATCGCACCCACAGCCCTCAGTTCAAAAGGCAGGGCTACTACCAACTGAGCTATCGGGTCCGTCTATGTTCAAGTCATTAAGATGCTTGTTTTTGGACGGGTAGCAAAAGTTTAATAGAGAAATGGAGAAGTCAAGACACTTCCCACTTCTACCTCCACCCAAAGAGACGGGGAAAAAAGAAAATAGGGATCATTCTCTTTAGATCCATCGTCCAGAACCATAATGGTTCCAGTGAAAATTTTATTTTTCATTAGAACCAGTGCTGAAAATGTGGATCTACTGAGACCTTTCTTTTTCTACAGATCCATCAAGGACTCTCTCTAATTTCATTCTTTCTCCGACTCTTTGTCCACTCATTTCTCTATCTCCCGTACCTATGTCCCCCTTTCATACACACAATCATACAATCGTCGTCTCTATTTCCCATACCATCAGTATGCATCAGTAGACGACAAAAATGAGAAAGACTTCTTCCAGGCTTTTTTTTCTCTTTTTTACCATGAGGGAAATAATCCCACCAGTGTGATTACGCCAGATCCGTCATTGGTGGCACGGGTTGCATCTTGTTAATCTTACAGCCATAATGTAAATTGCTTGATCACCCATTCGTTGTGGCCTTCAAACGGAAAGGACTTGCTGTGAGCCCTAAAAATTATGATAGCGATCTGACACTTTACGACTGACTACCGTGGTTCGGAGGGCACGTTAAGCCATCGGTCCCGGCTGTTGTCGTAAGACAATAGTCGTTAAGCCAAGTCAGAAGTCTTTGGGCGGCCTAAAAATTCTGACACCATGGCTGACCACTTGCCTAAACGAGAAGAAGATTATAGTAATGTATATAATACTTACCATACGCTGTACGGAAACATGAACGGAATAGGTTTGCATACCAGCAGGTACACGGATCAAGGTCATGTGCAGTAAGTAAGCGCTGTAGGAGATCCGAGCCAGGGGGGCCCAAGCTTGCCACTCAAGCACCCCACGGTATACATCTGGAAGTTCAAACATTAGCGTTTTGTGTGATAGAATGCGTCCTTGTGAAAGGTCCTGGAAAGAATATACTTATAACTTAAATAATATGGGAAGCTCCCAACCGATCTCGCCGACCCGGTTGTTGGAAAAAATATCTCGAGAGTTGATTCTCGAACTACAAGTTGTATTCATATAATAGATGATCAAACGAACTTCTAAAGTGAATCTACCTGTATGATTAGAGTACTACATGGTCATAATAACTATATCTGAAGAATGGAGCTATGAAATATAATTCTAGTTATAGTGGGTCTAGGTAGAGTGGCGACCACGAACTGGAAGACGAAACATAGGCCGGCTCCCCACTAGGTGGACCGACGACCTGGGGGTCTAGCAAAGATCACAAACGCTAACTCCAAAAATGTATTGAAATGACATTCGCTGCGAAAAAGTTAGCGTTTGGGATCTTTGCTGGACCCTCTGGTCAGAGCCGTGGGGAGTCGATGGATGCAAAAGGCAAGCAGCCGCTCAAAGTGGCGCTTTTTAGGGGAGGCCTATGTTCCGCAGTGGACGCTTTGAGGCTGATGATGATGATAATAGTTATATTATAAGATAAGTATTAACATACCTAAATCGACTTACTTTCTATTTTAAATATCATTCCTATTATGATGAGCGCTACAATAAGACCGAAAACTGGCTTCACAAAGATCGACAACAGCACTCGGTAGATTAACTCTGCTCTCGGACCTTCGTATAATAATTTACAGGACAACAACATGGACACGCCCATTACAAATAGTAGCCAGTAGAGAGGGCGCCATCGCTGCAAAAATACGTATAATATTACGAGTTATAAAAGCAATTGCAAAGAAACGAAACGAAATAAGTTTATTTCTAAGTTTACTTAGGTAAACAGAAGTAGACTCAAAATAATACACTTAGGCTGAGTTGCACCATAATCACAGTTAAAGTTACGTGACAGATATTTGACATAGCCCGCCCGGCGAGAAGCGTGGACGGTTACAATTAGCAGTTAAAGTTAGCAGTTAAAGTAAGCTGGTGCAACCCACCTTTAGAATAAAACTTTTGTAGGCACCTATAACAAAAACTCATACATACCCTGTACTTGCTGGCATCGAATTTATTCTTTTGCAGGTTGTAGACTAGATACCCGAAGGCCATCCCCATGATGTAAGTAGGCATGTTGGTGTGTCCGCGTTTGTAGACATTGTTGAATGTGTCGTCATTGCTTAAAAATGTAACGATTGCTCTGAAATATAATTAAGATTAACGTTCTACTACGATTTAAAGAAAAACCCTTGCACGAATGGTTTTTTACTTACGTCGGGGAAAGAATGAGAGTGCCGTCCAAATCCTGGTAGTAAGTGTGAAGTGCCGGAAAGAGCAGTCCTATGACAAACAGGATAGACATGACGATATTTCTACATTTCGGGCTCCGGCAAAGGACAAGGATTGTGGCTCCCAAGCAGTAGAGCTGTGTATCAACTGCTACGTACCTAAAAATGACATAATTAAATAAATGGATGGATATTTATGTATGGACCTTCATATTACCTACACATTTAGATAATCATATCTCAATGTAATGTACCCACATTGACTTTATATTTGGATTATTATTATTTATAGATAATTACCTACTTAAAAATAATTTTATTATAGTTTATTGACTTACACTATTGACTGGGCAGGCCTGTAATAATAGTTGTAATTTATTTTGTTTAAATAAATAAATAAATATTTAGTTTTACTAGGCGGTGGGACTTTTCTGCAAAGTTTGTCTAGGTAGATACCACCGATTTGCCAGTGATTCTGCCACCAACCAAGCAGTGTGTTCCGGTTTGAAGGGCATTGTAGCTAGTGAAATTACTGGGCAAATTACACTTTATGACCTGTGCCATAAAAAGACAAATCATAATAAACCTACAATTGTCAGTAAATTGGACTGACAATCACCAGTCACGCATAGTATTTTTGTTTTATGAAACGCATTTGACTGACAATTGTAGGTTTATTATGATTTGTATTTTTATGAAATAGGGGCCTGATCTCACAGTAATCTGATTGCTAGACTGTGTGTGTCTCAGGATGACGTTGCGCAGTGCAGTGTCAACTTTATTATTAAGTTCCGAGTGACACTGCAACAGTTATGGGCGGCCGTGTCTAACACATTAACATCAGGTGACCTACTAGCTCTTCTTTTAAGAAAGCTTATGATCAATGAATGCCTGCACGATCACCCGAAATACTTCATACATAAACCTTTTGTTGCCTTCTCCCTATAGTTCAGACGGCAGAGCTACTACCAACTGAGCTATAAATTAGGTCTTAGTTTTGCAATTTGCAATAGTTACGTCGCTGCTCACCATGCTTGCGGCATACACAGCGAGTGGTCCTCGTAGTTGTTGATGTACAACAAGTGCTGCCACCAGTACCGTCTGCAGTCTACAGCTTCCTCCACCACTAAGATCTGGAAGAAATCTATATACTTATAATAAAACTGTAACTGGTCTGATTATGTATACCTGAAGTTATTTAGAATGTTTTGTTGTAGGGCTTCCTAATTTTGATGCTCTAACCAAAACTGTAATTATTTCATTTTTGTCGGTCCGTCTGTTTGTATCTTGGCTGAGCACCGCGCCGAAACCACTAGATGGATTCAAACGAAATTCCGTATCATTTGAGTTCAAATTACGAGGCAGCCATGGGATAGGTAATTTTAGTCCTGAAATACAGCGCGGTTCCCTGAGGAGAGAGGGATGAAAGTTAAAAATGTACTTTGCTGGTCTGCTCGCGGTGTATATGCACAAATAGAAATCCAAATTTATAAAAAACTACAAAAAAAGGTTAATGGTCCCTGTATTGCTTTAGTTATTCATTAAAACAAATAGGTAATATTAACAAAGAGCACAGACCCAGGTGTCTCCTCTCCACTCCTAGCCACTCCTAGCCACTCCTATCCTGTATACTATGGGAAAGAGCATTGGAGGGAGGAAAAACATCGACTACTTAAACCAAATATTTGATACCTACTTAAGTAACGGGGTGGCCCGTTCGTCGCCTACATCCCGTCGTCGCGTCATCGCCGACACGTGTCGAGCGACACGGAAGATCTTATAGCTGCCATTGTTTCGGCTGCGCTAGGATCACCGGACCAGTCTAGCCCTTCTGGCTCAGGTACCGATTTCGGCACCGGTATAGGATATCAGCGAAACACAATCAGACACCGACCCCGCTGGCGAGGTCGACGTACCCCCCGTAGGTTAGCTAGAACGGTCGCGACTTTCCATAGGGTCTACTCCTCCAGCGGACGTAGCCTTCTCGATCCTCTTATCCCGGCAACAGCCCAAGCCGAGGCTCGTACCCCAGGAGTGCCCTTGAGCTAGTTTACCCCCACTTTTGTCAGCTGGATGCCTGAAACGCCTGCTCTCCTGCCCGGTGACGCTATAAAGGTAGGTACGCGACCGCGAATACAATAATTATCTCATACTTGCCAAGACGTAGTGGTAACGGTAGGTACAGAAGATACTTATATGGGTATGTTATTTCAGAAAAGGTAGGTGCTTACCTATAATAAAACACTGAATCGAAACTTACATTCCATATTGGTCCGGTACCGAAGTATCTCACCCATGTCGCTACCACCGCCAACACGAGCGCATACGGTGGTGTCAGCCTGAAACGATAGGTATTACTTTATGCTCAAACCCACTGACTATAAATCCAGCTCAAACCATTGTTCAATTGGTACTTCTATATTTACACTACTTATACTTAGGTACTAGCAAATTATATTGCATGGTTTGCAAAATGTTCGAAAAGAAGCTAAATGAAAACTTCTAACCGCTTTGTGGCTATGATTAGTCATCATCATCATTATCATCATCATCAGCCTGAAGATGTCCACTGCTGAACATTGGCGTCCCCCACAGAGTGCCGCTTTGAGCCTCCTGCATCCATCGGCTCCCCACAGTTCTGACCACGTCGGTACACATCGTGGGGGCAGGCCTACGCAGCGTCTTCCAGTTGATGGTCGCCACTCGAGAACCTTTCGTCCCCATCGGTTGTCAGTTCTACGAGCGATGTGACCTGCCCACTGCCACTTCAACTAGCTAGTTCTAAAAGCTATAAGTAAGTATCGGTGACTTTAGTTTTTTGCGGATCTCGTCATTTCAGATCTTGTCTCGCAAGAAAACGGAGCGTATAGCGCTCTCCATAGCTCGCTGCGCGACTTTGAGCTTACTCATCAGGCCAATAAGAGTAAGAGACCACGTCTCAGTGTGAACACTCTTAACACACTGGTTGAAAACTTTCGATTTCAGGCTTTGCTGTATTTTAGACGAAAATATAGGCCGAAGCTTCACGACCTCTTCCCAACCGAGTTGGATCCTAGTACAACCTCATCGTCTATTATGCTTATAAAATTAATAACAGATGGGATCATGGAGCTAATAAAAAAAGAAGGAAGGAATCCCGCCTGATCCCAAACTGAAGCACCCTTAGGAAGCCCGAACGCTTCGTACGTACGATCGGGACACGCACACACTCACATCATATGCAGCCTGTCGCCCTTCTTTCATCTGACACACATAATTATTATGTAATATGTCCGCCATTTTGTGCTTCAGTTCGACATCAATCAAAACTCAATCCTACTTTTTTTTATTTCACCCATGGATGGGATGATAATAGTATTAGCATTCAGTAATGGTCGCACCTCGACCATCTCAACAAGACGGCCATCGGTAGCATCCTCCATGAGATTTCATTCTTCTCAGCATAAATAAGGAAGTTGTAGACCAGCAGAAATGCAGACAGGAACAGAAAAGTCTGCATTATCAACGTTCCGTTTAGGAAGATGTGGTTGAGGAGGATGTCGTATTGCTGAAATAAATTAAACTCGTGAACTAGCAGTTATTAAACATTAACATCCTGGCGCCATATCTTTCAACTATCAACAGGTGCGCTGTAATATAGTGAAGTATACTCAATGGAAACTAATTTATTGTCTGAACGAGTGACATGAGCAAATGCCTCTGCAACAGCTATAGCTGATTATATTTGTCAAGGTTTATTGTTTTGGTAGATACATGTACACAGATCGTATTTTTCAACTAATCTTGACGAATCAACATGAAAGCTGCTGATTTTTCGCCGCCAGTGATTCATGAATAGAGGACTGTGTTCGTCTACAAGAGGAGTTTGCTGCGGTGTCATTTACTGGCTGATTTTATTAATATAAGTATTTAAGCAGAAGCGTCACACGTTATTGTGTAGTCGGTGATTAAAGTAAGCCGGAGTGCGCGCTATTAATTTGACGGGCCCGATAGCTCAGTTGGTAGTATCCCTGCCTTCTGAACAGAGGGCTGTGGGTTCGATTCCTACCTAGGACAAACATTTGTGTGATGAACATAGGTGTTTGTTCTGCGTCTGGGTGTTATATTGTATTCTATGTATGTATTTACAAACAAAGTACTGTTTCAGTTATCTAGTTCCCATAGTACAAGCTATGCTTAGTTTGGGGCTAGATGGCGCTGTGTGAAATGTCCACACACATATTTATTATTTATAACAAATATCACCATTTAGTGGTCGATATTTTTGATAGTAAAGTATTTAGCAGGAAATGTTTGGTAGGCACCTTCCAAACATAGCAAAAAAGTTAGTGCTTGCGAGATCTTCTGTTCGCAGAACTAATATTAGTAGAATTAATTGTAGTAGGTAATTTATACGTACGTTTTCTACGAACTTCGAGTTTTTACAAAACAGAACGGATGGCATTAGTCCGTGAAAAATAATCACCAAAGTCATTGATATGGCTCTGTCAACAACAAAATAACTTAATCTTATTCAACCCTTCAAGATTATATACGGCTACCCAATATAGTTGGAACACTTAGCCTTAGTATCTGTTAGTCAGAAAAGCATTGTACCGAGTCGTTCAATAATTACTTGTTCAAGGTAGTGTATAGTATAGTATAATCATAATCATTTATTTATTTGCAAGAACACTGTTAATTTGGGTTCACGATCATAGAGTAAGTAGTGGACACGTGGATTCAGCCCACAAGCAAGCGTGCAAATTCTTATTAAAAAACAGGCACAGAATATTTCCTTTGTAATTAAGTAATAGGCAGTTTAGCATTATGATTTTAGTAGTTTGAAAACACTAATGGCGTTAAAATAAACAGGTAACCTTCCCTTGTCTTGGTTGCTGTAGTTTCCTCCAGTAACCCTACCTATTAGAATAGAATAGAATAGAATAGAAGAATGCTTTATTGCACACCAAATATACACATAGATACATAACAACACGAAAAAAATATACACAAGGGTAGTACAATGGGCGGTCTTATCGCTTAAAGCGATCTCTTCCAGACAACCTTTGGATGGATAGAAACATATTATGAATTAGGGTGGTTGGCGATGTACAGTAAATACAAATATTAAAAATGAAAACGAATCCTAAAACTACTAAAATACATATAATACAACATAACATACATAAACATACACATATTTGTGTCATAAAATTTGACAATTCGACAAAAATTTTAGGGTGGGTTGCACCAGCTTACTTTAACTGCTAACTGTAACCGTCCACGCTTCGCCGGACTGTGATTATGGTGAAACTCAGCCTTAACTCAATGCGCCAATAATTATGTTTTATCCCACTGCGACTTAAAAGTTTGGCCCAAACAAAACGCTCAGTTGCAACATAATCACAGTTAAAGTTACTGTTACGGTTTAAATTAACTTGGCTTTGACCTTAACCATGGAGTTTAGCTAGCATGTGTTTCACTTTACCCAAGGAATGTATATGTATTTCTAATACATCGTTGCACCATCACAATTGACAGACAGACTTTTGTACGCGATTATATTTTAATTAACATAAACAATAACACTAACCGGCGGAGCGTGGGCCTTTACAGTTAGCAGTTAAAGTTATGACGTCATTTAACAATTATCAGATGGTGCAACTAATTTTTTGCCTAACCGATACTTTAACTGCAATGCCCATGATTGTTATTGCTGAAGTAAGATGGTGCAACCAAGGTGCAATCCACCACTCTTATCATTATGATTCTAATTGTAGTTTGGCGACCAGGAAACCAAATAATAAGACAACAAAAGCACCAACAATTCTACAACATGCTGCGATGGCAACATGGTTGGATTATAAATAAACTTATCAAAACTGTTTTGTACCTTATTCCATAAAATCCTTTAAAGCTGTTCATCCTTGAATCTTCACATTGTGGTGAAACAATCAGTTTTTTCCAATTCCGAGGTACCGAGAAACATAACAGGAACTGCGCAACTGGAGTAAACAAAATTACCTTTATTATGAAACCAGGCTACTAAGCTCAAAGTCGCGCAACGAGCTATGGAGAGAGCAATGCTCGGTGTTTCCCTGCAAGATAAGATCCGAAATGAGGAGATCCGCCGGAGAACTAAAGTGACCGATGTAGCTCTTAGGATTAGCAAGTTGAAATGGCAATGGTCAGGCCACATCGCTCGTAGAACTGACGAACCGGAAAACGCAGAGTAGGCCGGCCCCCCACTCGGTGGACCGAAGATCTGGTGAAAGCCACGGGGAGCCGATGGATACAGGAGGCGAGCAGCCGCTCTAAGTGGCGCTCCCTGTGGGGTGGCCTATGTTCAGCAGTGGACGTCTTTAGGCTGTTAAACCAAGAACATAAAAAATAACATTATTTAGTAGCCCTAACTAAACTATAAATAGCAAGTAAAAAATGAAAAAACACTTGTATTAACAACAACATAAATTTTCATGGAACTTATGTATTAATAATTCTCTAATCTGTGTATTTTACTCAGTTTTAGACAATATCATTTTTAGGTATAAGTTTGAAAAGTATAGGTACCTACCTATGGCATCTATGGGGTGGTGGTTGACCATGTCAGCCGATATCTTGCAGGATGTGGTTAGATTTAGATTCCCACGGCAGAACACGTATTAACATTAATGCACAAAATATCACAAGTGGCCCTCGTAGTTATAAGTCACTAAATAAAGTAAAAGTTCAGGAACGGGTGATTATTACCGTTATTATTATTGAACTTATTAAAAAATGTTTAGTACCTGGTCCGTTGTCTTGTTTAGTACAAAAGACATCAATTAGGCTTCCGACAGCGTTGCATACCACTAAGCCCAGCACAATATATACCACCGCCATGTCAATTGCACCAACATTCTGTCTCTTCTCATTGTGTTCAATGCAGAATATATCTTCCTCCACTCTCACCTTTAAATTGTACATTTTCAACAACGAATCATTAAGGCATGCCTCAAGGGAGTTTCTTTGGACCACCGTATATTCATCGTTAAAGTTTCTACAGTTGTGCGTCATACATACACCGTAAATTGACCTTGTGTGGTTGAAGTGTGAAGCCGTGTGTTCGGAGTACTCCTAAAACAATAAAATATTTCCAATAATTTAACGGACTTTTAGTTAGTTGCGTGTTTTATTTCCTTGCTAGGTCTGAACCGTTATTACTAGAGATCTAGATGTAGACAATTTTAATAAAATAGCCTAAGCTCTGGAGAGTAACCTGCATTTGGTTGAGCAAAGGACTGAAGCCATCAGCTACGAAGTTCACGTGGGCTGTGCAGTACCGGCCACCAGGCTCGCGGAGACATTTCTCGAATGGGTCCAAGTGAATCATTGGTGGCATCAGCTCGTATTCTTCATCTGCAAAGGGAATAAACGTTGATTGATGTGCGGAAATGTTGTAGGTCGGTACCTCCTTTATTCATCCATAAACATAACATTTATACTTCCATAGTTGGTAATACAGCTAGTTAAGGCCAAGGGTACGTTGGCACATTTCCTAACGAAATTAAAGCATTTGGAGCTTTGAATTTAATATATCAGAAATTTAGTGCGTTGTCTCTGTCGTAGGTAAGCGCGAAGTTTGTGTATTTTGTGATTGTAACAACAAGGACAGCTCCTTAATCCGACAGGGTCCCTAATGTATGTTGCATATATATACGATATTGGATACTGTCTGCAATATGCGCAGCTTCTCATGTATGCAGATGACACCAAAATCTACATGAAAGTACAGAATCATTTAGATTGTCAGAACTTACAAACAGACTTAGATAGATTGGCCGTATATTATGCTAGAAATCACCTTGACATTAATATGTATAAGTAAATGCTCATTTGCTTCGTTTACGCAAGAAAAACTTCCAATTAAATTTGAATATAAAATCAATGGCATTAAAATAACCAAAGTAGATTGTATTAGGGACTTATAGGGGTAGTAATGGATACAAAACTTTCATTTTCTGGACATGTGGACTCTGTGGTTAGTAAGGCCTACAAGAGCCTGGGCTTTATATTGAGGATTAGTCGGCCATTCTCTGATATTGTTTGTTTGAAAGTTTTATACTACTCTTATGTGCGTAGCATCTTGGAGTACTGTAGCACGGTGTGGAATCCGCAATATGTCATTTATATCCATGACTTAGAGAACATTTAGAGTAAGTTTGTAAAACATTTAAACTTTAGGTGTTATCGCAGCCATAATGTTGAGGATTATCAGGATTCATGTAATTATCATCATCTAGAAAATCGGCGCAAGCTTTCTGACATGTCACTTCTGCATGGACTGTGCAACAGCTATATTGATAGTCCAGCTAGGCGATTATGCAACTTGATTGCAACCAATAGAAACACAAAAATGTATGGATTTGACAGTTTCAATACGCAGTTTATGTGCATAGTTACTATGAAAATTTTCATATTCGGAATGAAATTTCTCCTGTTGCATTGCTGTCAAAGTTACGTAATCACCCCGCAGGTCTAGTTTCAAAAATCTTGAGGTTTTGTGTGCCAAGAAAGCGAACAAGACATACGAATCTTTTTGCTGTATCACACTCGGCTACTAATTATGCCCAAAATTCACTCGTTAGTCGATTGCACAGAACTTATAATAAATTATTTGGCTCCATTGATATTTTCCACATCAACATTTGCGCTTCAAACGTGAGGTTCTCCAAATCCTTAATGATGAGGGTGCAGTTGGACTCAAAACGAGATAACCCCAAAATCACACGCAAAAGTACGTACATGTTTACAAGCAATTAGTGCATACCTACGTTGTTGAACACTAGGCAGTAGGCACACTACAAGGGAAGACACTATTTATTATTAGGTACTGTTATTCTAATTATATAAGTATTTAGTTATTTGGTTTTTTTTATCTGTTTAGTGGTTGTCGTTTTTGCTTATACAAAGATAAATTCGTAAAATGTAAATCCTTTATTGGCTTTTAGTTTTGTTATAAGTTTTATATGTATTTGTTTTTAAGAGCTGTGGATTTTGTTACAGAAACAAATAAATAAATAAATAAATAAACATTTTACCGATATGAACCTACTGATGATAATTTTGTTATGGGTAGTTATTATACGTAGTACCTACTTACCGTTTAAATTATAATTAACTGCATGACCCAGTCGAATGTAGATTAACAAAACCAAATAGACGGACGGGTGCATTGTAACCGTGGTCCTTCAGGCCGGGTGTTTCGGGGAGCGGGGTGCTCAGGGAATGTGAGGGAATGACCCGTAAATTAATATTTCCGATACATTAATCAGTAGCTATTTTGTTTTATTTCTTCAGCTAAAAAAAGATTAAAATAAATGGTATGTCATTTATTTTCAAATAGTTTACAGATGAGATGGTATAAAAAAAGCAACCGATGCAAAACTGTGGTATCTTGTTTGTACTTAGTATATACTATATACAGGTCTAGCTACTTTAACTGGTTCAGATATTTTCAATATAATATGTATCTATATCTATGTGTATCTTGTTCACAAGACTGAGATGACTTGACTTCTTGGTTTATGGCTTTTGTGGCTAGTTCTCACAATTCTACCACAAGACTGAGATATTTTATGTAAACAAAGTAATGTCACGAAAAGTCACTGTCAAAGTGACATTCCAGTTGCTAAAAACATTTTTTACTAGTGAAAAATATTTTTATTGAATAGTATTCCAGGAGGGTGTTTGAAGAAAATCCGACAATGGCGGTTGAGAATTTTGAATTTATTTTTCAAAACTAGTGTATCTTGAGCTTTAATATGTAATAAGGGTGGATTATTATCCGTTAAGTGTTCGTGAATGTGCACGAGTGTTGGCAAATGGTTTCAAGATCATAAAACCATGTATTTTCGTTTTTGCTTCAACGGCCTTTTTTAGAGCCTTCAGTAAAATATCCACCATTTTACTGTTGGCGTTTTGACTGACAAAATATGACTTTGACTTGACATTACCGTACAAATTTTACTCACTTGACATTGGCAGAATTATTGCAAAAAAGCGATAGAAAGCCGTTAAAGAAGAAGAAGAAGAAGAAGATAGTATTCCAGTGAAACGCAAAACAGCGTCTAAAATACTAGATATCTGTGTCTATAAGCCACTAATCAAAAAAGAATAAGTCATTAGAATTTAAGAGTATCATTGTTACTGATTACCAAGCGAAAATTTCGCAGACAAAATATTAGTAAGATGTGAAAAACCAAAGATATTTCAATTCCAAAATTCTTAGAGTAAGATTTTAGGCAGTTGTAAATAAAAGATTCACATCCATTACTAAAGTTTTTTAATTGACCAGAAACCTTTTAAATAAGTTATTCTGACAGTTCTGAAAAGCTGTCTGATTCAGAGCCCGATTCGTTAACATTTATGATAAATCTATCGCAAGCACCATCAATTATGTGGTTGAGTTGGTAACGTAACAACAACAAGATAAACACTAATGGCAATAACAACAAGTCTAACAATAAACACTGCACAAAACGCAGGGAGAACACATTCCAGTTCGAGAAAACAAAAACGAATGAAACGGGAACTGTTAGCAACAGAAATGTGTAGCTTCTCTACAGTGCTACCAGTATAATAAAATATTTTCTACCAATAATCGATTACTTTATCATAAAATTGTATAGATACAATATTCCGTTAAAATAAATAGTGGAAATGGTTTTTATTTTGTAATTGATTAGATTATGACTATAAAAATGATATTTAATATTTATTTATTCAAATATAGTAATCTACCATTATAAAACATATTTTGTGCACTGTTATCCCTTTTGTTTACATAAAATATCTAAGTCTTATGAACAAGATAATTAAGTTACGATTAGATATTTCTCAACCATAATATCATTACGTAAGTTCATCATCATCATTAACAGCCTGAAGACGTACACTGCTGAACATAGGCCTCCCCCAGGGAGCACCACTTCGAGCGGCTGCTCGCCTACTGCATCCATCGGCTCCCCGCGGCTTTCACCAGGTTGTCGGTCCACCTGTTGGTGGGCCGGCCTACGCTGCGTCTTCCAGTTCGTGGTCGCCACTCGAGAACCTTTCTTCCCCATCGGTTGTCAGTTCTACGAGCGATGTGGCCTGCCCATTGCCATTTCAACTTGCTAATCCTAAGAGCTACATCGGTCGCTTTAGTTCTCCTGCGGATCTGCTCATTTCGGATCTTATATATCTCGCAGGGAAACACCGAGCATTGCTCTCTCCATAGCTCGTTGTGCGACTCTGACCTTAGTAATGAGGCCAACAGTTAGAGACCACGTCTCAGTTCCATAAGTCATCACTGGCAACACACATTGATTGAAAACTTTTGTTTTAGGTTAGCCATGTAAAAAATATATTTATGAATAAAATGGTTCCAACCTTTTTTTGATTTGATCTGTGGTTTTCCAATATTTTCAGGACCTTCACGACTTGATATCGATGTCGTTTGTAGGTTGACTATTGGTGTAATGAATGAGCGGCGCACGCGCACAGCACACTTAAATATTTAAGGCCATGCTTTTGGTATAATAGCATGTAGGTATATAAATAGTAGATAGGTATATTACATTATGGTAGAGTTCCGGAGGCATTACGAGCGGTTTCTGTGTAACCTACTTTTTATGTTATTTTAATGCTGTGGCCACATTAGCGGGCTACGGCGAATCATCACAAATACAAATCATTTATTGATAACACTAATGTTACATGTCACATAAATTCTGTAGTTAAAATTATTAAAAATGAATGCAATAATTGAAAAACATAAGTATAATATCGGTAAATAAATCACGGAGTTATTACTGTTTCTTTTAAAGTTTCTTTAGGGGGCATCTCCTGTCCCTTTCTCGCGAAACAGAGCGCCTCCACAGTTATTATGAAAAATTAACTTGTGACGTCACATGTCAAAGAGATTGTATGTAGAGCTACCACAGCTTAGTAATGAGGTACTTTAAACGACCTTGCTCTGACGTCAGCCGTTTGAGCTATCTCTTTCTATTCCGGTTTTTAAAATGCTTGTAACTTTAGTCATTTTTTGAGAGATTCTATTTTTGTTTTCACAAATGTCTTATCTTTTGAGGAATATTATTAGATTATGCAAAAAATTATAATTAGTCATCATGCCTATTTATAATATTCCTCCACACCGTAATAGACGTGCTCCAATACTATATACCTAGTTTTTTGACGAGTCTTGAAGGCGCCGGTGGATGGTGCATGCAGTAATTTTTTGGTAATCTATTATAGATCGAAGGCCCCAAGACCAATAAAGATGGACCTTTCAGACTTGGACAGCTTATGACTGGGAGTCACAAGGCAACCTTTGTATTTATTACTCCTCAAAGCTCGGAACGGGTTAACGCCTCTACGCCGGAACAAGTTTAGGTGCATCATAATCATCATCATCATCACGATTACCAGCCTGAAGACGTCCACTGCTCAAAATAGGCCTCCCATAGGCGCCACTTTGAGCGGCTGCTCGCCTCCTGCATCCATCTGCTCCCCGCGGCTTCCACTATATCTACAGCGAATATTCTAACCTAATTTGGCCGCAGCATAAGGCCTGATTTTACCAAAGTAGTATAAAGTCATTCCAAGATTTCCAGGGACATATAACTTTCCGAGACTACCAAGTTACACGAAAATAACCTATGCTTAGACCGCAAATTTTGAAGCTTATTAGCTTACCTTTTAATCGCTATTTCATTTGTCAATCCGCTGTATCCGAGAGTAACAATTATTGGAATAAAACTTATTCTACTTTGGTAAAATCGAGCCTTAGAACCACAGGTCAGCCAAGATATATATATAGATATAGATAGACCGACAAAAATGTAAAAAATTACCTATATTTTTGGTTTTGGCAGAGCCCTCCAAAAAAAATAACAAAATAAGTACTTACCCATAATAAATTTAGATACCTACCTAGACAGTTAGCTACAGAATTGGACCTGTTACACTTTTAATACCTACCTATACCTAGATTTAGTTTGGCCACATCAGAATATTCCAAAATAGTTCCTCTTTACCCAATTAAAACCATGTCGTTATAAATTTAAACAATTCGTTCAATGTTTGTATTAAGATAATTTGATGCTTACGATAATAATTATTACTTATAGCCTTAGAATAAGTATAATTCTATGCATAAACCTATTTACTTATGTGTTAATTTAAAGCACACAAACCTACAGCAGTAAGTAGCTACGATTTATAAGCTATTACGAGATTCGAATTCATTTACATAAGTACATTGAGTACCTATCTAAATGATTGTACATCAATAATAGGTATGATGACTATTATTTTTTTTTATATATACAGAATGTAATTTAATTCATTAGCATAAATTGAGCCCATGATACTACATCATTTATAGATGATTATTGAAGAGTAAAGAGTGAAAATGAAAACACTTTTATTGAAAACTAGCTTTTGCCCGCGGCTTCGCAAGCTTGTGTTATGTTATTTTTACGTTATAGTCTAATAATAGATCATGCATTTCGTACCAAACAAAAAAATCCAATAAATCTTTTCGAAGCTGAGCACAGTAACCTGTATTAGCATAGGTATAGGTATAACGCAAGCATAGCCGTGAGTGGAAGCTATTTAAGCCATTACATAAAATTAAATGTTTTGAGTCTAATGTAAATTTATAACAGTAAAAGAAGTTTCAAATAAAAAACTACAATTATATAAGTACCTCTTCATATTACAACAAAAAGAAATCATCATCACTTCACTCAGGTCTTTAACAGAAGTTTCAGTAAATTTTGTTTAGGTAGTAGTTACGTAAGCAGGCAGGTACAGTTTAGAAAAATATGGAAGAATCACACACGATGATCCTGTTTTGCTCAGTTTTACATATTATCCGCGCGCTTTTTGTTCCATTTACCACATTTTTTTACCTTCTTAAGTTTGGCTCCATACGAATTGAGTACTTAACTACCTACACATAAGATAGTTACTTACCTACTATAACTATAACCTTCTTGAAGTAAACGATCCTCAATCAATTATTTCCTGCTCCCCTGCTTTATATAAAAGCCCACAGATCTAAAATATTTTATGTATTAAAAACTTATTTCAACATGCAAGAAGAAGAAGAAGAAGAAGAACAAATCAAAAACAGTCAAAAACCGCCAAAAAAAAGCAACAACAAAAAGGAAAAAAAAAGGAAAGGAAAAAGGGGGGGGGGTCGATCAAGAATGTAGCAGTAGCGCAAAAATAATTTTATCAACCAAATCAGAATGGTAACGTGAAGAAGTTTATGTAAATAATAAATTTTACCAGATCGCCAATAAAGAACATTGCTCCCGCCAAAACCCTATAAATCAAAAACTTGAATAAAAATGTAAGCTTCAATATTGGCTAAGTATGATAATCGCGTGAAGCCTTATGAATAATTATAAAAAGACTAATAACCTACCCTTTTCAACAGTTTTCAAAAAATACTTCCTATTGGCTAAATACAAATTTTGTCTAATGGCAAAATAAAAAAGGGTTTACAATGCGTAGCAAAAACAAGGGTCAATAGGCACAGGTTACTGAATATGTTACTACTAAGGATAAGCTATAGGTACTATAAATACAATTTTAAATACTTATTTCGAATAGTAACGCGTAGTAGATTTTTGAAAACTAATACATAATACCAGATCGCCTATAAAGAATTTTGCCCTCGCCAGAAACCAATAAATCGAAAACATGAATAATAATTTGGTTATGTTTCAATATTGGCTAAATATCATATCGCGTGAAGCCTTAAAACTTATAAAAAAAGTCTAAGAAGTTTTTAGTTTTCTAAATTCCTTGTTCTCTGTGTCGTGCTCATATTCAAGAATGTTCTCATACCTATCCTCTTTTTTAGTTTGGACCACAGATTAACTTAAAACTTATCTATATGTAAATACATATGACTTCCTTGGGTATAGGTACTTACATAATGAACACATTGTTTTTCTCTAATCTGCATTGCATCAATCGCAGACAAAGTTATCGCGCGATGTATTTCGCCGTAGCCCAAAAAGTGTGATACACTGCCGGTAATGCAGGCGCGCCAATTGTTATTTACTGTTTTTTGTCTTTTAAGTTATAAATAAAAACATGCATTAAATTACTTCCTTATTGCTTAGTGCAGTGGGGATTGTTCAGAATGAAATAAAAATGACTGGTGTTCCGTACTCAAAGGGTAAATCCTTATTACTAAACCTCCGCTGTCCGTCTGTCTGTCTGTCTGTCTGTCTGTCCATCAGTCACCAGTATGGACTCATAAACCGTGATAATTTTTCACAGATGATATATTTCTGTTGCCACTATAACAACCGTGATCCGTATTCAAAACGACAGATAAACAGACAAATAAAAACATCGAGGATAGTCAACAGAGATATTTTTCCGCGCCAACTAAACAGCGAAGGTTCGGGCGTATATGAAGCCGCGCCATAATAGTAACAGAGTTTTTTTCTTTAATCTGTGCATCCGGATAAACCCGAGATAAAATTACCGTCAGTAGCAGTGTAGCAGAGTAACATTTTTTTCCTCTCATCTACGGTTAGTAGCCAAAATATAACTTACCTTTTGACACTGGCTAAATACCTACACTATGTGTGGAGCCAAAATATATAAAATAAACTTACCTTGAGCGTGAAGCGGCCATCTTGTTAAAATCCCGTTCCGTTTCATAATGAAATCTTAATCATTTTCACCAAAAAAAATATTAACGATATTTAAAATTTAATATATCCTATGTTTTGCGCCGGGTTTTTCTAAGCTTATTAGTGAAAACCGCATGAAAATCCGTTCAGTATTTTCGGACTTGTGCCGTAACAAACAAACAAACAAACAAACAAACAAACAAACAAACAAACAAACAGACAGACAAAATGTCTAAAAAGTAGCTTAACGTGATCAACGAAAAATTTCAAGCCAACCTGTGTAATTTTTTTTTCGATATCTTGCATTTACAGATTTTTTTATCTCTACAGTTTTATTATATGTATAGATAGATTGTGAAGATTGCCGCGGCGCCTAACGCGGTTGGCGCGGATGATTTTGATACATTTAAATATTTTTATACCTTGTATGTACTAATTAAAAACAATACTTCATTATTTTAATTAAATCTTGTATTGTAGCATTTAATTAAGTAAGTTATTCCATTTTTTGAAAGTATTATTATTACCAAACCAATGTGTTAGAATTCAAAAATTTTGGTCCACACGTGACCGGAATCAGGAGTAGGTACCTAGCATAGACATATTCTATGGTACCTAGGATGCTAATGAATTCAATTACACCCAGTATATATTTAGGAAAAATAGAAACACGAGTACTACTTGTCACGGTAGCTTAAGTAAAGCTTATCGTGGCTTGAGGGATGGTTCAATCCCCACTCGTGATTCTAATTTTCGCTTTACAAAATTAATCTGTAGATTACACTGAGCAGGCGATACTGCTATGAAAATCATAAATATACACTAATAATATTCCTCAAAAGATAAACATTCGTGAAGTCGTCCAGTGCTGAACATAGGCGTAACTTCCCTACAGATGCCACTCTGAGCGGCTGCTCGCCTCCTGCATCCGTCGGCATATTTTATCATCATCATCATCATCATCAACAACACAGACCTGAAACGTCAAATCTGTGACAACTCTGTTTTTTCCTCGAAAATGTGACAAAAAACGTCGTATGGCACGTATGTGGATTAATCATTATCATTACACTCTCGGCTCCCAGATCACGCTCGCGCGAGTTTTACTGCCTCTTGTGCAATAATCCTTCCCACACTTGTATCATAATGTAAATACTATTTACTTTCATCGAGGGACCCGTGCTGAATTTCGGGATAATATAGCCTATCTACCCCGTTATATTGAGAAACATTGCCTAAGTTTAAACTTTAATTAAACAATCAAATGATACATAATCAAACCTATTAGTTTTTACTAGTAAGTATACTAAGTACCTAGTATATACAGGATGTAATTTAATTCATTAGCATAAATTCAGCCCATGATAGTACATCATTTATTGATGATTATTAAAGAGTAAAGAGTGTAAATTATTTCATTTTTATTGAAAATTATGAATATTGCCGCGGCGCCTAACGCGGTTGGCGCGGATGATTTTGATACATTTACACGTTTTTATACCTTGTATGTACTAATTAAAAACAGTAATTTATTATTTGAATTAAATGTTGTATTGTAGCATTTGATTAAGTAAGTTATTCCATTTTTTGGAGTTATTATTATTACCAAACCAATGTGTTAGAATTCAAAAATGTTGGTCCACACGTAACCGGTATAAGGAGTAGGTATCTAGTTTCAAAGGATGCTAATGAATTCAATTACACCCAGTATGTATCTACATACATCGTAGAAAAATCAGGAAAAATAGGTGTCATACTATCTTCGATAAAATAAAACATGGGTAGGTACTGTTTGTTTGTATAATAGCTATTATATTGTAGCCTGTTGCCCTGAGCTTCGGTGTCTTCCATTTTCACACATGAACATTTTGACTGTAGTCGACAAAATTACAAAAGTAATTAAAATAAGTATTGAATTACTTAAAAGTAATTTTGTCGACTACATATTAATACATATTAATTAGATTATTAAATATATTTCACACTTGTGTTTAACCAGGTATTAATTATGCGTGACAATCTTCCTATCGCCACCTTCGAGGTTCGCTTCCGTTGTAGTTATTTTAATTTCATCTGCAAACACAAATGTTAAATTGTGTCATTTTAATTAACGTAGGTACCTATACATAACTCCAGATAATATAATACCTACAGTACAGATGCCTCATCACATACAACGGAATAACGCGGGCTATTTTACGAGGTTTATTTCTGCATAACGCAAGATTATCAAGCGACATTTAATGCGTGTTGGCAAAGTATTGGGCCAAATGAATACACTGGACACTAACTAGTAACTCTCTAGACACGATTATTACATTTTTTCACGTTCGAGCTATATTTCGTTTGTACCTGATGGGACCCCATGACATAACTAAGTATTTTTAAATGTAATTTACAATGGTAGGTATGCCAGCTGTGGTTTTAAGCACGTCCAATGTTTAAAGGCGTGGGTATACAGGAATAAACAAAATAATCATAACTACATTGTCTCAATATTTTAGTAAGTAGGATAAGAAGAATAAGAACAAATTTATTTCCAGAACAGTTAGTTACTATTAAGTAATTAACCCTACTATCCTAATAATTATTATCAAGTACTTATACCTAAATGCAAACTTTCGTGTGTGGGAATGTTTGTTACCTTCTGTCTCCACACGTAACCACTAAACTGATTTTAATAAAATTTGGAATCCAGATAGCTTAGGTATACACTATGCTTAGTGCGTTTATTGGTAGGTACAGCTTAAGCTACACATAGGATACTTTTTATTGGCGGGTGAAACCACGTGGGGCACGACTAGTGAATAATAACTTTGGATTAGTATACAATCATGCTGGTAAGATAATAGTGATGATGAAGAATAAAAATCCCACATTGAAACTTAGTAGACAAACAGACAGACGCTGTAGAGTTTCACCTTATAACATTTTCGATAGCAGGGTTTTATAAATGGTGCCGGTGACCAGGAGTGACATTAAAAATGTCTTACTAGCAGTGGCAGCAGGATCCATCTTCTTAGGTGCTGCAAGGAACAGCTTCATGAGCTGCCCAAATGGCTGCTCAACCAACATCCAGCATGGAACAGCTACCAGGTATGACACCAGCACCGTATAGACAATCTGCTCGGACTGGAAACACAGCATAGGATACATAGATCACTATTATATTAGTTACCCAATAATAACATCAAAACCTGGCAACACACACTGATTGAAAACCTTGGTTTCCACAAAGGTTTTCAATCAGTGTGTGTTGCCAGTGATGACATATGGAACTGAAACGTGGTCTCTTACTTTTGGCTTCATTATTAAGCTCAAAGTCGCGCAACGAGCTATGGAGGGAGTTGTGCTTGGTATTTCCTTGCGAGATAAGATTCGGAACGAAAAAATTCGCATAAGGACTAAAGTGACTAATGGACCCTAAGGATTAGCAAGTTGAAATGGTAATGGGCAGGTCACATCGCTCGCAGAACTGACAACCGATGGGGAAGAAGGGTTCTCAAGTGGCGACCACGAACCGGAAGGCGCAGCGTAGGCAGACCCCCCACTAGGTGGACCGACGACCTGGTGAAAACCGCGGGGAGCCGATGGATGCAGGAGGCGAGCGGCCGCTTAAAATGGCGCTCTCTGGGGGAGGCCAGTGGACGTCTTCAGGCTGATGTGGTGATGATAAACATTAAAACATAATAAATGAATAAGATTATTTCATCCTGATAGCTCAGTTGGTGGGTAGCCCAGCCTTCTGAACTAGGCAGTGAGTTCGATTGCCACTCAGGACAAACATTTGTGTGATGAACATGTGGTGTTTGTTATATCTGGGTTTGTTGTGTCTAGGTGTTATATTGTATTCTATCTATGTATTTACAAACAAAAAGTATCTAAGTATTATATCAGTTATCAGGTTCCCATAGTACAAACTATACTTAGTTTGGGGCTAGATGACGCTGTATGAAATGTCACATAAGTATTTATTTTTGTTTTCAATAACCTTGCCCAGAGGTGCCTTGATACCTAATATTACTTATACAATACAATACAAGAAACACCTTGAATCACAATTATGCAAAATCACAGAGTTGTTTCATAGAATAGGCAAGCATGTTTCATCGTCGACCACGACGTCATAATAGTTACGAGTGGGTGGTCAAATGCATGATAATCGTGGATAAAAAATAAGGAACTTATTTTTTTGGCGGGTACGCGGAAAATTTCACGTCGTTGTATTGTATTATTTCTCAAAACTTCCGCTTCCAAAATTCCATAGAAGCTTCTAGTAAAGTTGCCACCACTTAAAATAAGGAACTTACTATGGCTAGGACATTGGCGTGTTTTGTGACGTCGTCCTGCCCCGCACACAACCTGATGACAGTGACGTGAGCCAAGTACGCGCAGTACGTGAGCCGACTGAGGGGTGTCCAGCCATACCACTCCGCTATCCCGCGCAGGAAATCTAAAAAATTGAAGTTGACTAAAATAGAGTAAAATGTAGTAAAGTGGATTAAAACCCCAGATAATATAATACCTACAGTACAGATGCCTCATCCCATACAACGGAATAATTCGGGCTATTTTACAAATTATATAGGTTTAGGTTTAACGAATTTATTTCACTCATAAATAACATAGTTAACTTATAATGAGCTTAAGTAGGTATATGTATAAATTATAACTAAATAATCTTAGTTACAATTAATCTAGAATTATTGTCCAGGTGATCTGGCGGTACGTATATTATACGTTTAAAAAACATTTGCATAAATATATTTTTTTAGCTTAGATTTGAACACAGGCATTGTTGTACAATCTTTAAGGTCGTTAGGTAGATCGTTAAATAATTGTGCACCCTCATATATAATACAAATTATATATTTTCTGCATAACGCATGATTTTCAAGTGACATTTATTGCTTGTTGGCGAAGTATTGGGCCAAATGAATACACTGGACACTAACTATTAATGCTCATGACACGATCACTACCTTTTTCACGTTCGGGCTATTTTCCGTTTGTACCGGATGAGACCCCATGATTATAACAGAGAAAAGCAGAGTAGCGTTAAATAGAGTAACATAGAGTAGCTGTAGAGCAGAGTAGAGCATAGTAGACTTCGCCATGAACAGTATAAATAAATAGGTAAAAAAAAATTTAAGATGTTTAATATTGTTACTGAATAAAGGTAAATAAAAATTAATATAACAGCAAAAAGTCTTGCATAAAAATTACGTCTTTATCGTCTTCGTGCACCCGCACTTGTCCGTTTTAGAAAGCAAAGGTATACTAAATGTTATTCTGGAAAATCAGCTATAACCATACCAAATTCCAGCAAAATCCGTTCAGTAGTTCCAGCGTGATGCGTGTTCAAAGGGACAGTCAGACAGACCGACGGACAAAAAATTCAAAAAAAAAGGTTTATGTTTTTATAACGATTAAGAAGTCAAAATTTTCAAAAAATACATATTTAGCCCAGTAACAGTTTTATTATATGTATTGATGATTGATTGAATGATTATATTTACAATGCCTTTCATACTCACTCTCATATTTAAATACGGCACCCAATATTCCAACTCCCATGAAGAGACCCCAGACCAGTTTCTGATAGGCTGCGAAGACCATTCTCACTGGCAAGGACGGTCTACTACCCTCGCGGAAGAAGATTGTGCCAGTCACCACCATTCCACAGCCGAGAGGCACCATTGCGTAGTACAATAAACGGTATTTCTGTAAAAGCACAGAATATAAAAAAGCGCAAAAGTGCTTTTGTGAGTTCCAGAATACAAAAGCTAGAATATTTTTTTTATGAGAATGAATGACGTGACGAGCTTGTCGTTCACCTGATGTTAAGCATTACGGCCACCCATAACAGTTGCAGTGTCACTCGGAACTTTAAAATAATAAAGTTTTGCGTGACACTGCACTGCGCACGTCATCCTGAGACATTACACAGTCTAGTAATCAGATTACTACACTGTGTAATCAGGTCATAAAGTCTCATTTGCCCAGTAATTTCACTAGCTACAATGCCCTCCAAACCGGAACACAGTAGTGCTTGCACACTACTGCTTGGCGGCAGAATAACTGGCAAAGCGGTGGTACCTACCTAGACGAACTTTGCAGAAAAGTCCTGCCACCTAGTTAGAATTAATTAATTCTAGTGGTAAAAACAATCTTACTCGATAATAGTTATTTATTTCGTCTTGGGAGTTTGTAAAAACTAATTTCCGTACGTGTATCACTCAACGTTTTTCAACACATTTGCGAAAAAACAGTACAATAGGATAGGTAACAAACTTTGTTTGGGTAGTTCTCATCGATGCTCAAATTTGATGGTCACGAGGTTATATTTCCTAAATGGCTTAAGATACAAACAGAATTTGTGAATTAAATGATGAAACATCTATTAGGCTACAACAGAAATAAAGCTTGTCAAAATAAAAGCAAAAATAATACCTTAAATTAACACGAAATGGTCAAAAACGGGGTAATTTTTCGTGTTCTCATCGTGTCACACTCTCCGATGCAGTAAAACATTTGCTTACCACTTCACCAAATTTCACTGTATTTGTATGTAACATATACTAAAATTATCGTAATTAAATAAACTTTACACTAAATAGTTTAAAACAAATCTTTTCATCATTATTTTCAATTTAAAACAACATACGCGTCGGTCACGCGGATATGGGTTCTTTAAATTCGCGTGATATAACGGCTGCCTGTTAAACAAAACATCAGCAATCAAACACTGAGTGTGGTCCGGTCGAACGTCAGTCGTGTACTGGCATCGCAGACGTAAGACGTGTGGCTCAACGTGCCGGAAAAAAAAAATATCGGTAAGCTTGTATTTGTTCATAGATTTACCGATCACACGTGCACTACATTTTTTGGGCATTGTATTTCAGCAATTGAAATCAAAGTTAGCTCATCGAAACCTTAAAATGTGCGAGATATTTATGTAGTATTTGATTTAAATCGATACACTTAACTTTGCAGCAATTTTACAAAAAAGGGATAATTTCGTCAGTTTCGTTTCATAAACTTCGTGGCATTTTAGTCATGAAACTGATTTTGGTACATGAAACTGATTTTATGCATTCTTTTATTTAGAAATGTAGCGACTAGTGTGAGTTTATTGAAACAATTGTAGTTATTGTAGTATGACAGATGTAAGATAGTGTTTTGAATAATTATGTAAACGTGTTTTTATCGAGAAAAGATGGGTCGATTCGAACTCACTCATCATTCATTGTGATTAATAATCATAGCCTAAAAATGGATGAGTTCGAATTGGTAGGTATGTCATGTTATCGCGAAAAGGGGTGATCTGGACCGTGGTAGCCTAGTAACTCTCAAGTTGGGAGAACCTTCCTTCGAAACTAGCATTGTATTATGTTTAATAATAGGTACCTAAAGGGGAAGAGCTAGTAACAGTACCTACGTTTGGTAGGTAGTAGATTAAAAGATTATGGTTACATACCATTTTTCTGGTTTCCGGGAGAAGCATCCTATTGCGAAGATTCCGGTAGGTAGCTAGGTAAAAGGTACCTACCTAGCCCAAGTTCACATTCTATGAACACTTTTCTCCACACACGTTTACCGTCGGATATTATGTACCTAAAGTATGTAGGTATTAGGAACTATCACCAAAAGGTTCTGAAATTATTAATAACGTCACGTCATACCACAATACTACCTATTCTTGACGTAAGTACGTATATAGGTACTAGGTAGGGAGGTAGGTACCTACTAGGTACATTTTGGTCCCCGCCTGCCAACATTTCAATCATACTTTAATTATTTTGCTCGTAGGCTCGACTCCGAACACGTAAAGCTCATATTTAAAAGTTTATGGAAAAATCACGAAATCAGGAGTTTCTAATCCAAAAGAGTACCTAAACATGTGCCAGATATTGTCTTTTGTAGTGAGATTTGTTTTTATAGATAAATCGTTATAATATAAGTATAGATTATTTCTATTGTAGTGAAGGTTGTTGTTCTATTGAAAAAGTAACACAACTCATAAATAAATACACTTTTTAAATACTCATGATGCTTCTTAATTAATAAAGCTATTAATACGATAACTATCTGTTTTTTTGTCAGCGAGGCTTATTACCTATAATATGTAGTTAAGTGGATTAGTATTCGTATTTCGTAGGATGAACAAACTCAGGACCGAACTGATAATAATAATATACATAGTTTTGGTTATTAATACCATTTGTTTGCCAGTTTAATTATGAAAACAAGATTAAGATGTTATTTTATGAACATTTAGTCTTATAAACAGTGGCAAAACGTGAGAAAATGATAGCTGTAAAGTTACTGAGTCATTTTCGTGATCCGATGCGTCGCTTTCGTGGCCTCTAAAACTTCAAAACCATTTATCACCCAAACAAGACATTCTATTTGAATACTTATATATTAATTTACTCGTCTTATAAAGCGCTATAATTTATTGTACAAAAATATTTGAAATAAGAACAATATAAAATTGTACATGAAACTGACGATGAGAATCGTAAAAATGAGAACGAGCCGTTTATTAGTGGGAGGGTTAAATTAAAACTTTCAAATAAGTAACACTTACCTACATGTTCTCATCATCTACGCACTATTTTGGGGTGCATAGTATATAAATAGTTGCATACATGCTGTGGTAGATTTGTGAGAGAATTTAGTGAGTTTGTTGTTACATTTTTTCTTTTTTGCTTTTTTTGTTACCAGACTTAACTTACCCTGAGCCTCTGGACGTCATAATTGACCTTCTGACCATGGTAAACCAGGAAACCCACGGTCAACCCCACCAGATAGTTGAACATGTTGGTGTGCCCACGCTTGTACAGCTGATTGAAGGTTTTGTTAGTTAACAAAAAGTGGGCAATGTCCCTGAAAAATTCAGTTATAGATCTAGATAGTTATAGATCTTGAATGCGAATCTACCTCACAATTTATTATGGCTGCCACCAGATACAATCATCAGCACCACAACCTGAAGACGTCCACTGCTGAACATAGGCCTCCTCCAGAGAGCGTCACTTGAGCGGCTGCTCACCTCATGCATCCATCGGCTCCCCGCAGCTTTCATCAGATCGTCGGTCCACCTAGTGGGGGCTGGCCTATATAGCCCTTAAATTTAGCAAATTGAAATGGCAATGGGCATGAGCACATCACTCGCAAAAATGATTACCGATGGGGAAGACAGGTTCTCCAGTGGCGACCACGAACCGGAACCGGTGGACCGACGGCCTGGTGAAAACCTCGGGAAGTCGATGGATGCAGGAGACGAGCAGCCGATTAAATTGGCTCTGGAGGAGGCCTATGTTCAGCAGTGGACGTCTCCTGGCTGTTGATGATGATGATGATGATGATGTTTTAGAACGTTTAATAAATTGTTTTTCTTACTCAGGAGTAATAACTAAGTTTCCATCTAGGTCTTGCCAGTAGGTGTGTATAACTGGGATAACGATGGCAACCAGCATCAGGATTGATAGGACCACCTTCCGGGAGACGGGGGTCCTGCAAACGATGAAGATGACCAGGCCGAGGCAGTACAGCTGAGTATCCGAAGCTAGATACCTGAGGAGTAGGACAACATAATTATTTAATGGTAAGGAAAGGAAGACTGAAAAGACATCGGCAGTTGAAAGTGAGTCCATTTTGCATGACTACAAGAGGCATGATGACTCCTATTAAAAATGAACAAGTAAATATTACTTTCATAAAGAAGATTAAAAATGAATGCAATAATTGAAAAAATAAGCACATTCGGTAAATAAATCACGAAGTAATAAGCTTTTAAATTTTCTACAGGAGGCATCTCCTGTCCCTTTCTCGCGAAACAGAGCGCCCACACAGTTACTATGAAAAACTCACTCGTGACGTCACATGCCAAAGAGATTGTATGAAAAGCTACCACAGCTTAGTAATGAGGTACTATAACGACCTTCCTCTGACGTCCCTGGCCGTTTGAGCTATCTCTTCCTATTAAATAACCGGTAATGTTTAATTAAATAACTAATAATATATATATACTACATAATAATAAATAAATAAATATTCCTATATTCAGTTATATCAAGTTTAGAGACTTAAGTAAATGTTCTTTTACCTGGCGTTTAAAACTGTCCTTTACGTTACACCTCTGAATCTTTTCTGGTAACGAGTTCCAAAGGTGTACTGCTGTGACTTGAAAGGAGTTGTCTAAGAAAGATGTTGTATGTCGTGGAGTTGCGAGCATAAGGGTATATGAAGAGCGGAGTTGTCTTTCATGTGTGTCTGATAGGTAGGTAAACTTGTAGGTAAACTGATAGGTAGGTAAACAAAGCTAGGTAAAATGAACTACAAGTGTAGATAAATTTACTGAAAGTGGGTTGTATTGGTTGTGTCACGTAATAATGAAGGTTCAATTAGCAAAATTAAGTAAATGTGAATTAAATATCTTTACATAACGACAAATTCAGCTTGATCTTAGTCCATGAATAATGAACACATATCACAAAACCTAACATGAGAATAGCCATATAGCTACTTAAATAGCTTAACATAAAAATAATGACACCCATGGTTTCACCCACAACTTATTTATTTTCCCGCAGGAGCTTTTCATTTTCCGAAATAAAACGCATCTGTCCCGGTAATATAAGTACCCATATTACCTAACTACACTTCATCCAAAGAGATTCATCCATAATGGCTTGAGAGCCAGAACAAACAAAATATAATGTTTTACCTGAAAATAAAACAGTTATTATATGCGAGACCTTATTCTAGACCTATAGAGTGAGAAAGCATCATTCCGGATATGACGACACGACCTCGTCCGTCCCCCTCCCGCATGGCTCCGCCCCTTTTTTGCCCGGGGAGGGGGTGAGCTTGCCTTGCCTGGGAGGCCAGGCGCACTTGCTCGTCACATTGTATCTCACTTTCTGTGGACAGAATAATTATGAGTTCACCAGGCAGGATTAAAATTAGGTCTAGAATAAGGTTTCGCATATAATAACTGTTTTATTTTCAGGTAAAACATTATATTATATGCTAGGAACCGTTATTCTAGACCTATAGAGTGAGATGTGTTTATTATCGCCTGGTGGCAAGCTAGTAAATAAAGATGCCAATGTGTGAATATGATCCTTTTAATATAAAGGGTCTTGGGGGCCTTCATCAGAACCCATATTTGATGGCGTGGGTATGCGGGCGAAGAATTAAAATGATTAATAACCTTTTTAAATCACAGGGTTTAATTTCACTTCTTTTAATTACAATAGCATGAAAATCAGTTAACTATCAGGCAAATGGATAACGGTTTTACGCAAATCAGATTGATCTATACGCTAATATCGTATGATTCTTAAAATAAATAGCGATTCGTCGCAGACATGGTGCGCTGGCGCCTTCTCGATCCAAAGTGAAAATTAAGATGGCTGCCTCGCTACCATCGACACGACGCTCCGCTAGAGTGACTTTGACAACGTCAAATCACTCTGTTGACATTTTACTGACGCGCCGTCACGGCCGGACTGACATACGACCGTCCTCGGGCGTTCACCTACGCATGCCCCTGGAACAAGTACATTTCAATCACCAGGACATCCGCTCGTTCATCCTGCTAACCTAACTGTATTCCTTATAACAAGCACAGCCATCATCATCATCATCATCGTCATCAACACCATCATCATCATCATCATCATCGTCACCATCATCATAACCATTGTCATCATTATCATCGTCATAATAACCATTTCAACCTGATTACACAACAACAATGACTTGAACCAGACGAGTGCATCGCTTCAACCAACCCTTTGGGGACTGGCTGTGTCACATAGCACTGTCTTTGCGACCAGTCAACCAAACAATACCTTTGGTCCGAATGAGGAGTGCGTCCCTTCAACCAGCCCTTGCGGGTATGGCCCGGACGACGCTCCTTCGGCCAAGGTCAACCATAGCAACAACACATCACATCTGGTCCGAGTGAAGAGTGCGTCCCTTCAACCAGCCCTTTGGGGTGTGGCCCGGACGACGCTCCTTCGGCCAGGATCAACCATGACAACAACACATCTGGTACGGGTGGGGAGTGCGTCCCTTCAACTACCCCTTTCGGGTGTAGCCCGGACGACGCTCCTCCGGCCAGGATCGACAACAGAAACATTACTTCTGGACATGACCAGACAACCCCTCAACCAGGATAACAAGGATGTCGTTATAGAAATCACCAAGATCAACAGCCTCAAAGAACACACTGGCACCGTTGGTTAATTGAATTGCAGTTACCTATTATTGCGAATCATCTTGTTCAGTGTAAACCTCAATTTCATTTTGTATGTCCCACACCTCTGGATCAGAGTGTACACTGAGAGTATCCGAACCAGCAGTGATGGTACAGGAGTCAGCGGATATCGTATCCGAGCACACGGTCAAGGTATCATAGTTACTGGGAGATGACGTATTGTTCTCTGTACCTACATCTTCCACATCTTCTAGCGCCGTCTCGGCTTCGTCATTCAACAGACTTGTTGTGATTTGAAGCAAACCATCGTGTCCTTGCGGTACTGAGCGTAAATTCTCGTGGGCGTATTTATAAACCCGATTAGAACCACTAATACTTTTAAGTTCGTAGCGATCGTTATCTAACACTGCAGTTATTACAAAAGGGCCCTTAAACTTTCTATCCAATTTGGTTTGGTTCCGTTCACTATTTTTTATAAATACAAATTCACCTTCATTAAACGGCCTAATCACTGCACGCCCCCGATTGAATCTAGCTACATCAGATTTAGCGGCTCTCTGAATATTATTTGATGCGTCTTCTCGAATAGTATCTAAGTCTAAGCGATCTTGTTGTAGGCAATCTTCCGAGTTTAACATAGACATTCCTAATGATTGTGCCTGAGTCCCAAACATAAGCTCCGTCGGTGAATACTTAGTAACGGTCGATTTAGTGCTATTTAGTGCCAGTTGGATGTTTCCTAGCTCGTCACGCCAGATTTTGTTAGGGTTATTTTCAACGATAGTCAGTAAGCTCTTGAGAGTACGCATTACTCTCTCAACTTGCCCATTAGCTCTGCTTGAGCCTGTCGCAATGAAGTGCAGCTGTATTTTATGTTCAGCACAAAAGTTCTTAAAATCGGAACTAATGTAGCAACGACCTTGGTCAGCAATAATTCTTTTAGGCGCTCCAAAAAGGCAGACAGCCTTTTTTATTGCTTGAACGGCACTTTTGGCATCAACGGAAAAAGTATGCTCCAGTAAAACATACTTTGTAAAAGCGTCTATAATTACAGAGCAGTACTCTTTATGATCACTTTTTCCGCTAAGCTTACCCGTGAAGTCAATATGTATTGTATGCCATGGCACGGAGACTTTTGGTATGGGGTGAAGTTGAACAGCCTGGGCTCCCGAAGGGCCTTTTGAAGCTTTACAAATAATACACGAGTCGATAAACTTACGCACGCATTTTGACATTTCTGGAAACCAGTATTGCTCGTAAAGTTTATCAAGTGTTTTATCTTTGCCTAAATGCTGAATTTCGTTATGAACATGGTTAATTAGAGTCCAGACTAGAGACCTTGGCACAACTGGTAGCCAGGAAACTGTTTGTTTCGAAAAACTTTTCTAAAGAGAATGCCCTCTCTAACGTCATAAGTTTGAGCTACCGATTCAGGGAAACCATTATTATGATGTTTTGCAATCAGATTCTGCACCTCGCTATCTCGTTTTTGTTCGACAGAAAGCCAGCCTTGATGCAGTTCGACGTACTGAACTTTCTTTGTGTTATTAGCCTCCACAGAGGTGCCACAAACAATATTAACGTCACTCGGTAAAGCGTTTCGTGAGAGATAGTCTGCGTGTTCCATTCCTTTTCCTTCACGGTAAACAACATCAAAGTCGTAGGCTTGTAGGTAAGCCCACCACCGATGTACCCGAGGAGTAAGATCCTTTTTTGACTTCGAGGCCTTAAGCGAATTGCAGTCTGTGAATACCACAAATCGTCGACCGTATAAATAATGTCGGAAGTGCTCTACCGCTCGTACGACCGCCAAAGTCTCTAATTCGTACGAGTGATAGCGAGATTCTACTTCAGATGTTCGTCGACTAAAGTATTCTACTACGTGAGGTAGATTATTTTTCTTTTGTATAAGAATTGCGCCGTAACCGTCGGAGCTTGCATCAGTATGCAGTTCAACCGGAAGTTCGGGGTCGAAGATTGTTAACACCGGCTCAGATGTAAGGACGTGAATTATAGTGTTACGTATTTCTTCATGTTTAAGAGTCCATGTAATAGGTCCCTTCAGTTTTGTAAGAGGGTATAATGGTCCCATAATACGCGTAAAGTTAGGAATGAATTTCCGGAAGTACGAGGCAAGGCCAAGAAACTGTCGTACATGTGTAGCAGTCTTTGGTTGCGGAGAGTCTACTAACGCTTGTATTTTTCGAGAATTAGGTCTTACTTCACCAGACTGAAGAGAATATCCTAAGTAATCAATTTTTTGCTTCATGAATTTACATTTTTTGAGGTTGAATGAAAACCCTGCATCAGCCAAAGCACGTAAAACCTGGTCAAGACGTTGCAACCCTTCGGAGACGTTCACAGAATAGCACAAAACGTCATCCATATAAATTAACGGTTTGTCGTCAAGATGATTCAGTGCTTTAGTAATGCACCTCTGATATACCGATGGCGCGTTACGCAGACCGAAGGGCATGGCGAGATACTCATACTGCCCTTCGGGCGTAACAAATGCCGTCTTCTCCACAGAATCCGGATGAATGGGAATTTGGTGGAATCCCGACGCCATATCTAAAGATGAGAAGAAACTTGCCCCAGTAAGCTGGTCTATTTGTTCTTCTATACGTGGCAGGGGATAATGTTCGGGTCTAGTGTTAGAATTTAATTCGCGATAGTCTACGCACATCCGGTCCGTATTATCCTTCTTTTTAACCAATAGTATTGGGCTGGCAAAAGGAGAAGAAGTATCTCTAATAACCCCAGCATCCAGCAGTTGCTGGACCTTTTCCCTAACTATCTGTTTCTCTGCTGGAGCTAATCTATAAGGACACCTCTGCACTATTTTATGCGGGTCTGCTAGACTAATATTACACTCTCCTGTTTTAACTCGGCGGGTAGGGATGCCTTCGATAAAATATTCAGAATATTTATTAAGTAACGATATTAACGATTCCCTATCCTGCCCTTGCAAGTCTGTGTCTATTTGTGTAAAATCCGGGTTTGTCGATGTCATATCGCAGTATTGAGACTGTTCTTTAGCGTAAAATAAAAGATTATTGTTATCGATCTTGACGCCTAGCCCTTTGTCTAAGAGGTCCCTCCCAATTATAATAGGATCAGAAATATAGCTATCAGGAACGACGTGAAAAAGTAAATTTAATGAAAGATCATCAATTTTTACGTCACTTTGAATCTGAGTTTTGCATTCTATATCATCGCCGCCTATGCCACTTAGATAAACGAGACTTTTACGCACAGTACCCGAGACTTTATCACAGAAACTTTCTTTTAAAAGAGAACAAGATGACCCGCTATCAAATAAAAAGGAAACTGGCTCACCGGAAGATGTGGTTAAGGTCCCCCTCGACGGGCGGTGCTGACATTGATGGACTTCCTTGACCACGGCTCCTCCGCTGCTCTTCCTGCTTGGGCAAACCGTCGCCACATGACCGGGTTGACCACACGTGTAGCAGGTAACCGCTGTATGTTTCTCCGCCATGCGCGACGAGTTTGTTGAGTCTTGAGCTTTCGTTGTTCCAAAATCTTCCCGTCTCTTTCTGCACTCCAATAAACGATGACCTGATACTCCACAGTAATGGCATCTTCCAGAAAACCTCTCATTCGTGCGAGCTCGCTTTGCTTCAGGTTCGTGCGTTTCAGAAAAATCAAATCGCCGCTTAAGTGACACGCCTCCAAGGATTCGGAAAAGTTGAGCTCGATTCGATATGGTGATTGTATTCAATTCACGACGAATGAGGTTATCCTTCTGACATAACACTGATATGACGAATCCAATGATCACTTCTTCAGACAGAGAAGTATTGGGTATTCGTTCAATAAGGTTCCATAACCTGAGTCCAGACTCAGCTGCAGTCTCTTTCATTCCTATTTGAAATCTCAAAATTTCATCAAAGTAGTCTTGGATGAGCTTTGGTTTTGAAAACCTGGCGATCAATGTCTGCTTTACCGAACTCCATGTCATTTCATTTAAATTGAGTTTCGTTAAGCATGCAGCTGCACGACCTTTTAATGCACTCGTCAATGCCATAAGTAAATCAACTCCTTCTAGACCTTTATTTCGGACAATGGCTTCGGTAACATTACACCAGCCGTCAATATCTGAATCTGGCTCATCTGGGTTAAACGCTAAAAGCTGTGTAGAACTTGTACTCACTGTTGGTGTTTGTTGCGCAGCCAATACTCGTGCAAGTAACACTTCCATGCCACTCAAAACTTTTACAGCGTTCGCGTTCATCATCTCCGATTGATTTTCCTCATTTTGAAGCCGTTTCGATCCCACTTCTGATAAAGGGTCTTGGGGGCCTTCATCAGAACCCATATTGGATGGCGTGGGTATGCGGGCGAAGAATTAAAATGATTAATAACCTTTTTAAATCACAGGGTTTAATTTCACTTCTTTTAATTACAATAGCATGAAAATCAGTTAACTATCAGGCAAATGGATAACGGTTTTACGCAAATCAGATTGATCTATACGCTAATATCGTATGATTCTTAAAATAAATAGCGATTCGTCGCAGACATGGTGCGCTGGCGCCTTCTCGATCCAAAGTGAAAATTAAGATGGCTGCCTCGCTACCATCGACACGACGCTCCGCTAGAGTGACTTTGACAACGTCAAATCACTCTGTTGACATTTTACTGACGCGCCGTCAAATATAATATTAGTTAGAATGCTTTGTTAAAATAAATAAGGTAATCAGTTGTTGTTGTTGTAAAGTGTTTTTATTACAAACACTAAGAGTATTTGCAAAAATAAATTATTAGGTAGGAACTTCCGTGTATAATACTTAAGCAATGAACAATAAGATAAGCAGGACCAAATAATCAGATTAACAAAATCTAAATAGCTTCAAATGATTGTAACAAATTACTATAATTCTGAGGCTGAACAATATCAGCTGAATAGAAATGCGCTAATGTGTTATGTTAGGGCTCAAGCCAATTTAGTGATGCCGAGGCGCTTCGGATACTGCCTGGAGAGGCGTTCACTCCTACCTCCTTATGAATTGTCTTTACTAGTATAGCCATTAGTCCTGGAGCCAAACGAAGCCTGTAGATATAATAAATTTAATGATCTAAGATCTAGCACTCGACGGCTAGATGCTAGAAGCAATAAGTGCTGTGCGACGTAATGCTTGAAATAGCCTTATATCATGGATCTGATTTTAGCTTTACCAGTAACTGCTCAATTATTAAAAAAAATAATAATAATACAGACATATTTATATATAATAATATAAATTTTGTATAAATACAAAAATATAAAGAATGTAAGATTTAAATTCAAATAAGCGAGCTATTTTGCTATCTACGCTCCAGTGGGATTCGTATGGTTAAGTCGGTGATGAGTGCACCAGCTCGGCCATTCCTCGCAAATACTGGAGCCCATCTTTTTAGTAGATGATCAGTGATCCTCCCCTCATCAGACCTGGGCGCCAATACACCTTCGACTAATCGTGAAACCACCATTATGTTACTGCCGCTGAATGGGTTTTGTGAGCCAGTGCTCGTGGAATGAGGTGTGGTGGAGGAGACACCCACGCTCGCCGGTACGACCATCTTCATGATGAAGGCGTCGTAGAACTCTGCGTTCGAATCTTTGTAGTCTCGAGAGACGTATCTCGCAAGCACATGTGCGCTCTCTGATACAAATAAAACAATGTCGGGCCTTCCGAAGTTTTGAAATACTTCTTTAAACCCCTTTTTCATTAGCGTCCACTCTCCAGGTTGTTTGGGCCTTGAGAGCAGATCGACATATTCTGTATTGAACCGACCTGCTGGCCTACCACAAACTTATACAAAACCATCATGATTTGTGACAGTAATGCTTCAAGGTTACAATAATATTGTTCGAATTCATACCATGAACTTATAAAGTATTCCTGCGAGAGAACGAGACGTCTACATTTTTATATAGCGTTATCACTGTCGCACGTCGGTGTCAACATGATGTTTTTGAGATAACCATTCAACGTGACGTCATCAAAACTGCTCTGCCTCTACAACATTATAGTATTCCTACTTATGTCATTTGACAATGTATGATTGAAGTAACAATGCTTTAAGAGGTTGTGGTTGGCTCCCAGGTATGTACTGTAGGACCAATTGAATGTGGTTATCGTCCAGAATCTTCAACAAGGTGCGGTACAGGCTCTGTGATCGGAGTACGACGCTTGGTTTGAGACCTTTGGAAACAATGCAGGCCGCAAAGCTTAGCACGCCTAATAGGCATTGGGCTTCCTTCAGACTCCATTGATTTGCTCTTAGAATACAGCGTATCAAACGGGAGATTTTCAAGACCTTGCTTGTTCTCGGGTAAATATTTCGAATTCAGGCTGAGATTCTAAATAATGCCGAGGTAGTCTATGACTTTGCACAGGGTCAAAATAGATTTCTGGTGATTTTATCATCCATCTTAGACAAGTGAGGACATGAAAAGCTTCCGCAGCTTGGTCCCTAAGAGCATGACAACAATTGATTGATTGGCAATCAAAAAAAAATCGTTCAAGTGCACGATTATGCGCATGCCCCGGTCGCGTAACAGATGTGCGACCTAATTTGCCACAGTCGCAAATGCCTTGGGTGCAGATGACAGCCCAAACAGCAAACAAGTGAGCTGAAGCAACTCTGAGTTCGCATTTGTTCCCGGTGCATATAGCACTCGTAGGTACGGTTGATGAGCCTCCGAGACTCGCATATAGAAATAGACCTGAGAGAGGTATATTTCATAACCCAGTCGTTTCTCTGCAAGAAATCCGGTACGCGATACATATTTATCAAACAAAACTTGGTAGGTACTGTACAAAAATCTGACTTTGTGCTGAATTACCTTGAACTAAACTTTTTGTTTCTTTAAAATCTTTAAATGCTGTGACATCAACAAGTTGGTTGGAGTTTGGATCAATTTTAACAGATTGGGAAAGGGGGATACTTAGAATTCTCCTATTATTTATAAAATGTGTATTGGTGCGGCAAAGTTTTACTAAATTTGTGTATAATTAATTGACCAGCCGCCTTAAAAAGTTTCTACTGGATTGTCACTTCTGATAAAAATCGAATTTACGGTCGCCGGAAGGGCCTTTTTTGTTATCATTGCGTCTCGTACCGGATTTATTATTTGCAGGTCTTTGGGTCTTACCTTTAGCAGCTGTAGAGGCTTGAAAGCTTGTGGAAGGCCGGGGCTCAAACTCAGCATTAGCTCCGTTAAATGACCTCTGTGGTCTTTTAGCGGGGGGAGCATCCTGTCTATTCCGCATAGACATACAATGAGGCTCTTCCGCAGAGCGTTTTTGTGCCGAAAATAATTTACTTGTGCCCCCGGCTTTCTGTAAGAAAGAGGTTAATTCCTGTGGATTGAAAAGGTTACTTTGTGTCGGAGGGATCTTTTGTAAGTCTTCTTTGACAAACTTGTCTCGAACGCCGGATAATATGCAATCGCGGCGCCTCTGAATCATGTCAGCTCGTCTGCCACATGCTAATTGCAAGAGATCTTCAGACACCTACATGTAAGGTGATCTTTCCGAAAACAGGCTATTTATCTTTTCATAAAGTGTATCAGCATTTAAGGTTCTATTCAGAGAATGAGCCCATTCAATAATCTGTTGAAAGTTGCTTTTCAACAGTTCAATTTGTTGGATAAGTCCATGAGTCACGGCTCCAAACGACCAGGGCCCTTATTCCGTATCGATTCCTTACTTTGAAACTTTATTATTATTATTATTATAAGAAATCTGCAAAAGTCTATTCTCTATGAAACGAAAACAAAACCGCGCGAAATCAATTTAGAATTGGCGCGATTTGAACTGTCAAAAATCATATTTTTTATCGAGACGCGTTCCGAAACATCAACACATCAAAAGATATGACCGCACTGTCTAGTAACCTAAGCCAAGACGAATTCGTGTCACAATGTTGGAGCTCGGTATTGACTCCAAGCTCGTAAAAACCAGCCATGGTAACATATTTCTTTTCAGTTTCAAGGTACCTAACCCTCTGTCAGTCATTCGAATTAAAATGGTGCAGCTTATTTAGAACAAGCAGTCTACCCTCCGTGGCACCTTCTACTACAGGCTCTTTTAAGTTTGTTGATACTGCAAACTCAAACAACTTAGCTGTAGGCTTGTTAAAAAGAGGTTCATTATCACCAAGTGAAACCCTCAAAGTTTCCGATGGATGCAGGGAAATATCGGAATCCGAGTCTGGCTGTGCCTGTATGTTTGAAAACTTAGCCTGATCGTTATTTTTCAAGTAGTTTAAAATGTCACTCACTTGTTTGGTTAGCAAATCTAACCTGCGACCATTCGTCTCCTTGTTCTCGTTGCGCTCCCGATGACGACGACGGCGACGGCGACGTGGGGCGGAGCTGCTGCTCGACGACGACGATGATGATGAAGAAGACGGCTGTCGTGAACGTTGTGGAGACGGGCGACTCCGTTCACCTTCTTTAACAGCCTTTATAGAATCTTCCATTATTGCTACTAGAACAATAACGAAATAACGAAAATATTAATAAATCGTTTTACAATTATAACAATTATAAAACTTACCAACAGCAACGCTGTTACCCGTTCTTGAAGAGGTGTGTTCACACCGAAAATCGATGCCAATGTGACGAGCAAGTGCGCCTGGCCTCCCAGGCAAGGCAAGCTCACCCCCTCCCCGGGCAAAAAAGGGGCGGAGCCATGCGGGAGGGGGACGGACGAGGTCGTGTCGTCATATCCGGAATGATGCTTTCTCACTCTATAGGTCTAGAATAACGGTTCCTAGCAAATAATAGGCTGTTTTATTAATTTATATATTATGCAGGGATTGAATGTAAACTTGACACCGGCTAAATTCACTAATAAAGGGAAGCCAAATAAAAAAAAAAGGTATTTACCGTGACGTTTATTCGTAGTGATGTGCAACTTGTAACATCATAATCTAGATTTTATACCCTACTTGGTCTGTGGTTCCACACCATGACGTTTGTAGTGATGTGAATTATACTTGTAATCGACGATTTGTAGGTTTATAAAACGCTTGTAACTAGTAACTTGTAGTTACTTGTTCTTATAGCTGCTACAATTGTAGCATTATAAAACGAAGCCTTGGTCATTTTTTGAGATATTTAATTTTTGTTTTCATAATTGTTTATCTTTTGGGGAATATTATTAATTAATCCAAAAAAAAATTTTACTCATCATGCCTATTGGTTAATAAGTAATTAAAAAGTTTACGGGCGTCCTCGGAAGAAATGTAATTCTGATCGATAATAAACGGTTCAATTGAAAACGGTTAGACCAATTTAGCTTTTGTGGTTTTAAAACGTTTGATAATCTGAATTAGGAAGAAGAAGAGGAAATAATATTGAGAAGTTTCCCGGACAATATTCAAATTTGTAAATACTTAAATCCTAGATAATACAATACCTACAGTACTTAAATGAAACGTGCACTGATGTTGGTTGGTATGAATTTTGTGGTTTGTTATTAGGTGCGTGTATTATATTAATGTGGTAGTTACCAAGAGTGTAGCATGCATTTCGACAGGTCGTTGTAATTACTGATGTACAGCAGATGTTGCCACCAGTACTGCTTGCAGTCCTCAACTTCGCTCATGACTGCTATCTACATAATATATAAATTTATAATATATTCAAAAACAACCACAACTTCACAAACTTGACAGATTGATCCATAACCACCTGCTATAGGCATTTCCTTGAAAGTTGGGAACAATAGTGACATGAAGGTTTCTTCAAAGTAAAGATAATTATGTAAAACACTACTTCTGTAGTTGTAGGACTTGAAAACCTTTAAGGGTGGGTTTTTTCACCAATAGTTAAAATAACCAATGGTTTAAAACTCTACCCAATTCTGACAACAAATATGGTTAAATTTAACCATCGGTTGCCTTAACTATTGGTGGACAACCCAGCCTTGGACTTTGGTCTACTTATTAATACTACTTTCCTTTGATGCGTGAAGAAAACAAGAAGATTTAGGTAACTCTAAGCTTGGAGTAAAAAAACTTAAAGTTAAAACCTTGAGCTTCAAGTATCTCATCGTTATATATCGCCCTGACATCTAAACTGCTGAACATAGAGGCCTCCCTCATACAGCGGAACTTTCAGCAGCCGCTTGCCTCTTGCTTCCAATGGCTCTCCGCGGATTAACACGGTCATCGGCTCATTTTGGAGGGTCTAGCTACTTAGGTAGGTACTACCTACTCTGGCTATACTTACATGCCAGTAAGGGCCTGCAATCAGGTACTTGTTGCATGTTACTGTGAAAAACAGTATGAGCGCGTAAACGGGCGTCAACCTGGAATATTAAAAAATAAATTATATAATAGTATTCCATAAATTTTGAGCCAATATGATGAGTCCGTCATCGATTTCTTAGCGTAGGTACCTACATAATTGCTGGGAAAGTTTGAACGCTTTATAAGTAACAAGTATTGATAGCTTATTTTATTTTTATTTGATTAAATGGAGACGTGGTAATGTTGAACCTTATCCACCGTAGAATGATGCCTTTTGGAAGCAGCAGCCAGTTCACCATGAAACTCTTCCTCTCACTCAACAGCTCTAAGTTATATGCAAGCAGGAACCCGGATATGACGAAAAACGTCTGCACCACGATGCTGCCGTTCAGAAGCAGTTGGGCTCTAGTGCTGGAATACAACTGAAATAACATAACAATCAAAAAATACTAAGGATCCATAATTATTGACGGACAAAATTGGACGGGCCCGATAACTCAGTTGGTAGTAACCCTGACTTCTGAAATGAGGGCTGTGGGTTCGATTCCTACCCAGGACAAACATTTGTGTGATGAACATAAATAGTTGTTCTGTGTCTGGGTGTTATATTGTATTCTATGTATGTATTTACTAACAAAAAAGTAGCTAAGTATTATATCCGTTATCTGGTTTCCATAGTACAAGCTATGCGTAGTTTGGGGCTAGATGGCGGTGTGTGAAATGTCCGCACATATTTAAAAAGAAAAAATACTCATATTTAAAAAAATGAATAATTTGAATACCCAAACGAACTTACTTCTTCCATATGCTTAGTGTTGTCTACACCAATCACTGAAGTAACCATTGCAGTGTGAGCTGCTATTACCAAGAAACTTGTACCACACCTAAAAATTATGCAGATGTTATTCGATGTTATTAGCTATAAACATACAGAAAAGATCAATGCAAAAATCGGCATCATGCTTTGCTTCTAAGGATGAAGTATATAAATTACTTTAAAAAGGACAGCCCCTTGAGTCTTTTTAGTCGCAATTCTGGCCCGTCGAACGCTGGAGCCACAAGTTTCCTCCAATTGCGGCGGACCGCAAAGTATATAAGGAATGAATTATCTGAAACATTAAAAGAAATGAGGCACGGTCTTTTACTGTTGGCCTCATTAGTAAGCTCAAAGTCGCGCAACGAGCTATGTAGAGAGCTATGCTTCATGATTCCCTGCGAGATAAGATCCGCAATGAGGAGATCCGCAGAAGAACTAAAGTAACCGATACCTATAGCTCTCAGAGTCAGAATTAGCAAGTTGAAATGGCAATGGGCAGGCCACATCGCTCGTAGAACTGACAACCGAAGGGGAGAAAGTTCACGAGTGGCGCGACAAACCGGAAGACGCAGCGTAGGCCAGCCCCCCACTCGGTGGACCAACGATCTGGTGAAAATCGCGGGGAGCCGATGGATGCAAGAGGCGAGTGGCCGCTCAAGGCTCTTTGGGGGAGACCTATGTTTAGCAGTGGACGTCTTCGAGCTGTTAATGATGATGATGATGACTGTCCTACCTGTCCCTTTCTGCCCATCTGTATAAATGAAATCATACAAGCTTCCGACAATGTTGAGCACCAAAATTCCGGCTAACAGGGCAAACATACAATAATCGGCTGCTTCTGTTTTCGTCCTTTCATTTGCTTTTTTACAATGAATATTATCTAGCACTCTCATTTTTAGTCCGTAGCGGTCTTGAAATGTTTCATTAAGGCATGCCTCAAGGTTCTCTTCTAGACCCCTAGTTATATTGTTGATGTATTCTTTGCAGATATTTGTAACACATAAGCCGTATCTTAGAAGTGAATGGTTATAATGGGTAACCTTATGTGCGGAATATCCCTGAAAGGAAATGTGGTTTAGATAAGCAATGACTGAGTTGAGATTCATTTTTAGCCCTTCAGTTGTAGCGTCTCCATGCTTCATACCATATTATAAATTCAAAAGTAGGTAAGCTGGTCTCTTTGTCTGCTTGCTACCCTCATGACTAAGCGCCTGCAATGAACTAAATAACTAATATTCGGCCAAGTGCGAGTCGCACGAAGGGTTGGGTTCCGTACTATTAGGCATCTATAAGAACAACCAAAAAAAATCACGTTTGTTGTATGGGAGCGCGCTTAAATTTTTATTTTATTTTGTTCTAGTATTTGTTGTTATATCGACCATAGAAATACTTACATCATCTGTGAAAATTTCAACTAACTATCACTATTCATGAGATACAGCCTCGTGACATGGACAGACAGACGGACAGCGGAGCCTTAGTAATAGGGTCCGTTTTACCCATTGGATACGGAACCCTAAAAACTAAAAATTAGTACTTAGTGTAAAATACATTTGAATAAAAAGTACTAACGCGGGTAGCTAGGTTAGGTTAGGTACCTATGCCTACTTTATTGAAACGAGTTGCCTCAGTATATTGTTTATCATAGGAAATGTAGTGGAACCTTTATTTATACAAAATCAGCAGGTACCTGTATAACATCAAGAAGGGGACTGTGGACATCCGAAACAAGGAGCATTTCCGTTGAACAGTATACTCCTTCAGGGTCCTGCATGCATTCCTGATAGGGATCTATGTGGAACACTGGTGGTAGTTTCTTATATTCTGTCTCTAGATAAGAATAAGAAGGTTAATATTACGGTGATAATCTGATAATACAATACAGTAATACTTTATTATTATTTTATTAACACCAATAAACAAGAATGCACATAGATACAGATTTATAAAAGAATGGTAGAACAACGGGCAACGGGGCATAATATAGTGCAGCGCTGGCCTACCCCACTAGGTGAACTGACGACCTGCTGAAAACCACGTGGAGCCGATGGAGGCGGAAGGCAAGCAACCGCTCAAAGTAGCACTCTGTGGGGGCTATGTTCAGCACTCAGCAGTGATACTCACTCAAAACTTACCGTTCAACTTATAAATAACTGACGAACACGATTGCGAATTAAAAACCACAATAAATAAAAACAATTTTCCAAAACAACTCACTAATTCGATCATTTTTATAACGAAATTCTTTTTATTATACTAATCTAAAGAAGTTATGTTGGACACGTCTGGCTGCACCGAACTTTTATTTAAACTACTTAAACTTTGTTCTATAACCTGAGATTCGTATAATCATGAGAATAGAATACTTATATCCCTAAAGTATATAAAAACATTTTATTATAAGGTTAAAAAACTTACTTAAAAAGTACCTACATTGATTCATAACTAGGTATCATGAGCTTTATCTCATCCTAAATTATAAAATTAATTATCATACAATGGACTAAGTAATTATGCCATGGGACTAAGTTGTAAGAAAATAAAATTTAATCAGATGTTTAGGTATAACCTAATAATTTTTAGAGTTCCGTACCCAAAGGGTAAAACGGACGTATTCTCTGTCTGTCACCAGGTTGTAGGTATCCGAGATAGTTATAGTTAAAATTTTTACAGATGATGTATTTCTGTTGGCGCTATAAAAACAAACTCTAAAAAACCTTTTTATGGGTATGATTTTAATGGTACGAAACCCTTCGTGCGCGAGTCCGGCTCGCACTTGGTCAATTATTTATATATTTTTTACATGAATCTTATCTGATCTAGCCTTTGATCACGAACGCTCCTAAGCCTACGAGCATCGATATATTTCTGAAATTAACTGAAACTATAAAAGTAACACACTAAAATCAAATCTTCATTATGAAATGATCATTATGACTTTCCAACACTGTATATAGACATTAGCAGTAGTACCTAATGCTGTTCGTCTATTATGAAATAATAATAAAAATGATTGGGGAAATTCGCCGTTTTCTACCTTAAATCAATTTTCTGAAAGACCGGGTATTAACTAGTATGTTTTTGATTTTACCTTATCACGTTTCTTCACTAAAACAAAATATTCAAACATTTTTTTCTGTCGTCGAGTCTAACAATTGACCACGGTCTCACCAGTGAGAACGCGGTCGATGATGGAGCATGCTTGCCTAGAAGCCCGTTGGTAGCTCGTGAACATAATTTCTCGTACAAACACGACTCGCCTACGGGGGCAGGGGGCGAGGTAACAACACGAGACAGGCATACGAAATTACCAAGGACAGAGCAGGATGGAACAAGACACATTGGGTGTCCCGCTTCCTCTCGTAGGATTAGCTGTTGAAATACACTACTCATTTTCGTACGAGGGGAAGTTGTATCGTTGGTCAACTGGATTTATGGTCAATGCCTTTATGATACCTACCGGTTCAGTCTAGCCTTAAAAAAGCTAAATTTAAAACTAAAATACTTAGGTATAATAAAACAACAGAATGTGTTTTATAATATTTTCCTTTTTATTATTTCAGGAATTGTTTGTTTTCATACGAATATAATATCATAGTTTCGTTACAGTGATTATTTATATGTGAGCGGGTAATGACGAATGCACGTGTTACCAGACCCTAAAACGTCACATAAATTATTAAAAATTAAATAAACACAATAAATAACTAATTACAATAAAATATATATTAACACCCGCTTATCCGATTCGGGTACCTACTTACATTTACACATAAATATTCTTTGATGGCAGCGAGCAAAAATGAAATCAAAAGCGCTGCAAAACGTTTCATAACGCAGCGAAGTTAGGCCTAATTTTGAAGGCTTCAGTTGACAGTATTTGAAATACTAACATATCCGTCTCTTACATTCCAGTCTATTTGACAATAACAGTAATAGTTTCAGGGGTTTTAGATCTGTTAACTAAAGCCTTTAAAATTGGTCCCATTGTTTTTTTAATAATGTATAACAATAGGTAGTTTTAGTGCATCTACAGACTATTATAGTCACAACATAGCAATCTCGGATTTTAGATACATTGGTCGTACACGCTATATTAGTTAGTACCCACAAATTTCACTTTTAATATATTAAACATACAATTACAATTACCTAAACTGAATTTTTCTAATTTTAATAGAACAATGTGCATTGTAAACAGTTTCATAATTTAATATATTTGTTTATTATACGTTTTAAAAGCATTCAAATAGTCGTAAATTTTTTTTTATTATCAACTAATATTTTTATTCAAAACTGCAGTCGTCGGCTTACGTGTAACGCGATATAAAACAAACATAGTGCTAAGCGATATGTGAATCCATACACCGAACAATGAATATTAATATTAGAAATGAAAATGACCGGTCGCAAGAAAAATATTAATCGAAAATTTAACATCGTAGAATATACTTTATTTTTCTATACACGTCTAATTGAAACGGTCATTTTCAACATCTTATACATCCGTAACTATTTATACTAACAAATAACATGGTTTTACTGTACAGTTATAGCATATTTAACCACAGTACCTACCTATTTGACAGGTTGGCGCACCATGCTGCACTAAAGAGAGATCTAAGCTGCTAAATCACAAGACTGGTTCCTGATAATAACGTGTGTCATTATTAAAAAAACGAATCAGACGCAAACATGAAACTCTTACTTTTCCCTCTTCCACCACTGTGTTTAAGTGCAGAGGGAGTGAGTGAGCAATAAAAAATAACATATATTATTGTACTGTTTTATGACGATAAACATTTAACACGAAGAAAAACGATGATATGAGTCGCAATTGTACTTTAAATTAATAGATTTTCCAACTCACGTTATCCTAATGTGGTCCTACCGTTAAAAAAACTATCGGTACATAATTTAATCTGTGCGAGTTTTGTAAATAAAATCGATTACTTACAGTTCGATTATGCCACCGATTTAAATCAAAGAGAATAGAAATAACAACGCTGTTTCACAGAAACAGCATAACGTTATCAATAAAAAAAGTTTTAATTTTCGTTGTCATACAAAAAGCTCCGAACAAAAAAAAATGCTAAACAGCTAACAACGGAAACGATTTCTTACGCGAAACGTTTTTTATTTTTTTACAACATTGGGATCGATCAGTGGGATGTGATAAACACGCTACTACGGCACACTATAGGGATCCTATCGTAACATTACATCATAATTATTTTCCACATATACTACACCTACCTACTATTCTCCGAAATAACAATCTCAAGACCCTTATGTATACCAATTCTTTTTCAAGACCCCTATACTTTTCTAGATGTGCTAGAAAGGCAGATGAATGCTGTTTTTTAATTTATAGATAATCCTTTCTTAATTATCGCAAATTTTTACTAAACTAAAAGCTAAGGCGCGCGGTCCTACTAATACTGATGCTTACACCAAATTATTATAATTTAACAGGATTCCCAAACTAAACGTTATGCTTTACTGGCTTTTACGATATCTTATATTAATTTATTTATGCTAAACTATGCAAAAATATGTTGCCGGCTTTATTGAATAACTTAAATTATATGTTTTTGACGTAACCTCTAAGCAATGTTAATAAGTTTATTTAATTGTTTTATCTAAGGGTGTTGGTACATAGTCCCGCGCACCGTCACTACCTACTTACGATTACATTATCTGTACGTAAACAAATTTGTTTCAGCTTTTATTTTAAATACACATATACACGTCAACGTCGAGGGTTAAAGTTCGTCTATCCTTTACATACAACATACTATAGTCGATAACAGGTCGGGTCGACCGGACCGCGCGGATACTAGTAACAAATATTACTTTTGCAATAAGTCAACAATATTATTATTGCGTTGGTATATGCAAAGGCGATTAACACGAATTTTGTGTTTTTAAATTAATTTGATTACACAAATAATGGAATGATTTATTAGTTTGCTAGCATGATCATGAAGTATACCTACGTATTTATTGCAATGGTTTGATGTACATTTAGAACATGTTATATTTATACATTTTATATTGTTATAATTATATGCAATTCCACGCGCACCGTCGAGCCTCGTACAACATCGCCTAAGAAAGAGTTAACAACTTTAGAATAATATACAATAAACACTGGTTTTTATAGTTACACGTTAATTTTACATTTATTTTATTCACCTACCCGCTAACGACAGCTTGCGGAGACATTGGCAACACCAGTGTTGCTAGCTAAAATATCTGTTGTCTCAGCAAGCGATACTAGAAATAGTTATTGTTCGGGACGCGAAGACGCGGCGTGCGCGCAGCTATCGCCTCTACGCGAAAAGTTACCATTGCAAGCTAAGTAGAAAATCTACCATTATAGTAGAATTTTAACACTTACAACAATCGATATATCTCGCGATAACGTTCGTTATACATTTACTAGAATATTGAACTAGTGTTGTTAGGTCTAGTTTGAAAATTATTTGAAGCAGTGATACACGTACAGCGATAGGAAGGCACTACTGAAGACATTGAATACTTACAAAAGAAGAAATAAACAAAAATAAAATAATAACATTTATACATCGTTTATTGAGCATTCGGTGGTTACATAAATATATAAATACAACTCTGCGGTACTTTCTTTGGGTGCTTCGGAGTATATCGCAACATTCGAAATAAAACTCTATATAGTACGATATCATTACATAAGAGATTTACAAAATTTGGGGTAGTGTAACATCCCGTTACTACTAAATAATATGTAAACTACTGGAAACAAAAAAAAACTTAATAATTTAGACGCGCTTGACTTTAAAGAATGTTGATTATATTACCCCGGGACAAAACAAGATTTATTCTGACACTGCCAACATAATTAACTAATTAAAAGCAAAAATTCAACGATACCAGGCGTTCTAAAACATACACTCAATAAGTTGTACTTTGACAGACACTCTATCGATTTATACGCGAATATTATTACAATATAAATTATACTAATGTTTCTGAAACTGTGATAATGTTATATTCAAAAATCATTAAAAATATTTGCAATTACTGCTTAATTATCAATCAGGTCTGCCGCTTTTGTATAACCAAAAGTTGTAAATGCAAGCCTGCAACGTATCAAGATAAAAATTTACATAAAATAATGATATACGAGTTTCAGAACAAAACATGTTATTTACAAAAACAGTAACATATTCTATAGAAACAAGAACACTGCCTATTCATCTAACTACAGTATTGTAAGGAATATCGAGGTTAGCAGCGACGAGTGACACGCTAGTATTATAATTATAATATCTTATAACTTTTAAAGTTTTGTCAACTTCTCGCAGACCAGATGCTTTCACGCGGGATAGATATTTTCATTGTTTTGGTTTTAGTGTTTATGAGTAAGATAGAAGTAGTGTGCTCACTTCAGATCGTGTATGCACTTACTTCGGATAGTCTATGAGCTCACTTCGGATAATGTATGTGCTCATTTCAGATAGTGTATGCGCTCACTTCGAATCATGTTATGGTCACTTTGGATGGTGTATTTGCTCACTTCGAATCATGTTGTAGTCACTTCGGATCGTATATGCGCTCACTTCGGATAATTTATGTGCTCACTTCGGATAAATCATGAGCTCACTTCGTAACGGTTTACTTTTATGTGTACATGATTCAATTAATCCTAATTAAAAATATTAAATAAATGTTGCAAAAATATGAATACTGAAGTGTCACGCGCTTATTTGCTACATAGACCACACTACGATAATTACCTGCCATTTTTCTAACTGCGTTTTTCATATTACAAAAATGTACTACAAATAAATACGATTTAATCTCGCTTCCGGAAAAGGATTATTATCGTAGTGCAGCGCTAACCTTGAGATACTTTCCTAGTATGTAATTATATGTATACACCATAATTAATAATTGGTTCAAAACGATACACAACAGTAAATAGTTATAAAATAAATACATTAAAGCCAACTTTTTATTTACAATATTATTTATTTAGCTATGTGGCCGCAGCACAATGGATTTAACATACTCATAAAAAGTTTAGTACCTGGCAAGTTTGATGGCACCTTTATAGTTCTGGAAGAAAAGTGGTTAGATTTTAAAGCGCTTTTAATTTTAGTTTTCGTATATTCCTGTATAGGGAACCCCAGTTAGGGACCTATGTATGTGATCATTGGGCATTAAAAAGATAATGCCAGATTTTGTATGGAAGGTGACTTTTTTCACCTTCAAACTTAACAAATATGAACTTATAACTCTTACATCTCAGCCCCGATTAATTTTAGAGACATGCTGCTTAGAGTAGTTCTGTTTACTACACTATAGTGTACTATAAAATCAAGGTTTGGTCGATGGCCGCGCGAAATCAAAAAGGAGCCAAGTTCAGGCATTGCCTTTTATTTTCTTTTGTCATGTAAAGATATAATATGCTAAAGCTATTGCCTACGAGCGGCAAAGACATCCTTACTGTGAAAATAAGTTTACGAAGATGTGTAGTTTATTTTCTATTCATAAGATTGGTTAGTTTATATTTATACATAAGCACGTGTTTTATTGTTTTATTAGTTTTAATTTTTTTGTCTTTTTGCAATTGGTTGGTAATGATTGGTTTCCAACGATCTTTGGTTAGGACTGTAGGTGCTGATAGGTTGAAATATATCTTGATTACTATTTCGTCCAATCAAGACAGCCACCTTTCAATTCATTGAAAGTTTCAATCCAAAAACCAGCGGTTATACATAAAGCCTTTATATCTTAGGGTAATTAAAATTATAGATGCCATTACATTAGTATTTATATATTAACCGGGAAATAACAAGGAACCAATGCAAGTAACATACTCGTTGACATCTCACACGATTGTATTAATATACAGTTGCATACTTTATTTCAAGAAATTGAATTCAAAATTTTAAACTAAGTATAAAATCTCGAAAAAAGTTGTTAGATAAAAACAGAAAACTGCTTTTATTTGCATTCCGTTCATTGTACAAAAAGAAATAAATAAAAAATACTTTTAATTATTTCTAACCGCCCTTTTTATGCCGTGTTATATTGCTTTAATCGAAAAATAATCGCCAGCACATAAAAATATTCTAACAGACTATACACCTACAGTAGAGAAGCAATTAGGCCTCACATGCGACAACAATATATTATATTACACTTTTACATTACATTTGTTATAATAATATTACTTTTCAGACATTTCGGTAATCAGTTATTTCGATAAACGACTCGGATTTAAACTTTGTATTATTGTAATATAGGAATTAAATTACATAAAAGCGTTGAGTGATAACAAGAATATACATAGAATCACAACGCAGATGCTGGTCAGTTCTCGAATCAACTGGTTGCACGTAATGACAGTGATACGTTATTTACACGCCCAGACTGGTGCCGTAACAGCTGCATTACGACAATTTTCAAATTGACTAGTCATAATTATTTAATAATAATGATGTAAGACGCGACCTAAGACTTAGCGGTTAGTTTTTATCGGATTTTTTTGATATAATAATATCAAGCAACAATCACAGCACAAAATAAATAGTGTATCAACACAACAACTTTATGTTCGATTTTGATAACTGAGCAAAAAATCACCAAAAAAACATTTTCTGCCAACTGATTTTAATTTTCATCACTGGCAAACTTTTGAACCCGGATTAAATTACAAGTTTTCGCTGAACCAAAATCAATTGTTCAGAAATCAAAACCGAGCGTTTGCAGGCAATCGACGCCAAGACACCCACGCAAACGTATTTTCCGGGAACATTTTAATAATATCACGGTTCTGGAATGCAGGAACATGATATTTCACTAAACAAAAACGCATCGAGTCACTCGACGCGAGCTCCGCGAGAACGGATGGACGAATCACAAGAAATGCAGATTTCCACGTCACCGACCGACAAGGCGAAACCGACTTTACGTACAAGCGATAAGTTCACTTTTCCTGCCGCGAAATGGCCAAGGCTAGCTGTAGTTCGGCGTCTTCCTGCCGTCTTCTTTTCTCGGCCTCGTCTTGAATCCGCTTGGACTCAGCGGCCGCCCACGCCCACTGCTGCTCTTCCGTGGGCAAAAACTCACTGCTTTTAGACTCGAGCTGAGCCTTGGCCTTCTTCTGCTTCGTCCTCCCGATTCCACCTATCGTGTGGACGAGAGATTTCGCATACTTCACGGGTTTAGGCGACTTTTCCTTTTTCGCCGGCAGCGTCGTAGCGGGCCAGGACTCGTTCAAGTTCTTGTTCTTATCGGAGTTCCAGTCGGCGGCCCAGTTGTCCGTCTTGGACCAGTTGTCAGGTTTGTTCGCCCACGTTTCGGATTTGTTCGCCCAGTTGTCGGTTTTCGTGTCGGATGTTATCGCGTTCGTGTTTTTAGCGTTGGATGGCCAGGCGTCGTCGTTGAAGGTCGGTTTGGCCCAGGCGTCGTCGGCGGCCCAGTTGTCGGTAGGCCAGGCAGGGGCGGGCCACGCGGCCGCCGCGGGCGGGGGGCGCGCGGAGGGATCGTGGGAGACAGGCGGGGCGGAGACGCGGCCGCTGCGCCGCTCGTGCTGTTTGACCCCATTAACCGTGGTAGACGAAGCAAAGAAGTCATCGGTCTCGAATCCGGCGACCGAAGTCGGCCGACCGGCCTTCGACCTCGCGTCCGTGACGTCAGCGAACGGATCCTCTATATTAAACGGATCCTCGTATCGGTAGTCCTTGAAGGGATCGTCCGCGAAGTCCATGGCGGCGCGCGTCTGGACGCAACAAAGTGTGTGAGTGAGAGGGTGTGTGCGCGGGTGTGGCGGGTGGGAGAGGGATGGATACGCACGTGTCAGCCCCGCCGCGCCGCGTCCGCTTAGCGCTGCAAGTGGGGACAAGCACACGAGCAGTGGTTAGCATGTTAGTGGTTGTGGTACCATGGACGATATGATTATACAGTACGCGTACTAATAATGACTGAATCGAGACGGAAACAAAAAAAAATACAGCAATATCAAAAAATTGCCGGCGGAAAAATTAAGGAGGAAATTTATTTTCAGTCATTATAAGTAGCTATAGATAGAAATTTTATATATGTACAAGTGTAGTTATTGTTGTTAAAGAAGTAGAAATAATAAATAAATAAATAAGGTGGCTATAAATAAATAGAAATGAATAAAAGGAGTGGGACCGATTCATTGCGAGCGTTCACTCTTCAGCTCAAAACTTGGCTACATTTTTATTACAAAAGCTAAATTGCAGAACTGGTACCAATTATATTACAAGTGCAAAAATTACTCAAGGTCATTAAATATAAAGCAACTAAACGGAATCTAGCTGGACGCCAAATAAATAAAACAAAGCAGTAATATTAAAACGAATTTAAACTCAAGCTAACTTTTGACCATTACATCGGGCTACGCTAATACTGCAAAAGCATTTTTGCCGTTAAAAAAAAACTGAAAACGCTTAAACCAAAGTTGTGGTATCCTCAGTTACTTTTAATTTTCCAGACGACAGTTTGGCAATCTGTATCCAAAATTCCATTCAAATAGGTTCAGCCATTTTGATTTGAACAGCACAAACAATCCTTTTCTTATGTTAGATACATATATATTTATATAGATAGCTCAAGGCCGATAAGATTTATTCACTTATTCGTATGCTCATTTATGTAAGGAGGCAACCATTTGCGATATCAATTCTGCCTAACTAAAAGAATATTTAGATTATGATATACTAAACTTACCCCCACTGCTCATACGTTTGTCAAACTAGTGTCCATTAACACAAATACTAAACGCTCGTTGGTTGCCTGTTGATCAACGGCTGTCATCAAAGATAATAAATCCCGTTGATAGCTCGTGAACATAATTTCTCCTGCAAACACTCCTCACTAGCGCGGGCAGGAGGCGAAGTAACAAAACGAGACAAAGTCATACGAAATTACAAAGAACAGAGCAGGATGGAACAAGACACATTGGCTGTCCTGTTTCCTCTCATAGGATTAGCGTTGAAACACAAAACTAATTTCATAAGTATATGTTGTATCATTGGTCAACTGGATTTATAGTCAATGGCTGTCATCAACCTTCGGGCGGCCTAAACATTCTGACACCAGGGCGGTTATTCTCTATGGAAACACAGATTCCACACGATACGAAACCACGTCGTTATCGTGTCTTGTTCAAATCGTGTCACAGCGTTAGAAATACCTTCACTTTACATTAAAATCATTTTTATTTTTAATAAAATATTGACATAAGCGGTGGTAACTTTAATGTGTTGATGTTTCGGAACGCATCTCGGCAAAACGTCTGATTTTTGACAGTTCAAATCCCGCCAATTCCAAATTCATTTCGCGCGGTTTTGTTTTCGGTTCATAGAGAATAGTTTTGCAGATTTCTTGTGTTAGACAAGGAATTCGCGTGGTTTCGAAGTAAGGAATCGATACGGAATAATGGCCCAGGACTGACCACTTGCCTACACGAAAAGAAGATCAACCAATGAGCGTAGGTACAGTTATTGTAATGAAAATTTACTAGATACACAACAAATATAACATGCAAATAAATAAAATGAATGATGTAATGATGAAACCGAATGAGAAACAATAATAAGCGACATGCGGCGGCGGCGAGGCGTCACGTGGCAAATAAACAACTAAACGTTCTATAAATTCCACAGACAAACAGTTCCAAACGATACAAGCGATCTACTCATATTTTTCTACAAACTTTTTGTTCGAATTCTAAACCACTGGTTACCTAAACTACGAATGAAGAAACCCGCCCTTATTTTGACCCTTTTCTTTAACAGGTATTCTATAAAATTACTACGGAAATGTTTAATTATGTTATCAATAGCATCAAAAGAAATAAAACTCTATATTTAAGACATTAAAGTTTAAAATAGAAGGGTTTTACAATCTTATATGTAACGCTTGAACGTTAGAAACGGTCTGTTTACGGAATTTCTAATGCTGCTCATACACAAACTATTTTCTGCTGTATATTTCTTTCTCGCTCTGTTGTATTGTGAAGAGCGAGTAAAGTATATGTTGCTGGCTATACTACTGCAAAAAATGCACATGTATGAGTAGCATTAGTTGAGAATGGCATTCTACATAACAGAGAAAGTAAAATACATGTTCAGTCATTAAAAAAATACAAAATTAGTTTTGATTTAGATTCATTATTTGGTTGAACGAATTTTTTCAACTGATTTCTGCATTCTTTAAGGAGAATAGACGTTTAAACTGTTGTTGTAAGGACCAAAGACTCGAAGGACCAAAATTATGGTCCTTCGAGCTATGGTATAAGTTTGAGTACGCTACTACCATTTACACTTATATTTTTAGTTCAATTTCTGATTGATTATGTTTAATTTTTGATTACAAAATTATTATGTTGACTTTTTTTAATTCACATAAATTAAAATACAGTGGTACATAGCAAAAATATGCGTTTCTTTTTTAAATTAAATTGTGTTTATAATTTTAGGATTTTTGGAAATAAGTATTACGCGAGACTGACATTTTATACCAAAAAACTAAATCCAAAAATAAAATGCCATTCTCAAAATCAAAACTAAAACGTGCGTCAACTATGTTTACGTACATTTTACTTTCTCTGCAGCATTCAAAAACAAAATAATAAATTAATTTAGCTGTTTTACTGAACTCCGGCGATCACCTCATGCGTACTTAGGGGGATGGGAGGTAAAAAAAAATGGGGTAAACATAATCTGAAATAAAAATATTAGCTTCGAAATCAAATTAAATTGTTCAGTGAAGTAGCATTCAGTGAACTAGTAACATTTAAAAATTATATTAGTAAGTACAATAAAAAAATTGGGTTGAATTTTTCAACGAGGTCTAAAAAAAAACTCTCAATTAAGTCAAAATCAATTCAGAGTTTATTCATCATCATCATCACCACAATCATGTTAAACTGTATAGTCCTTAAATCGGGTATTAATGTATTGATAATTCAACCTTTTTTAATATTATAACTTCTTTGTTAGGTTGATATCAAAAAACTTTGCCGCTAATACTCCTGCGCATGTAGTCTTGTTTTTTACAACTGCATGTACAAATGTTACTGCATATTATACAGTTTGTACTGTCATAGGTTTTTTTACGGTTATAATATACAGGATGTAATTTAATTCATTAGCATAAATTGAGCCCATGATAGTACATCATTTATAGATGATTAATAAAGAGTATAGAGTGTAAATGAATATATTTTTATTGAAAATTATGAAGATTGTTGCGGCGCCTAACGCGGTTGGCACGGATGATTTTGATACATTTAAACGTTTTTATACCTTGTTTGTACTAATTAAAAACAGTACTTCATTATTCAAATTTAATTTTGTATTGTAGCATTTGATTAAGTAAGTTATTCCATTTTTTGGAGTTATTATTATTACCAAACCAATGTGTTAGGATTCAAAAATTTTGGTCCACACGTGACCGGTATCAGGAGTAGGTACCTAGTTTCAAAGGATGCTAATGAATACAATTACACCCAGTATAAATAAAAAACTGCTGCATAGTAATCAGGGGCGAAGTTTCCTTGACATCACTGTAGACGATTCAAGTATGAGCTGCAGATATCAACAGCTTCTTTCGAGAAATCGGAGCAATGAAAACGCAACAAAAGATTTATAACGCGTTTTTTCCTACATGTTCTATTGGTAGGAAAAGTGAACGTGTGGAAACTACCCGTTCGTTCATTCGTCAGGCGCTTCGAGAGGAGATACGTCGATTTCTACAGCTCTACTATCCGTGCAGAGAAAAAATCATTGGTAATTTTTGCTTTTAAAATGAGTTATTAATTTATTTTTATTTAATAGCCTTGACGTGTTTAGTCTGTATTGAATTATTGTGGTAATTGTAATTTGTAATTTTGTCATTTTTATCACAATAAATATGTAAAGGAAAAATATTCGTATTAAACCTAACAAAAGGTATAATATAGCCTACCTTATGTGGCGGGTTAGGTCTGGGCGGCGCGGGGCGCGGCGGCGGCGTCTTGTGGCTCTTCGGTGGTAACGCTGGCCCGCTCCCGCTCCCGCTCCCGCTCCCGCTCCCGCTACCGCTTGTGGGGTTGGCGCGGGTGGGAGCGTGGAGTACCGCGAACGGATCGTTCTCCCATTGACTCTGTAACGTTGATGAGTTTTCCTTTCTGACTAGATATTTTAGTGTACAATTCTCCTGAGGTTTCTAATGAGTGAATGACCACGAGCTAGTCGTCCACCTGATGTTAAGCGACACGACCGCCTATAACAGTAATAGGCATGATGACTACATTTTATTTTTTAATAAATTAATTATATTCCTCAACAGATAAACATTTGTGAAAACAAAAATATCTCAAAAAATGACCAATTTACAACCATTTTATAAACCGGAATAGAAAGAGATAGCTCAAACGGCCAGTGACGTCAGAGGAAGGTCGTTATAGTACCTCATTACTAAGCTGTGGTAGCTTTTCATAAAATCTCTTTGGCATGTGACGTCACGAGTAGATGTTTCATAGTAACTGTGGGGGCGCTCTGTTTCGCGAAAAAGGGACAGGAGATGTCTCCTGTAGAAACTTTAAAATCTTATTACTCCGTGATTTATTTAACGATTTTGCTTATTTTTTCAATTATTGCATTCGTTTTTAACCTTCTTTATGAAAGTAATATTTACTTGTTCATTTTTAATAGTAGTCATCATGCCTACTGCAATGTCTCGGACCTTTTAAAATTTATTCATGCATTCTTTTATGCTAATAAATTTTAAAAGTTCCGCCAACATGCAATAGGTGTCGCTTGTGCTGTAGGTATAAGGTTATCTGAAAAGATATGTCGATTTCTACAGCTCATGCTACCCGTGCAACATAATTATGTAAACTGTGGAAATATGGTTTTTTTACGGCTAATCGTTTAATCTTGAATTAAAATGCCAATAAAATCCTTTGTAATATTTTTTCACAATTTTGCTAAAACATTTAAAACTTTAAAAAAAGAGTGTACTTTGGCTTAAAATAAAATCCCTATCACATAAAGATTATTATTAAGATTAAAGGGTGACGTTTTTAACTCGATGGGCTAACATTTGACCACGGTCTCACCTGAGTTGGGCACTATTCCAGAGGCACCATACCCACCATTTCAATATATTTGTACTCACATCATCAGGCCCCTTGTTGTTGTTCTCGTGTGGAGCGAAGGCATCCCCCGCGAAGGGATCCGCGGCGGCGAACGGATCCCGCGCGAACCCTTCCTGCGGACGGAACGCTAGCGGTACTGGACGGAAGCAAGCGCGGATACTACGGGGTAACTATGCCCACTATTATTGTGCCACGCGCACATCTCATCTTACAGATACTTATATGATTCATCCTGTGGTTAATGCGCAGACTTGTCTCACTGGTATATTAATATAAATACCTAAGTATGCAAGATTGTTATTGTTAAATATATTGTTATATTTTTGATTACTTACTTAGTTAAAAAAAAAAAATTGTATGTGTTTAATAATCACCAGGTTCATATTATAATTTAGTATTATTAATTTATTGTCAAATCTTTCAATAGTTGAACCTTTCAGGTATCACAAATTGTACTTTTTTTTTTCTCTTACCCGCACAAAATTGTATTTCCTCTAATCTATGATTTCATCTACCCATCAATAAGCGGGTAGCGTTCTTATAATTATTCTTCACTCCAGTGTATTGTATTGTGAGCTGTTAATTAAGTTAGTTGCTACCTATTCTATTTCCTTCTTGTCAAGTAACCTACTTAAGTTTGTACTTTCTGCTCTCTATCTTTAATATGGAATTTTACAGTATAAAGTAAATCCGTAATTGGATGTATGTTCTAGTATTAAGTGATATTGTACCTTGCCTTAAGATCTGTGGATTTTGTGAATTAAATAAATAAATAAATAAACTATTTAGGTGATTTTCTGCAAAGTTCGTCTAAGTAGGTACCACCGCTTTGCCAGTTATTCTGCCGCCAAGCAGTAGTGTGCAAGCACTATTGTATTGAGTTGCCGGTTTGTAGGGCATTGTAGCTGATGAATTACTGGGCAAATGTGACTTTATGGTCTGTTTTTTTTATGAGAGTGAATGACGTGACGAGCCTGTCGTTCACCTGATGTTAAGTGACACGGTCGCCCATAACAGTTGCAGTACCACTTCGAGCTTAAGCACTGTTAAATATATAATTTCGCGTGACACTGCACTGCGCACGCCATCCTAAGATACTATCAGCGCAATCTAGTTATAAGATTACTAGACTCATGGGAATGATTTTTTATAGTGTAAACCACACTTGAGGTATACCTATAATAGTTACAATTTTAAGGACTTTAATATCTTTATTACTAGACTGTAAGATCGGGTCACAGTGTCTTAATTGCCCAGTAATTTCTAAATAAAATCTGAATGAGTTAACTGATAAGGATAAACAAAGTTTCAGACTTAGACAATTTTAGACACCATCACATTAACAAGCGGTAATTTTTTACAAAAGAACCGTCCTTTCAATAGTCGGATTAATTATTTTTATTAGAATAAGATAGTAATTAACCGTTAGCATTTATCCTGTAATTGAAAATCGGCCCTAAGACAAGCACAATAATATGTACTACCTAAACTACCATGAATTCTAAAATAAAATTATACTTGAGTAGCTTTTGAGCGCATAATTCTGATAGCAAATATTGGCTCCTATGTGTAATATAATTAAACATATTGTAACCCATCATAAAGCAGCTTATGCTACATAATAGCACGTAATCCGGCTTACTTTACGTACAAATCACGCAGCCATCGGCGCCGCGCATACTCCGTGAGGATGGGCATCTTTATTGCCCGAACACCGGTCGAGTTATTCGACGTGATTTGTACGTAAAGTAAGCCGGATTACGTGCTACGTTACCTTCTATAATATTATAGCTTATGCTACATTCAATATACTTTTGTCTAGCTCCAATAAACACAAGCACAGCTTAATTATACCGGTGGACTTTTACAAGCGGGCGAGGTAGGCCAAAACTGAAACTATGAGGAATATCGAAGAGTACTCAAAGTACGAGCTCGATTTTGGACAACTACAACATGACTGTCATTACCTACTTCTCGGAATTCGATCTTTATCTATGACACTAACAAATGTTAAAGACCTTAGAAAATGGGTTCAAAATGGGTTTGACTCCAGGAATATTAATTTTTCATAAATCTAATGTAGTTGTTTTAGTTTCAACCCAGATAATATAATACCTACAGTACAGATGCCTCATCCCGTACAACGGAATAACGCGGGCTATTTTACAAATTATTTTATATCTGCATAACGCAAGATTATCAAGTGACATTTATTGCGTGTTGCCGAAGTATTGGGCCAAATGAATACACTGGACACTAACTAGTAACTCTCTAGACACGATTACTAGATTATTTTCAAGTTCGGGCTATTTTTCGTTTGTACCTGATGGGACCCCATGGTTTCATCAATATTGGGGTCGTGACTCATTTGCACTTTTTGCTATAAAAATTCAAAGTATATAAAATTAGTTTATTTCGGGTTAGGTAAGACTCAACCATAATCAAAAACCTTACATAAATAATTAAAATAACAATTTAAAGATTACATTAAGATTCCGAAATTAAATAACAAAAATCTATTTTTCATAGTTTCAGATTTGGCCTGTCACCCCACTTGTAAAATTCCCCCATATATTAGTTAACAAGTAAATATATAATGTACCTGCGAGTTAACATTTCCATGTGGAGCGAAGGGGTCGTGTGTAGCGGCGGGAGTGAAGGCGGCCTCCTTGAACGGGTCGGACTCGAACCCGTGACCGCCGTTGGTAAACCCGTTACTCTGCGGGAACGGCTCTTCTTCCTGGAATAAACGTTTCGGATGTTGAAAAGGATTTTGAGAATATTTCAGGTACCATCAACATTTTTTCCCCAACCCCACCTCTTCCCGTGGGTGCCGTAAAAGTCTGCTAAGGGAATATCCAGGGAATGGACTGCAGCATTCTCCTTGGTCTTCATCATTACAATTTACTGCGATCACCGAGCCGCCTGCCAAGCGTGGTGATTCTGGCAACCTCGGCAATAGTAAAAAAAAAACGTTTCTTCGCTATCGGTTACGTAACGTTAACGTTTATCATTAACGGTAGATTCACCTAATAAAAGGTTATACAACATGAACTTGAATTTATATGTTATCCCGAAGGGGTGGGACTGGGATCATGATAACCCACAAGTTTGAGAGCCTTATTTGAAACTGCGTGTTTCCGAACTTCCATGTTAAAAAATTAATTCACTAACCTAGCGCTGCGCATAGTAACCCTATAACGCACAAAAGAGCTAGAGACATAAAAGTGCACATGCAATCACTATAAAATGTATAAAAATACTAAAATAAATAAACGAACTCATTTCTAAACGCAGGGCGACGAACTCGTTTAAGGAATTCGGTCAAGGACGAATTACATTTACACCCAACTGCGTGCACCTGCACTAGGGCTGTACTCGACGCGTTTGGGTAATATTATTACGTAAACTTTGCATGACATTTCTTCAATGAAAAACTATTAATTTAGAAAGGTCGTACAAACCACGTAGACAAGCTTGGGGAGTAGATTCACCCAGTTTCGGGATGACATACCAATTGAAGGTCAGGTTGTATAATGAGATTACCAGTGCATCATTAGGCGTGGCGCCCCTGACGGCGCGCTGCAGGTCGCCGGCGGAGAAGTGCGGCGCGAGCGCCAGGTGCGGGGGCGCCGCCGCGCCCGCGGCCAGGGCTCCGGTGGCCTCCGCGATCAGCCGCGCCTGCTCCTCCAGGTGCGATATCTTTATGTTCGCCTGGAATGGACGTAGTAAACGGTTTTGGCGGGAACGCGCAAAACTTCAACGTTCACGTCGTTGCATTGTATTATTTCTCAAAACATGTGCTTTTCCAGTGTTAATGTTTAAAATTGGTGGCGTTTTACGAATAAAATGCTGAATTATTATAGTGATATAATGTGGTGAAACGTGGTGTTGCTTCCAAAACTCCATAAAAGCTTCTAGTAAAGTTGCCACCACTTTACCGGAGCATGACTTGGACTATGACTACCTGACTTTGACTTGACTATGGCTAAGACTTGACTTTACGTGAACTATTGACTATTCTATAACACGATGAAAATTTACAATACTTGACACTGGCTAAATACACTATATGTGGAGCCAAAATCAGTAAAAAAACAAACGTAGTAAACGTACTACATGTAATAACCATGGCAAAATGTAAAATATACAGATTAATTCGTAAAGGAAAAATTAGAATCACGAGCGGGAATTGAACCCGCCATCCATCCCTCAAGCCGGGATATGGTTTACTTAAGCTACCGTGACAAGTGGTCTCTTGTCCAAATTTTTCCTTCACCTTTACAACCAACTTACGGGGTTGGTAGCGCCATCTATTGAGAAATTCTTGAAAATCATCCCAACCAGCATGGTCAAGTTACATCAACACAAATGTTGTAAAGATAACGCCTCCCAAATCAATATGTATGATTTTTATAGCAGTATCGCCTGCAAGCGACCTCTAACCACCTTTCACTCCCATTTCCACTCTCACCTCTAGCCACCTTTCACTCCCATTTCCACTATCACCTCTTGTTTCCACTCTCACCTCTTGTTTCCAGTATCACCTCTTGTTTCCAGTATAACTTCTTGCTTCCACTCTCACCTCTTGTTTCCACTCTCACCTCTTGTTTCCAGTATCACCTCTTGTTTCCAGTATCACCTCTTGTTTCCAGTATCACCTCTTGCTTCCAGTATCACCTCTTGCTTCCACTCTCACCTCTTGTTTCCACTCTCACCTCTTGTTTCCAGTATCACCTCTTGCTTCCACTCTCACCTCTTGTTTCCACTATCACCTCTTGTTTTTACTTTCACCTCTTGTTTCCAGTATCACCTCTTATTTCCACTATCACCTCTTGTTTCCACTCTCACCTCTTGTTTCCAGTATCACCTCTTGCTTCCACTTTCACCTCTTGTTTCCTGTATCACCTCTTGTTTCCACTCTCACCTCTTGTTTCCAGTATCACCTCTTGTTTCCACTCTCACCTCTTGTTTCCAGTATCACCTCATGCTTCCAGTCACCTCTTGTTTCCAGTACCACCTCTTGTTTCCACTATCACCTCTTGCTTCCAGTCACCTCTAGTGTCCACCTCTCCCCTACCTGACTAACAGCGAGCACAGTCCTCCTGTGCTGCGCAGTAAGAGCCTCCGCTTCAGCCTCCGCGGCCGCGGCTTCCTCTTGTAGCGCTCGTTCCTTCTCCTTCAGAGATTGCACCGCCGCCCGTCGGGCCGCCACTTCCGCTTCCGTTTCCGCCGCCGCCGCTTCCTGTGCTGAAACTTGCGATCGGAGCTTTTCCACCTGGATACGAAAGTTTTAAATTATTATTAACCAACTGAAGTAGCTGTGCTAAGCTTGATTTGAGTCTTAGCGATGGTAAGAGAAAATACCGGTTCACTCTAGCCATGAAAACAAGTTACTTTTCATTTTTTCAGGAAACAAAGTGGCTGTTGAGGTCATCCATTCTGGTATCTTCTAGACAAGTATGCTCCATCGTCAACCGCATCGATTCATAACATATCTATGAAAAAAGAAAGTATTTTACCTGTGCTTTGAGATCATTTAACCTTTTCCCCGCCTCGCCTTTTTGGTTTTCTAACTGTTTTAATGTCGCAGACAACGTGTCCAGTTCGCTCTGCAAATAAATAAACCAAGTTTAAATGCATATTTTATGAAAAAAAGGTTTAAAATAATGACACCTACTTTAAAAAAATATCTCTAACTTAAATATCGTTTTCAACAGTCTATCTCACTCTACCCCATAGCTGCAGTATGACTATCTCACTCCTAGATCTCTGCTTCCAAATGGACCCGTTATTTCCACACCCAATGCTATCTCTTTCACTCTACCTTATACTGGCAGTATACCCGCCTCTTGTCTCACTTCATCATACCTGCAATCCATCCGCCTCGTTATTTCCAGCTGCCAGTTCTCGCTCCTTGGAAGCAATCTCTGCCTCCAAAGCGACCCGTTCCCTAGCCAATGCGTCCACTTCCCGCGCTATCGCTTCCATTTCCGGTGTGGGTTGCGGCCCTAGAGTCGGCGCCGGTGCCAGTGCCAGTTCCGGTTGTGGCAACTAGAGAAGAGAAAACAATCATCGTCAATTGTTTGCGTGAAAGAGATAGTAACGACACCCGACAGATGGTGAGCGATGTGATGTTAGCTGTCCTATGTCCACATTTTTTAAGACAGTTGAATATTGGTTCATGTCTGACAACACTGGCTGACCGTCTGTACAAGAAGAAAGGATCTCATTATAAGAGAGATATAGGTATAGACTATACAAAAAGATTCTCATCATAGTAATATACGAATATAGCTCTCCAAACATCGAAAAGAATAATAAACTTCACATTCACGCGTAACTTAAAAACGTTTTCTATCAGCATACGCAAAAACATTGAAAACTTTTCTTTACAAACATTTTACCTTTGACCTTTTTTACCTTTTTGCTTCAATCAAAACTCCTCTGTCAAAAAAATTAACAAAAAAGCAAATCTATCAAAATGACTTAAAACAAGCTGTGTAACAATAACAAAGCAAAACCATGAAGTTTCTATTTGTTTTCGTTTTAATTCAATTCTACACAGATTGCAATGTCATAGAAGTAATTGAACATAAAGCCAATACCACGAACCATACAACCTACAACTTCCAACATCAAGTTGTTCAAAATGTATGGATGTCTAGAAGTGGACCATCAAGAATAGTTGCAGTATACGAAGGTGCCGTAGCTAGGATTTCTTGCCATTTGTCCGGAGATAATGTGACATGGCTTTATGCTGAGGTAAACATATTTTGACGCGAGGTCAAAGGTTCTCGCAACGAACTAATTGCCCTAAAGTCTATTAAAACACAACTTAGTTAATCAACACTTTCCCCGGATTCTTGTAAGTGAGGAGTCGGAAATTGTCTAATAGATACTAATAGATGTTGAAAAGATGATTGATGCATTATTTTTCAGTCTATTAAAAACCAAACTTTTACAAAAATCCAACAAAAGGGTAGAACTGTGATACAAAACAGAAGTATAAGTATATACCGGGCTGTAGAAGCCGATGCTGGAGTGTACAGATGCCAAAATGGTGATAAGCTTGACTATTTGTCAATCTTGGAAGTTATAGATGATGATGCTTATACTGTGGTGAGTATACTACATATTCAGAATAGTGATTTTAAGGGTACCTACTGTTATTAATTGAAGCCAAATAATGATTCAAAGTTGGTTTGGAAACATAAGAGGATCGAACACCGGAGTACAGTTTTTCCAATCAAATTTATTATTTGACGGCATCTTTATCGATCCTCCTTAGCCTGAAAAGGACGAGGTGATAATTATATCCGGGACAACGTAAAATGTCTCAAAGATTTCGGCAGGTAAACAACTCCGTTGAAGCGCTACGAAACTCCTCTCAGTTTGTAGGCCAAGAGCTATCGGTCTTCAGTGTATTGTCACAATGGAGCGAGTGCAGCGCGTGTGGCAAGCCCGGGAGTCGACGACGATTTGGAATGTGTTATGTGAAAATTCATAACTCATCTCGCGTAAGTGATATCCTTCTTGGCTTTATACAACTTTATGTAGTCTTTGGATTTACATTATTATATCATCAGCCAATTACTCAATGTTGGAACAATGGCCGCCCTCAGGGAAAGAGTTTAGGCTATAATCCACCACGTTGACAAAGTGCAGTTGTTAATTATGACACTTTCTGATTTCATGATTCTTGAACATTTCATGTTTCTGAACATGCCGCCTGCCTCACGTTGTTTTCTTTTACCAATGGTCATAGCGATTGTACAGGATTCATTTTAATATATTCAAGAGAAATATGCGTTCGGCTAGCAACCATTTGTTGCTCCCAATATCAAAAGCCTGTCTAGCAGTAGACGGATTCGATATAAGTATGATATAAGAAACAGGACCCTATATGTATTTAATTTTGGGCGGTATTAGTATTTAAGTTGGGATCGATAGACAAAAGGGTTTTATAATGAAAGCGAAGTACGAATAGATAGCCCACCTGATAGTAAGCGATAGCTGTCATCTACGAGCACCTGCATTAATAAAAGCATGTCAACGTCAACGTTGCCAAATCAATTAGACAAATAATTCAATAACCTAACGAATAACCTAACCATCTAAGCATCAAGACTTACCATTGTTAAATGAAGAAAAGAATTAATTTAACACTTTTCAAATTGATTCAAACAACATTTCAAGGTGACATGATAAACACAAATAATCAACTAAAGTGTAGACCTTAAAACAAGACCACGTAAAACTAGTGATGACCCGCAACTTCTTCCATGCTTTTCTTTCTATGTGGCTCATTTACATTTTTTTACAGGTGTATCACTATCATCATCATTAACAGCCCGAAGACGTCCACTGCTGAACATAAGCCTCACCATAGGAGCATCACCTTGAGCAGCAACTCACCTCCTGCATCCATCGGCTCCCCACGGCTTTCACCAGACTTCCACCACGTCTACCGGCTTTCTTTACAACTTATAGTTAAATCATTTGACCACAATCTGACCTAACCTTGTTGATGACGTAGTCTAACGACGATGCATGATTGCCTAGAAGTTTTAAATTATCTGTTTACTTTTGATTTAAGTCTTAAAGCACGGATAGCATGCACTGTACACCCCATGCGGGACGTCAGTGCAGGCCTCACCGCCCCCATTTAGAATTAGAATTAGACTGGTAGCATGTAAAAATCGACCCCTTTTCGCGAGAAAGCGTTTATCATTGGTCAGACGGTTTCTTGGAGAAAAGATATGCCGATTTCTATAGCTTAGTAGCCTAGTAGATTTATGATGCTAGTATCCTTTCAAAGTGCTCCTACACACTATAAAAGGAAGATACGTCTAGGTATCACATATGGCTTCCTATTTGTGGTCACCGCGTGTATGTCTGTCAGTGTAGAAATAGCGTTTTATATATTAGGACATTTATATGGCACCATAATCGATTATCCTCCGGTACATTAGGTACGTGTATTGTTTCTGTACGTACCTGCTTACATTCATGTAGGTTATCTTTAAACGCCTTTGAAAATGGTTACCTACAGTACATAATTTTATGCAGTTGCTTTTTGCTTATCTGCAGAATGGTTTAAATGTCTGTTCGTCACGGTACTCGCTTTCAATTAAGTATTTTTTGTAATAATAAAGAATACGGTATAACATTAAGGTGTGTGAACCTGACGAATTTGTAAGCAATTCGATTGGTAGGACGTTTTTGTTATTTACAAGATGACACATTTATTTAAATTTATTTTATTTTACTGAGGATGCTGAACTAACCCTAAAATAAAGTTCTTTTTTAGTCTTTTTCATACGTTATAGATAGCTTAGTCCCACTCCACGATTTTTTATAGAACCTTCATATTTGAACCCCATAGGAGTTGACAGAACCTAAAACATACGTTTCTGGGCACTGCGGTTCAGGCTCTACATTGATTATGACAGTCAGTCAAGATAAATAGGGTAAATAACAAAGTTTTCCAGTTTACTGCGTTCCCGGAAGGTATACCATGTCGCTCACGACACCTACCTGACCAGATTCGAAACGAATCGGCCGTGCGACGCAGGAATAACGAAATTATGATAGAAGCATGCAAGGTACAGCCGACAAGTAATTTTTTTGCTATATTTATTGTTTTCAAAATTTTAAAAGCTTAGTCCTTTTGTACATCCAATAGGGTGGTGCTTGACATACAGGAGACGTTAAATGTCGATGTGGTTGAAAAAGGCGACGCGACGCGACTTTTGCAACGTGAACTAGCTCCTAGACTATCCCCATAAGTATTAAATATCCTTATTTCTTTCCCAAAATACTTTTTTTCGTTAGAAGCCCATAATATTGATAAATAATATTGCTAATATTGTAGGTGCAGTGCAGAGATGAAATCTTCGAGCTGCGTTCTTCCTCCGGCGTTCTACTAGAGACAGCCAATAACACAGCAGGAATCTACTCGCTAGCACAACAGTTGCCGCCACAACCACCGCCGTTGGCGCAGAACATAATATTCGTGAGGAGAGGTCTAAGTATAGTGGTGAAATGTCCCGGGTAGGTTGTAAAATTGTTCTAGCAAGAGTTTGTGTGTTTGTTGGATTGTCCGCCTTTTACGCTGAAAATGAGGTCCGTTTGGGATTGCCAATTGACATGAGCCACGTTTTATTCCGGTAGTTTCTGATACCCAGTGGTGAGAGGAATAGGCATGACGGCAAAAAATTTTTTTTTCGCATAATTTAAAAATATTCCTCAAAAGATAAACATTTGTGAAAGCAAAAATAAAATATCTCAAAAAACGACAAAGTTACAAGCATTTTAAAAACCGGAATAAAAAGAGATAGCTCAAATGGCCAGTGACGTCAGAGGAATGTCGTCATAGTACCTCATTACTAAGCTGTGGTAGCTTTTCATACAATCTCTTTGGCATGTGACGTCACGAGTAGATTTTTCATAGTAACTGTGGGGGCGCTCTGTTTTGCGAGAAAGGGACAGGAGATGCCTCCTGTAGAAACTTTTAAAGCTTATTACGCCGTGATTTATTTACCGATTTTACATATTTTTTCAATTATTGCATTCATTTTTAATCTTCTTTATGAAAGTATTATTTCATTGTTCATTTTTAATAGTAGTAATCATGCCTATTATCGGTACACGTGTCAAAATGCCGAGATGTTTGATTGTAATATAGTCAAAATGGGCAAGCGATAAAATCAAAGCTTCATCATCCTCAACAGCCTGAACACGTCCACTGCTGAACATAGGCCTCCCCATAGAACGCTACTTTGAGCGGCTGCTCGCCTCCTGCATCCATCGGCTCCCCGCGGTTTTCACCAGATCGTCAGTCTACCTAGTGGGAGGCTAGGCTGCGCTGCGTCTTCCGATTCGTGGTCACCACTCGAGAAGCTTTCTTACCCGTCGGTTGTCAGTTTTACAAGCGATGTGGCCTACCAATTGCCATTTCAACTCAAACTTCAAAATGGTTTATGTTCCTTCTATCCAGGGTTTTTGTTCAATAATTAATAGCAGGCACATTTTCAGAACAACATTACGCGATGTGCCCGTAAGATGGCGCGCGGGAAGCAAATATATGGAGCCAGTAGTAGTGCGCGATAGTAGCGAGGAACGGGTCACCGTGGACCCACGGGACCGTGTCGTCATCACTTATGTGCTGTATGAAGACGCTAACTTATACAGGTAAATGCAATTATAATTATACAGGTTTTGACGGGCCCGATAGCTCAAGTTGGTAGTATACCTGCCTTCTGAACTGAGGGCCGTGGGTTCGATTCCTACCCGGGACAAACATTTGTGTGATGAACATAGATGTTTGTTCTGCGTCTGGGTGTTATATTGTATTCTATGTATGTATTTACAAACAAAAAGTATATAAGTATTATATCAGTTATCTGGTTCCCATAGTACAAGCTATGCTTAGTTTGGGACTAGATGGCGCTGTGTGAAATGTCCACACATATTTATTATTATTATTATTTAGTTTTTGGATGGACAGTTTTCTTTTCAATGATGCACATATTTGCCACTTTTTTTGTTGCAAGACAAATATAGCCTTTAAGCGTACTCAGAAGTCTCCAGGCAGCCTAAAAATGTTGACACCAGAACGGGTAGCATGGACTGTAGACATCGATATATCTCTGCCAATTGACAGCCTCCGTGGTGTGGTGGTTGAGCAGGTCGGCTCCATAATCCGGAGGTAGCAGGTTCGATTCCCGCGACAAGTATTTGTACCCGAAAAAAAAGAGCTCAAATACTTGTTCTGTGTCTGGGTGTTGTGGGACCATAGTCCTCGTAGTTCCTGGGTCCCTAGATACAGGGAATCCTAGTTAGGGTCCAGGATCTATGTATGTGATCGTTGGGCGTTAATTATTTAATTAATGAAAACGCAACAAAAGGTTAAAGACGTGCTCCCCGCGACCGTTCATTGGATTAACACTTTCTCGGCAGAAGAGATTGTCGATTTCTACAGTTCATGCTAACAGTTCATGGCTAACCACTCCCCCAATCGAGAATGAAAGAACGCATCCGTAAACACTATTATGGAATCAACATGGTAATTATACTGTTTTAAACTTTCACGGTTGTTTACAACGTAAACGGTAAAAATCACGGTAAATATTCCGTAAATACTATTAAAAACATGGTAATTATTTTCAACACATGATTTCTATGTGAAACTCCCAAAGATCTGCTTTCGTGATGACTGAAAATGAAGTCCATTTCGCTTACGCTCAGTGCTTAAAATGGTACACTCAAATAAGTTTTGCTGTGTATCGCGTTTAACTTTTATTGTAAGATAGGATTTTGGGGTATCTGATGATAGGCTTTCTTATTTCAATGCATCCAAGACTTATGTCGGTACGAAAAGAGTCTAAAATTGCATGGAATTGAATAAAATATGATTATTTCAGTTGCTGGGAGCGCGACAAGCTAGCCGGTACAGTGAAGCTGGCAGTATGGGCGGGCGGACAGCCGCGGTGGAGCCATCACACCGCGCTTGTTGCGATGCTGATCGTTGGAGTTGTGCTACTGCGGTTCGCTCAACGTATATTGTAAAAACTTGGGAGGAACGGCTTTTTAATTTTTTACGCCATTATGTGAGATGAAATGAATGGATTACTAATTGCTTTTAATCAAATTAACCTAAATTAACATTTAACAATAGGTCTTCTCATCGAGAAGTTCTCAACTTTTGTTTAGTTGCAGATAGCATTGTAATTTGTTTGTGGCTAGAAAGCATATTATTTTTATGTGATTTGGCCTTTATGAGAGATGTACATAATTTTACTTTAGCGTTACGATGGGCTTCAAACTTATACTGAATCCATTTTTTTATAACTGAATAGTGTTGTATTTGACTGCAATCTCACCTGATAGAAAGTGACGATGGTGTACGATGGTACATGGTTATCTAGAAGATACCTATATAATGTCCCACGTACCTGGTGCCCCGGCGGCAGCATGCCGGGAGTGAGCGCGGCCGGGACCGGCTCCCCGGCGCGCGCATAGTGCCCCGGTATACCCCACGTACCTGGTGCCCCGGCGGCAGCATGCCGGGAGCGAGCGCGGCCGGGACCGGCTCCCCGGCGCGCGCCCGGCGCAGCAGCCAGGCGGCGAGTGCGAACTGATGCAGCGACAGCTTGCCGCCGTGCGACGTGTCGCATAGTGCCCTGGTACACAACCTAACGTTACACGCTGCCTCGGTCTAAGGGGCGTATCCAACAGATGTGGCCGAGGATGTGTAGCGAGAACCTATGGAATCGAGCAACAAAGAAACTTTTTTTGCGCGATTCCATTGGTTCTTAACAAACACATCCCTCGCTACACATCATCGCACATCTCTCGGTGGAAACGCACCTTAAAGCTCAACTAACGCACATTAGTTGCAGCAATCAACACAAATATTAAGACTCGAATATCTCCGGTTACCTAACCCACAAATATGCGGGCATTCAAGTTACATTGTAACAAAAGCACCCGACCTAAATGTGATACAACCCGAACTTGTCAAGGCGCTCAACACACATAATAACAAGGCACCCGGGAAGGAGATCGGGTGTTTGGAGAATATGTGGGTACATATTCTCCAAACACCCGATCTCCCACTCCAACCCACGTAACATAGCACCCAACCCACATAAAAACAGCACCCGACCATATATTACAAAACACCCGACCAACATATTCACCGACATCTGTGGGGTGATTACTTAACTTAGACAGCAATGCAACAGGAGAAATTTCATTCCGAATATGAAAATTTTTATAGTAACTATGCACATAAACTGCGTATTGAAACTGTCAAATCCATACAGTTTTGTGTTTCTCTTGGTTGCAATCAAGTTACATAATCGCCTAGCTGATCTCCCAACCCATCCCACGAAACTTACACGCGTATTGCTTGCACCTGTAGTGGAAGAGAGAACTTCTTTTTTTTTTCAATCACTTATTGTAATAGGTTTGCTATAAATAGTTGTAATATTTGACATTGTGCATTTTGTGAATTTTATCTGCTCAGTAATTATAATAATTTAATCACCTAACGACATTTGACTTGTAAAAGTGCTATGAATAGCCTATTTGCAATAACATTTTGATATTAACATGGCACCCAACCCACGTAATGACAGCACCCGATATGCCAACCTATATATTACAAGGCACCCAACCCACATATTACACTCGGGACTCGATGACCCAAACCACAAAGCGACAAAGGTCCTGACAACCCGACCTACATATAACAAGAGACAACATCAACATACTCTAACAAAACAACAGTCAGTCACATCTACCACTCACCATATATGAGCGAGGGTATGCTGAGGTAGTCCACTCTCGAGGAAGATGTGTTTGATCTCAGCGCCGGAGACGAATCCGTCGCGGTCTGCGTCCGCCGCCAGAAACGCTGCTCTAGCCTCCGCCAGTTCTTCGGCGGATACCACCCACTGGTGAGGGGCCGGGGGGACCGGGGGGGCCGGGGGGACCGGAGATACCGGCTGGGGGGACATGTCATTTTTTTATGTATGGGCATTTCACACAGCGCCATCTAGCGCCAAACTAAGCATAGCTTGTACTATAGGAACCAGGAGGTCTAGCAAACTCTAGTACTGTATTGAAATGACATTCGCTGCGGAAAAGTAAGCGATTTCAGAAATGTCATTTCAGTACGTTTTGGAGTTAGCGTTTGGCGTTAGCGTTAGTGGTTGGTATCTTTGCGAAACCCCCAGTAACTGATACGATACTTTTATACTTTATTTGTAAATACATAATTATACCACTATATATACAGAATGTAATTAAATTCATTAGCATAAATTGAGCCCATGATAGTAAATCATTTATAGATGATTATTAAAGAGTAAAGAGTGTAAATGAAATAATTTTTATTGAAAATTATGAATATTGCCGCGGCGCCAGTTGGCACGGATGATTTTGATACTTTTAAACGTTTTTAGACCTTGTATGTACTTATTAAAAACAATTAATTCATTATTTTAATTAAATTTTGTATTGTAGCATTTGATTAAGTAAGTTATTCCATTTTTTGGAATTATTATTATTACCAAACCGATGTGTTAGAATTCAAAAATTTTGGTCCACACGTGACCGGTATCTGGAGTAGGTACCTAGCTTCAAAGGATGCTAATGAATTCAATTACACCCTGTATAGAAGGCAACATAGCATTTAAACACGTGTAATTCAGTTTTGTTATAAAATTGTTCAATTATGTTAACGATTATTATAATTATCGCCTTTATGACACCGTTATTCTATATTAGGTAAAGACGTATGTAAATAGGGCGAATGTCGTTCTGTAATAGGCATGATGACTACTATTAAAAATGAACAAGTAAATATTACTTTCATAAAAAAGATTAAAAATGAATAAATAATTGAAAAAATAAGCAAACTCGGTAAATAAATCACGGGGTAATAAGCTTTTAAAGTTTCTACAGAAGACATCTCCTGTCTTTTTCTCGCGAAACAGAGCGCCCCCACAGTTACTATGAAACATCTACTCGTGACGTCACATGCCAAATACATTTTATGAAAAGCTACCACAGCTTAGTAATGAGGTACTATAACGACCTTCCTCTGACGTCACTGGCCGTTTGAGCTATCTCTTTCTATTCCGGTTTTTAAAATGCTTGAAACTTGGTCATTTTTTGAGATATTTACTTTTTGTTTTCACAAATGTTTATCTTTTGAGAAATATAATTAATTTATCCAAAAAAAAAATTTTGCCATCATTCCTATTGAGGATAACAATTTTGAGTAATTGCGACTTTTACATTTTTACCAATAAATTATTGATAGTCAATAAGCATTTATTCATATAAAAATACACGTCACTAAATTGGATAAAGTAAATAGAATTGATTATAATAGATAGATAGATAGATGAACTCTTTATAGAAACCAAGGTAACAAAAAAAATAACAAGTAAATAGAATTGATAATAAAATAAATATGAAACGAATGAAATGAATGAATTGGTAATATATGAATAGAATTGCTTATGATTATTTATACTTACACTGGAGAAGTCGAGCAGCGTCTCCAACAGGGCCGCATTAGAGTGCGGGGGCGGGGCGGGGCGCGGGGGCGGGGGGCGCGGCTGCGGGGAGGGGGGGCGCGAGGGGGGCGCGGGGGGCGCGCGCAGCTCCGCGGGGAGCGTGGTCGGGATCGCGTGCTTCTCCAGGGCTTTGTACACCAGGTGCATGGCCTGGAAGCGCAGACAATCCATTGATAACCACATATTGCAAAGTACAAGTAAATTAACAGAAGCGTATCCCTTTTTTTTTTCTTTGGTTCACAATTTGGACGTAACACTATGAATGATTTTTAACAAAACCAGCAATTTGCAAACTACGGTGCCTATATGTTGCCTCTTCAACAATGCCACTTCTTCCAGTTCGAAATAATATCACCACTAACTTTTATTGTTCGATCAGACTAACCCACTCAAAAAAGTAGTGCGAATGAGAAATCAACATAATTATACTTTCGTTCTTTTCAGAACATACTAGAGTAGTACTTACCACCATGAACTCGTGTCGATCGAGCATTCCATCCTTGTCCTGATCTGCGAGGTCCCAGATCTTACCGAGCGTGTCCATCGGAAGCTTTGACTCCATCAGCACGCCTTTTACCTGAAAATAAAGATCAAGACATGTCCATCAAAAAAAATCCCAAAAGTCATCATAATAAAATTATATGTTGTAAGTCAACCAGTAATTACGAGTGTATCTGTGAGCAGTAGACCTCTCAAGTCTGGGTCTTTGAAATATGTATTTTTTTTTACGTTCTGGTACCTACCAGTAAATGACTATCATTTTGAAAAAGTTACAAAAGCTGATCTACGAAAAAAAAGATCCATATAATTGCCAATATTTGTAATTGTAACTCTTTTCATTTTTAGGCTAAAATAACATTTTAGGTTTAAGCCAGACAGAAGAAAATACACTTTGGCTTTTAAATAATTGTAAAGCTGTCATTGTAGAGACTCATGCCTCTCACGCTGTACATCCAGGGTACAAATTAAAAACGTGGTCCATACGAAGTCGATTTATTGCAATAGGCGGGTCAACTTGTGCCAATTTTCGAATTATACAAACATTTTCATTCACCCTTATGAACTAGCGGAGACAAACGCTGCGTGATTCAGGAATATATGCCTGCACAGTAGCGACATCTAGTTTCCTTTTTACTAACTAAAATGCCGCTCGGCATGACGCGAACTAACCGTTATACACACGCTATAATGCCCTTACCTTATTCCCAGCGATAAGTCCGTTACTAGGTTGCAGCGAGTCGAAGAGCTGGTTGTACTTGTCCCGCTCGGCCGGCTTGACGCCCCAGTCGCCCGGGGGCGCCGGCGAGGGCGCGGCGGGGCGCCCCGGCGGCCCGGGGGGGACCTTCGGTAACTCGCCCTGAGTACGTACACAACTATTTAGTTAGTGGTGTCGTGTGTTGGAACGTGATTAACAGGTAATGCCGTGACTTCTAAATCCTGCTTCAGTATTCAATAGTGCATGGCTCAAGCGCTAGTAACCACAGCCCTAAATAAGGACGTACACACACGTACGAACATACGTACGGGACAGGGGGTACGAAACCCTAAAAATGAAACGCATTTTAGGGTCTGTCTATTTTTTTATGTAATGAGTGGCAAACAAGCAGTCGGCCCACCTGATGGTAAGTGGTCACCGCTGCCTTTGGACATCTGCAACAGCACGGGCATTGCCGGTGCGTTGCCTTAGAGAGGACACAAGTCTTATAATAAAATATTTAAAGCAATTAAGATATTAGTATTTTTATTAGATTAGAAAACATAGATTGAATGATTGATAAAAACACAATGTTTCGGTCATATATTGATATTGTTTAGCCAATATTGAATGTCATTATAAATGTTATCAAATAAACGTTCTACCGTATCAAAGCTGTAACATATTTAGTAATCTGTGGCTTCGATAAAGGGTTGTTCACTCCGATGTTAAAGTTAATCCAAGGCCTAGATTATGTTTCATTCTTAACAATATTAGTATAATAAAATGCATTCAGTAGCAAGCAATCTTATTCAGATTGTCTTTAAGTTAATTTGATTTTATATTATTTTTATTACTAGGTGACCCGAATTTGCACGGGTTAATTAGCTTTATGTCCTAACCCTATTTCTTTAAAAAAATATATATAGAAGAAAAGAATGGACAGGACAGGACGACAATAGGCGATCCTTCGCCAGCCCATTCATTCATTTTTCCCTTTCCCTTCTCTCGTTCCATCGACAGGTGTGTATAAAAAAAAATTCAAACAAAAAACTCTTGCATAACAAATTTCCAAGCATGATCGAGAAAATGTAATGAATAACTGACCACTTTAGGAGGCGGTGTTTCCGAGTGTATATTGCTCATGTTGATGTCCTTGCCGGCCTGCGCCAGGGCTACCAGCTTCAACGCGACGAACAGTCCCGCCTGGAACAAACACACATACTGATTACTTGCCTTGTTATTGCTTAAGTTATCTGTTATAAGAGGCGTATAAAATGGTACCTCCGGCAAAAAAGTCCTAGCACGAATCTTTACGCGAACTTAGGGCATTTGGAAAAGGAGGTGGCAAGGCCAGGCGTTCCCCTCTGCCGGTCATATGGCGCTATTTGATCATCTACAATATCATAATGTGCCTCCAGACGCTGCGCTGCGTAAATACGCTAGTTTATATAACGGTGTGCGTGTCTTAAGATGGTGTGCGGCGTGCGTTTACGAGCGCGGTTTGCGCGTGTGCTATGCGTGTTTACCTCGTCCCCCGTAGAAATTGGCAGTAAAATGGTGCTTGCGGGTAACGTTAACATCTCTATTGATAGATGCTTTAAGTACGCGAAAGTAAGTGTAACGTTAACGTAAATCAGTTGTATGGGGCGCTGATCGAATGCCATACAACTGACTTACGTTAACGTTACATTTACTTTCGCGTAATTATTCGTGCTAGGCCTACTAGTTCCCACAGCAGTAGTAGGAAAGAGAGCTTCTTTTTTTTAGGCTTGCTATATTATAATTTGATATTAAGCACCTTGTACGGTTGCCTATAATTTTATTATGCTTAGTATGTACAAATGATTAATTATAATATTTTTAAATATGTACCTAATCAAATGACTTGTAAATACTAAAATTAGCCTATATTTGCAATAAATTATTTTACTTTATTGCAAATAGGCTAACCTACATCTCTCTAGAAAGCGTTTTACCAACGAAGTAAACGATCACGCGGATCACGTCTTAAACTTTTTGTTGTGTTATCAATGGTCAAACGATTTCTCGAGAGATGTTCCAACTTCCGCCATATTGTATTGTTGTATATTTGCCTTTTCTCAGATATTTTTTCTTCATTTTTTATGTCGGTTTTCTCATGTTTTAATCACAGTCGCAAAAGCGAGCGCAAATTCCGAATATAAATTTTGTGCATCGGTAGTATAGGACTGACCGCCCGGGACTGGATCAGTTATGAATGTCAAGAAATTCAGGTGATCGGCGCATCAATACCTCTAGTAGAGGGTACCTCAAGGCTGCCTAAAAATAGGACAATAATCCTATTTTCCCCCGTTTTACGTACAAGGGTACACTTGACCTTTGCGAATCAGGGCATTGTCACACTGGGGGCGGTGGAGGTGAAGAGGCGATTGAGGTAGTGCAAAAAGTGAAGTGAGAATGAGGCATTATTAAAGTTGGATGTTATTACGCTACTTTTCAGTTGGTAAGTAGTTAGTAGAGAAGCGCCGAATATTCTGTAATTATTCGTGTTCGGCATATAAATAAATAAATAAATAGATATGTGTGGACATTTCACACAGCGCCATCTAGCCCCAAACTAAGCAAAGCTTGTACTATAGGAACTAGAAAACTGATATAATACTTAGATAATTTTTGTTTGTAAATACATACTTAGAATACAATATAACACCGTAAACAGACACAGAACAAACATCTATGTTCATCACACAAATGTTTGTCCTGGGTAGGAATCGATCCCACAGTCCTCAGTTCAGAAGGTAGGGCTACTACCAACTGAGCTATCAGGCCTGCCCTATGAATGATAAGTTTATTGGCTGGGTAATCTAACATGTTTTTTTATGTTCGGTATTCAGCCGTATACTAACCGAATATTTTGTTAAATCTGATGGTCAAGCCAGCCGTAATGACTTTAATTTCCTATATTAAAGCGACACATATAACATCTTCTACTGTACTGTATCAAACTGTTCTGGAAATAAACTTATTCTTATTCTTATTATTTCTTTAAATGCGTCTACACGATCTTTTATGGAAACCATTGTAAAATGATCAAACCACTCAATGATCGGCGCAGGTCTAGACTTTTAAGACTATGATTTTGGCTATGGATTTTTATGGGTTAATCGAAAACGCGTCAGTGGCTTCTTAAATTCTGGAAGACATTTTCAGAAAAACTAGGAGTCAGTAAATGTAAGTGACATTACGATGAAATCTAATAAGCACCTGACTCGACTACAGATATCTTCGACGGAAGTTTAGACACGTCAGGGACTTGGGAATTATTAACATTCGCTTAGACAGTTCGAGCGTTTAAGATAGGTGGGATTTCATCAAACTTTATTCCACTGTAAGTACATAACTAAACTACAGTTTTGGCTGTTTATGTAAAATGGTATATAGCAGCAAAATTAAAATGTTGATGATATTCAGTATAAGATGGAATAATGCCTCATTTGCAATGCATTTACTGTGTGTACTAGCGATGGCAATTAATGCTATTTTGAATAATATTCACGAACATGCTAATTCATGAGTCTTAGCATGCTAATTGCTATTGCTATGGCTATTTGCCAAAATTCACACTGTGTACTAAGCGATAATCTCCAGTGTGTCCCCGCCCTTCACACGCCAAGTAAGCCATAAAACGCAAAGGTTAGCCAATGTCAACTATTGATGCTGCTTATCGACGCAGATTGCAAAAAGGTGACATTACACTGTTTATTGAAACCCTAGCTGACGCGCCCGGCAACGCACGGTCAAACAATTTTACGCCCTAAACGTAGACAATTTTTTTTTGACGGAACCGATTTATATAAAACAATTTTTTTTTACATCGGACTTATCTAGCATTTGAGCACGCTCTCATTTGATGGAAAGTGACGATGCGATCGAAGGTGTAGCATGCTAGCTAAGTAAATAGCTATTCACTCCTCTCTTGAACAAGTCCGGGTCATATTTTGCCGGAAACTGAAGCTGGCAGGGCAATCCTTTCCTTAGCAGTTCTAATTATAAACGTAGAATCAAATGCTAGAATGGGCATACGTTTGACATAACTCACCTGGGCCATTATTCCGTATCGGTTCCTTACTTCGAAACTACGCGAATTCCTTGTCTTACATAAGAAATCTGCGAAACTGTATTCTCTATGAAACAAAAACAAAATCGCGCGAAATGAATTTGGAATTGGCGTGATTTGAACTGTAAAAAATCGTATGTTTTACCGAGACGCATTCCGAAACATCAACACATCAAAATATATGACCACTTATGTCAATATATTTTATTCAAAATAAAGATAACTTTAATGTGAAGTGAAGGTATATCTGACGCTGTGACACGATCTGAACACGACACGATAACGACGTGGTTTCGTATCGTGTGGAATCTGTGTTTCCATAGAGAATAACCGCCCTGATGGTAAGTGACGAAGTTGTCTAAGGTAAAGCACGTTTGCCCATTCACTTTAAGACCTATTTAGGGCCCTAATATTATATTACAGCAACGTCATCAAAATTCAACCAGTAGTTTTTCGTTTAGTTCTATACGAGACAGACAAGTAAAAAAAAATATTTTCAGTTTCTCGCACAAGTAAGGTTCCTTTGAAATCTCAAAACTATGTGACTCGTGATTACTTACCCAAACCCACTAATACGCAGCACTGTAGTTTATCACAACCTACCGCCCCCACTATCCAACTTAGCACCAAAACACACTGAAATTCTTAAGCAATTTTGTTGCCAGCGATTTAACGGCAAATTAACCTAACTCTACAGAAACCCAATCAAAATTCCTCAAATCTATAAAAATCCGATCAAAATTCATAACTCAGCCTCCCACATTTGGCTCGCTGTCACCAGCTACGTGTGACGACTGCGTTGCTCCGATAACACTATCATAATACTCGTAATTATAACACATCCTCCGCAGCGCTCTGTCAATATTTAATTAGTAAAAAATGGCTAACTGTTTGTCTAGGGAGTTGCACGTGCGATAAAAAGGTGAGTATCGTTGGCTTAACCGGCCTGGCTATAGTGGCATGGGGTACACCTACCTACCTATTCCTATTCATTTGTTGATGCGGAAATGGTTTTCCCACTGAAGAAAGCTCAGCACCAATTGTCTATACCAACAATCACATGGCTTGACACTTATTGGCAGCCGCATCATCATCATCATCAGCCCGTAGATGTCCACTGCTGAACATAGGCCTCCCCCAGAGAGCGCCACTTTGAGCGGCTGCTCGCCTCCTGCATCCATCGGCTCCCCGCGGTTTTCACCAGGTTGTCGGTCCACCTAGTGGGGGGTCTGCCTACGCTGAGCCTTCCAGTTCGTGGTCACCACTCGAAAACCTTTCTTCCCCATCGGTTGTCAGTTCTGCGAGCGATGTGGCCTTCCCATTGCCATTTCAACTTGCTCACTTTAAGGGCTATATCGGTGACTTTAGTCCTGCGGATTTTCTCGTTCCGGATCTTATCTCGCAGGGAAACACCGAGCATAGCACTCTCCATAGCTCGTTGCGCGACTTTGAGTTTACTAATGAGGCCAACAATAAGATATCACGTTTCAGTTCCATATGTCATCACTGGCCACACACACTGATTGAAAACCTTTGTTTTCAGGCTCTGCGGTATTTTGGACGAAAAGAAAGGTCAAAGTTTCACGAACACTGCCCAGCCGAGTTGGATTCTTCGTGCGACCTCTTTGTCGAAGTTGGACCTGCCCAATTGGACAGTCTGTACTAGGTACAACATTATTGTCGACAACTTCGAGAGTATCGTTCCCAACAATCACCGGTATAGGTGGAACATGGGCATTAGACATGATTTTCGTCTTGTCCATGTTCATCTTAAGACCAACCTCTTGGAAGACTCTACTGAGGTCATTGAGCATGGTGCTAAGTTCCTCGAGCGACTCCGCCATTAGAACTATATCATCGGCAAAACGAAGGTTAGTGATGTACTCGCCATTTATGTTGATGCCAGATCCTTTCCACTCCAAGAGTTTAAAAACATCCTCCAAAGCGTTTGTGAACAGTTAAACCAGCCGCATACGGGTACCGAAATGGTTCAAAGCGTGGTAGCGATAAAAATAAATAAAAAGTAAATACTTTTGTTTATTCTGGCATCAAGGCCCAAGGGTTAGTTACAGACAGACACAAATGAGTAACACTAGGTAGGAGTAACAACGGGGGAGCCAATGGAAGCAGGAAGCAAGCAGCCGCTCAAAGTATCACTCTATGGGAGAGACCAGTATTCAGCAGTGTGAACAGGCTGATGATGAGGAACTACAACGACATCGTGTGGCATCGTTTTAGGGTTCCGTATGAACCCTTATAAGTTCGTCAACCTTTCGTCTTTAGACACATAAAATTATGTAGAAGTCTGATGTAGCACGAACTTTTTATTATGAGCCATTGTTATAGTTGTGTAAATCCAGACAAGTCGCCTTACATAAGCTAGTACGCCTGAATGGGCAGGCCGTGCCAAGTCAGAGGACTTATCGATTTGCAAATCAAGTTTGCAAGCTGGCTTTGGTGACATTATTATATTTTGAAAGAGGTGAATAGACATAGATGCTGGAACTACAGGAACAATTTTATTGTACATATGGGAGCAGTTTGAGATATCGTAATGACTTAATTGTTACATTTTCGAAATTGACCCCCGGTTTCACGTACGCTTGTCAAATTCGTCGTCAAACTTACCATATACTGTACACTCATTGGTTGATGATAACCGATGATCAACAGGCAGCCAATAAACGTTGATACGAGTTTAACTTTAACAAACCTATCAGAAACCGGGGGTAAATTGGGTTAATTGAGTTTTCTACTTGGCAACCCTGGCTTGCGCTTGATTGGACAAGTGTTGGTCAGACGTTCTATTGTGTCAGACGGTTGGGTAGGAAAAACTGGGTGGCAAGAGATTCTCGATCACACAGCACACCCCTTACCCTTTGGGTATGGAACCCTAAAAAGACTGACATTCTTTGGCTGACATAAGTTGCCGCCGAGTGCGAGTCGGACTCCAACTTGGCTGGTTGTGTTTATTTTGGCTAAGTCCACGATGTGCTACCAATCTGTCCCCAAACAAACGCGACTTTTATGATCTTCTCTTCATCTCGTGTAGGCAAGTGGTCAGCCCTGGTGTCAGAATTTATAGGCCGCTCAAAGGCTTCTGACTTGGCTTAACGACAGTTGTCTTACGACAGCAGCCAGGACCGATGGCTTAACGTGCCCTCCAAAGCACTAAATCTTCAGTTCTAGACACACGGAAGCATCTGAGACATTAATCTGGTTCACACCATCAGATTTAAGACTAGCTTGAGTAGCTTGCATCTTAATGATTATGGTATTATATGAGATAGAAGCAGGTACTATTATTCTACATAATTATGACAAACTTTAATTCAAAATGATACCAAAATAAAGTATGTGCCTATAGTGTAAAATATGCAGTAATCTGTGCTATAGTGATATAAGATTCAATAAATTTTATTGAGAAATTCTGTGGAGATAACAGCCAACTCATATCAGTTTGAATGATGGATTTATGTAACCAATATAAATTCAGGTGCATCTAGAATACTGAAATCTATTTTAGATACAAACTGGAATGTATATTTTACCTATATAAAGACCGTCAGGTTCAGGGGTTATGGAATCCAAATATTGGACCTTGTTTTGGGTTGTAGTGGAAAAGTGTTGTTGATATTATTATCTGTCATAACTCAAAGACAGAAAACAGAAAAAAACTGTCTTAAGTCCCCCTAAATAAAATACTCAAATTGTGTGTGAATCAGGACATCTGGAATTTCATCCCCAGACCACTAAATATTGAAACATGGGGTCAATGCTCCAACTAGTCTCTTACAGGCATTGATCATGTAGCACATTTTATGGCATCAAGCATCTGGACCAACAGGCTTTGGCGTTTTGGGTCTAAATGCTTAATGAGGTGGCGATTCTGAGCGATAGAAAAGGATAGAGAGTGAGGAAATGTAATTCTATGCTGACAAATATAGCTCAACCCTTACGGTGTGGCTGCACCCTCACGCGAACATTCACGTCGCGTTGTCACGATAACCTGAATATTCGCCGATGCCCGATAATATAGCCAAAGCAATCCAACGATGTATTCAGCCATACTTCGCGCTATGACGTGAATATTCAGTGAACCCCAACTGTGTAGCCATTCTATTATATGTTTGCAATATTTAAAAATCTAGGTTTTTATGTTACAACTCACTTTGTCCAAATACCCCTTGCCATTGGGATCTGAGAGGTCCCATATCTTGCTGAGCACCACATCGCTAAGCCGGGACTTTTTGAGGAAACGTGCTGCGTCCAGCGCTTGCACCATTCCCGAACCATTTGGATCCACCTGCAATGATAACAGACTAACTATGGACAGGATATTTTTTTTAAGTAACTATGACAATTTTGAAAATTGCAGTACAGAAATTAACAAGTAATTTATTATTTAATTAGTCATTAACAAAAGGTTCCCCTTCTTGGATGACATTGTTTGGCTCCACTAAACTGTAACAAACCATTACCAAGAACACGTTTTTTGTAGTCATCCATTGTCTTAACTGTAACTGACCGCAAAACCATATTTTCAGCTACAGAAATTTGTGTTTTACCTCTAAATGTATATTCAAGTGAAATAAATAGAATTCTGCATAAATCATCTCTCGAGTTATGATTAATTGGTTCCATTATATGAAGCTGTGTTATGACTAAACATACAATGCTAAATGTGGTTCTATGTGGTTCTATGGGAAGCTGGTAGCATTAACATACTCTGCTTCAACTTTAATAATTAAAATGTTTCACCTAGCACTGGAAGTAGTTGGCCTGAGACAAAAACACTCTTACATATGTTGATTCTTACTATATACTATATATCTATGTACATATACATTCATACTATATATCTACCTCTATTGACACCATAAAAAAAGTGGGTGGGGAGTGTGTTGTACCAAAAGTTTTGGATTGAAAACTTTAGGCACTTTCTTTGCATCCCATTACCTATACTCCAACCTAGTGATACCTCTATGCTCGAAGATAGTAGAGCTTAGCTTGATGACTAATCATAAAGAATGGAAGATATTAGTTATTACAATATAAATAACTGAAAGGCAACACAATACAACCTGCATCTTCAGAAGCTTGTCGTGAAGAATGGCTGGATTGATTTGGCAATTAAATTTTTGTTTGTACCTACTAAGTAGATTTAAATAGGGTGAATTCTGTGTGTTAATTTTAATGAGCGTTAGGATTTTAGGGAATTGAAAGCAGTATTTTTGGAGATTATGATGAGGCCTAAGCCCGAACCTGCTACGACGCCAACGAAGTCCCAGGCAATAGCTAGGACAACAACATTTTCTGATTGTTTAATAAATCGATCACGAATTAGAATTACGTGGTGCCTTTAACTTCTATTGAAAAAAAATTACACTCACCTGGTGATAATATGCTTCATAAATAGAACCGTGGGTCCGTGCCACCTGTAACGGTTCAAGCCACATTTTCAGAACTTGTGTCTCTTGCTCTCGAAATTACAAACGTATTTTAGATCGAAATGGGTGTGACATTTCAATACAATTTCACGACGGATAGCACTAACGCAAATTCATATTACAAGGTCAAATCAACGTTTATAAAAAAACTATTTAACAATACAGAACGACACTTGTAATTTTTATGCACAGCTACAGTAATTACAAGCTAACACCAGATAAATTCAATTATTTCGAACAAATCAACCCATCCACGGTACACCAAACTTTATTCACTGTTTCGTATAATAATTATATGGATTTTCACTACACTGAACGAGAGACTGATAACTGTTTTTCTAAATAAATGTAAGCCTTGATTATGCCACGATTTCTACAATAATCGTAATATTTCTACCTGTGTAGGAGAAGGCAAGGCAGCCATTTTTCACATTTCTTCGTCGACCAATCAATACGCGCAAGAACAAGAAAGAATATGGAAAAAGTTTTGACATTATTGTCTGTTTACATTTATGTCAATGTCAAATTAAATCTATGGTTTGTTTTTTTTTTCTAAACTCGACGCAGTTTTTATATTTAATAACAAATCGATAGAGTTTTGGCGGGAACGTGAAAAAGTTCACGTCGTTGCATTGTATTATTTCTCAAAACTTTTGCTTTTTTCAGTGTTAATGTTTAAAATTGGTGGCGTTTTACGCATTAAGTGCTGAATTACGAGCATGAGTGTGGTCAAGTGATATGATGTGGTGAAACGTGATTTTTCGTGTTGCTTCCAAAATTCCATAGAAGCTTCTTGTAAAGTTGCCACCACTTTACTTGAGCATGACTTAGACTGGACTATGACCCGACTTAGACTGGACTATGACTATGACTAAGACTTGACTACGTAAAATATTCTAAAACTCGATGAAAATATACAATACTTGACACTGGCTAAATACACTATGTGTGGAGCCAACATATAAAAAAAAAAAAAAACAAATCGATACAATATTAAACTGTTTTATTCATCGAAATAATACCCATAGAATAATAAAGCATATTTATTTTTATTTATGTCTACGTCCGTCTACACACCAATGTAAAAACGACCTTTACGTCATTAAGATTAGGTGCATTTCAACCTACAAAGTTAATCACATAAGACTTTACTCTAACCAATACCCCCAGCGTACTGGTCGTTCCTTGATTGGCTGATCAGTGACTTCTTTTGACGCTCGATAAGAGGGACACAGCTATGTATACGCATAGCTGCGTCTCTCTCTACATATTGGCATTATAGTTGGGGAGCTAACCTGGTTTTAGTATAAGATTTCTCCGTGTTTAGAAAACCGATTAGGATGCGGATAGTTCAGATCAGCAGAAATCGGTTTGGTTCGGTCAACTAAGAGCCCTCTTGCATTTCAACCGTTATTTTTACGTTAAATGGCCAACTTTGGCAGTCTCATTCTGAGAAACCGAAAAACTTCAACAATTTACCTCTTCCCATGAACAGGGTTAGGAAATAAAACTAATACATCCGTGCAAATTTCGAAGTGGGTCAGGTCAGTTAGTATTCAATACAATATTTGATTAGTTTATTACATAAAGTTTTGTTTACAAGCAGCATCACAGTCTACCATAATAATAAATAATAACAATGGTAATAATAATTATGGTTGAGTGAGATAATAGTGTAATGTGATGTCTGCCATATAAGGAAATCGCAAAAAAAATCAGGAGGTTTTGGCGGGAACGCAAAAAAGATTCAGTTTCAGATTCAAATTTTTATTGCTTCCATAGTGTACAATAGGTGGAATATAATATTAAGTCTAGTTCCATATGGACCCCGTCGGGCGCAGCAAAATTTGGAGAGAGGAGGGCGACTTAGCAAAAGAATCAAAGTCACGTCGTTGCATTGTATTATTTCTCAAAACGGGTTCGACTCTTCCCAGTGTTAATGTTTAAAATTGGTGGCGTTTTACGCGTTAAGTGCTGAGTTACGAGCGTGGTGTGGTCAAGTGATATAATGTGGTTTAACGTGGTTTTTCGTGTTGTGTCCAAAATTCCATAGAAGCTTCTTGTAAAGTTGCCACCACCTTACTGGAGCATGACTTTGACTGGACTATGACCTGACTTAGACTGGACTATGACTATGACTTGACTACGTAAAATATTCTAAAACTCGATAAAAATATCTAATACTTGACACTGGCTAAATACACTATGTGTGTAGCCAAAGTTTAAGATAAAAACAATTTCAACACCTAGCTCCCTAACTATGACCACAGTGACTGGTGATTTAGGATGGTGATAAAACTACTAGTATGGAAAACATGTATAATATAAAATAGAAGAATTACCAAAACGAATTTTTGTAATCGTATCACACCACAGACCTAGAATCTCAATAGTAATAAATACGAATGTTTATACGTCTGTATGTTCAGGTATAATTATTTCAATGAGTAGGTGTGTTAACCCAACAACCAACAAACTACGTCACGGCAAAATGGATTGGCTTCGGTTACATGTTATCATTTATCTGTTTGTTATTTTTTATCGCTTATTTAGGGTTCCGTATCCAAAAGGTAAAGCAAACCTATTACTAAGGCTCCGCTGTCCGTCTGTCACCACTCACCAGGCTTGTACCTCATGAATCGTGATAGTTATTGAAAATTTCACAGATGATGTATTTGTCGGAACGGCGGCAGACCGTATCGCATCAGAAATAGTTCTAAGGGCGTGGATATAGCAGGCGAAGAGAATGAGACATCTCACGTACAATGAATTACTTTTATTCCGTTACATCACATCGAAATAATAATTACAGTACGTAGGTAATTACGAAAAATCAATGACTTGGGGACAAGGTGTTCCGCTTAGAAATGAACGCTGCTACTGTCCAACAATAAGGTGTCTGCGCATTGGCCTTATTGGCAATGAATTAGCTGATGACCTGGCGAAACAAGCTGTAAACGATGGTATTACTATGTATATTACGCCTTCCTATCCTAATTATATCCCTATAATAAAGAAAGAATGCCATAGTATGTGGCATGAATATTTTGATGAGAGGTCAAGAGAGAAAGGTATTTGGTACCGTACGATCCAGTCTCACTCAATGAACTCCCCTTGGATTGATAATTCCATTTTAAGTAGAAGAGAAACTGTAATAGGATTTTAAGGCTTAGATCCGGGCACATTCCATGCAACAAGTTCTCCTATCTAATGCGCAAAGTTAATTCTCCAAACTGCCAAACGTGTAATGTCGTAGATGATGTTTACCATATATTGATGGAATGTGCCCGGAACGCCATCGCTCGAAACAATTGTGGTCTGGATTTGAGCGAAATGAGCAGTTGTAACCGCATATTGGCTGAGCCACTTTCGGATGAAGCCAGAATATTATATAGATTAACAGTTAGAGACTGATGGAACTGCTATGTGTGTGTATCAGAAAAAAAAATATGATAATATTATCTTTGTTTAACCTAACCAGGGCGGAATAATCACATGAGTGACAAAGCCCTTTTATTATGATTAAAAAAAAAAGGTGTCTGCGCCTCCAGGCGCTCCAAACTTATATACCCTATGGCGTGCGGTGCGACTCACGCGCCCCTCCAATCATGTCCGCACGCCCCACCCCAGAGCCTCTGCCGAACACTACCGAATACTTTCCTCAACGCTCATTGATTGCCGATCGACTATTCAAGCAGCGTACGTTACTCAGCGTTACACCAGAAATGGCGCCACTTTGCATCTCTTGTCCGCCAAAACTACACTAGATGGCACTTAACAAAATCTTTAGGTCCATAACAAAACAAAAGTGCCTACATATTTATGTTGCCGCTATAATAACAAATACTAAAAATCGATACAAAATTAAAATTACACACAGAAAAAAACCTTATAAGTAAAAATGAAATTAAAAATCCAATATAATACAAATACAGTCTCACAGCAACTAAAACTTTTAAAAGTTTGAAACTCATTTTGACCAAATTGTCGCTTGTGTCGTTATTTCATAACACAGTCCAAGTAAGACTACTTCACAGCGCGACGGGCGTGATGCAAATGGCGCCACGCGCGGTTGCCGAATTAAGCCCTACCCACAGCGGTTGCATTTGCGTTTGGCAATTTCGGACCTCGTATTATACTTCTATGGGTATTATATCGATGGTTTTATTTTATGATATGAAAATGATTTTATAGGATGATTTTTTTTACACACAGGTTACAAAATGTCGGCACGAAATCTTAAATCAACATAGCCAGAAGATCCACTGTTGAACCTAACCTCCCCCATAAAACGCCACTTCAGACGCTTACATAGCTAATTGGGGGCCCCCCAATGAGGCATTTTATTAAAAAATAAATGCTGTGATTTTATAAAGTACCGTAAGTGGTTAGTAAGTAAGTATAAAGTATGTATCCTTATTTTATGGAAGGCATAATACTCTAATGGCTTTCTATCGACAAATCGACAAAGTACTCTGTGATCCACTCAACTGAATTTGACATTTTCTTGTACTCTGTGGTTTAAAATTACGACCATGTTTGAAATACGTCGTTACTACGCCATCTAGTAACAGAAGCGGACCCAGTTTTTTTTTTAAATAAAACGTCTCATTAACTAAGCGTCTGAAGTGGCTATGATCACTACCAACGTTGGGCCCGAAGTCTTCTATTTCAATTGTGTTATAGTGGTTCATGAATGGTACCATAATGGCAGATTTTGACACTACTTATGGTTTGTAGACTACTACAAACCATAAGTAGTACTACCATTATGAATGACACAATGAGACGTTTTATTTAAAAAAAAAAACTAGTTCCGCTTCTGTTACTAGATGGCGTAGTAACGACGTATTTCAAATGTATTTCAAACATGGTCGTGGTTAAACCACAGAGTAAAAGGAAATGTCAAATTCAGTTAAGTGAATCACAAAGTAACTTGTCGAATTGTCGATAGAAAGCCATTAGATTAGAGTGCTATGCCTTACATAAAATAAGGATACTAATCTCCATACATAATTATCTTAACAATGACAACTTAAAACCCACATTTTAACGCCATCTATCGGGTCTTTATAAAATTACAGCTTTTATTTTTTATAAAACGCCTCATTGAAATAGCAGAGTTCGGGCCCAGCAGGGGGCCTAGCAAAGATACCAACCACTAACGGTAACGCCTCACGCTAACTCCAAAAATGTATTGAAATGACATTCGCTGCGGAATAGTTAGCGATTTCCAAAATGTCATCCTAGTACATTTTGGAGTTAGCGTGAGGCGTTAGCGTTAGCGATTGTGATCTTTGCTAGACCCCCAGGTAGCTTGCTGATCGCAGTGGATTAGAATAATGCAAACCGAGGACAATGCTGTTGCCCATTCTCTGGAGACTTATTACGTAGCCAGCACTTACGGCACCCACGGGAAGAGATGGCGTGGTCCTATTCTCACTCTGGCCAGTTCAAACAAAAACATTCATTCCAAAATAAGATTTTTGTTTTTCTATGGGCTATAATCAGCATCTTGTAACGTTCAATTTGTTTTGTCAAAAGCAGGACCATATTTTTGTATGAAAAATCGCAAACGCTCTACGCCACGTTTGTTTATTTCGAAACAATCTATGCCTTCCATATTGTCCATCCATTCTTGTGTTTTTACATGTCTCTCTAGTGGTGGGAATAGGACACCCAACGAGCTCAAAGTCGTCGCACAGCAAATGTCACAGAGTTGCATCTAAAAGATAAATATTACAAATAATTACAGTACTTAGGTACATAAAAATTAAAATAAATCAGTCAGGTCGACTCCATTCGTTACCTTGTCCCCTGTTAGCCACTTGTGCTTTTTCAGGTGAAGCTCTAAATAGTCAATCGCAGAATACCATTGTTCAACTTTATTGTTATCAGCGGGCCATTTCCCGTCAAAATATTCACTCTGTAATGATAATACTTTAATTTATTTATGTAGGTATTCTGTCAAAGAGAATACAAACATAAATTGCGGGGTGCAGCAAGTATCATAGATATTAAATATTTTATTACGTACCAAAATAGCACTGTCAATAGGAAACAAAGTAGTGGCGTTAAAAAATATCATTTGATCTACTTTAGCTCGCAACATGCTATCTTTTGAGTGCAAATCCTCGTTGTTAGTTTTCCTGCAGATATAGAAAGCAATAGCATGGCTGTCGCATATGATTTCTTTGCCGATCGATAAAGCAGGTACTTTTTGGAGAGGGTTAATCTGAAAGGTAAAAATTAAATAATATACAAAGCTGATATAATTATTAAACCTCACTTTAGTTAGGTACGTATACATATAACTTCCTTGGGTAGTACAAAATTACCAACTCTAAATATGCAAGCCTACATATTAAGTATGAATTTTACCTTCTACCTATCTTTGTATTTTTTAAATTTATTTCAGGCGACTATTATAAAATATACAGATGCCCATATTACAAATGAATATCGTATAATCGTATCAAAATGTTAAGGTTTGTATTACCGTTTTGTAGAATTCAGTTTTGTTCTCCCCTTTGAATAAATCAACATGATAAAAATCAAATTCAAAGCCGAGAAGTGTAGATGTAATCATTGCGAACCGAACAGGGGGGGAAACTTCGTCTCCGTATATGATAGGTTTCCTAGACATCCTTGTAAAGTTGCGCTTTCTACAAAAATAAAACCATAATCAGAACTTATAATAAACAACAATTGACTTTGTTACTCAAGATAATGCGGCCTCAACATTCTTATTAAATAATAAACAACTGCAGTCACTTAATTTCAAAAATACTAATAAATAACTGTAATGGCAAACAACTTACCGGTTAAATTCTAAGGTACGGTGATTATTAGCCATTTTAAACAGGCTGTTACGTACGCCTGCTCGAAAGGGTAACATAGGACTCAAAATAACAAAAAACAATGTTGCTCTAAACACTACTGTCATGCACCGTGCCCGGTGTCATACTGCTCACATTCAAGAATTCCTGCCTGATGTGACCGGACCAAATCAAAATTTATAAAATACCTACAATGTGATGCAGAAACAAAAGTAAATTAGGACCCTGCACAGGAAAATGGACTCTACCCGGTCTCGAAATTCCCGAGAAAAATGAGACTTTCAAAACTGAGTCAAAAGTAGGTCAGAACTAGTTTAGGCAGTAATTGTAAGCTAATCAAACTGTTAAAAACTCAAATACAAGCAAAAATAACAACTATTTGCGAGATTTTTCTCTAATTTATCTGCTAGCGAACACATCGCAGCTATTTTTTTTTCACTTTTACGAAGAAATGTATTCACTTCAACAACCAGAAGACGTTCACTGCTGAATATAGGCCTCCCCCATAAAACGCCACCTACGGCGCTTATCATAGGATTTGCCATAATCACCGCGCTTGGTAATCACAGGAGGTTTTAATGTACCAAGGATCCTCTTTAGGGAATCATCAAGTCTATAGCACGCCAAAATGCTTGAAAAGGTTTAGCATATTCCCGCGTCCTATCAACAATATTGCAACAATAACTTTGAATTTAATATAATTTTAGCATATAACTTATAGCAAAAACGCAAATTAATAAAATTTTCTAGATGGAAAAAATTACAAAGTACCTAACCTCCAAACCGTACAAATAAACAATGAATACTTTAAATACCGTCATGAAACTTTGTGTAGTAGTTGAACTAAATATAATGGAGTTCTTATGATGATGCATTTTAAAAGTACCTATTATATTCACTATAGTAATATGTTGCCTACAGTAAAATTATCACGCGTTGGAACCACCACCCCTGCCGCTCAGCCCCCCGACTTTGGACTAGTACTAAAAATATTAATTGTACGCTTGTATTCGCGCTGGCCTACCCCTTAATAGGTCTCTTAAAATAAAAGAAAAGTTTCCTACATCATGATTTCGTCAGCTCTATGGGGGAGGCCTGAATCCAGCAGTGGACGTTTCCAGGCCGGTGATGATGATAATCAGACCTTAGATTATTAAGCCTGTGATCAAGACCCTCAGATGACTCTTTGAATATTGAATAAGTATGAAAACTCAGACTAAAAACCATGCTAGAAACCTATGTTGTCTCAAGACTGATGCTATTTTTCAAAAAGGCTATTTGTAGTTTCTTTATCTTAATACACGTGGTTTAGTACATTTTTGAATAGTTTGACTCAAGTCTCAAAAGCCTCGTCATTCCCGAGACTGGAGGTAGCAGTCTCGAGTCTCGCAAATACGGAAAAATCGTCGAGACTCTCGAAATTTTTGAGACCGAGACTCCCGGGATGAAAGCCTTAATAAGCAGCTCCTGAAGTCCTCCTACCTACTTTGCATTAAAACACGAACCAGGGGGTCTGGCAAAGATACCAACCACTAACGGTAACGCCTCACGCTATGTATTGAAATGACATTCGCTGCGGAAAAGTTAGCGATTTCCGAAATTTTATTAATGTGGGGGCATGCAAAGATACAGCTAATGTCATTTCAATACAATTTTGGAGTTAGCATGAGGCCATAGCGTTAACGATTGTGATCTTTGCTAGACCCCCAGTACCTACTATAATCGATGTTGATTTAAATATCCTTTCCACTTGTACTTTAAAATAGGGGGAATTCTGTGTTGTACTTAAATAAAGCTTCTGACTGATAGAAGTACTTATTTAAATATGTTTTCTCTGTCTGTCTCATTGAACACGCATCATGCTAAAACTACAGAGCCGATCTTAACTAAACTTGATATTCAACCGGGCCCCTTTATTTGAACAAATACCTAAGTATTTAATTACATTATGTTTGTCAACAAACAACCTAAGTTAATGGAGTCCAATTTAACTAAAGCAAAACTAGGGCGTTCAACTCCTTTGAGTTAGTTGTCAACTTCATTAATTAATGATTAACGGATTAACCAGTTAATGCCCACCTAAGTTTTCTCTTTGGGTTAATTTAATGAATATTTTTACAAGTTTGGGTCAAAACTTACCCACCTACAATAAAACCTCCTTTCTAGGAGCATAATAATTAAAGCATGGTGAGCTGAGCATGTCACATTTACAATACATGTCACAAAAATCATAACGTACATACTTGAGCTTAATTTGGCTAAAAAATTTCAAATAAGTCTAAATTCTTTGATAATGTAACAATTAATAATTTGAAATCCAGCAAACCCAGCAGTAATTAATAGTGAAAGCATGAAACAAACGAATTAAACTAGCAAAGTTATGAAAAGTCTGTAAATAATAAAAATTAAAATTCCGAAAATAACAATGGGAACGACCGGAAGTAAATCAGCATTATTTACCAGTCTTAAGTTAGTACCTACTGCTTCTATAGAATTAATCAGTAATTACCTACAAACCAGTATATCTATACTTTTGTAGGACCAAATCAGTTTCAGTCACACAAGGCTAAAGGAGCTGGGTCATAATATTATCAATAGATAGGTACTAGATAGTATAGTACACTACCTATTATATTATTTGTCGGATAGAGAAACTGAAAGAAAGAAACCAATAGAGATAAGATATAAATGGAATGAGTATTAGAACTGTAGGGGAAGGTAGACACCGTAAATGTAACTATCCCATGCAAAGTCGGGGTGTGCGTCATTTAGCCTAGTCTTAATGTTGTAAATGCCCTTTTAGATATTGTACGCTATGGAAAGCGGACCGTAGCCCTGCCTGCAGAGCTGTAATGATGGCCTTGGATGCCATGGACCTGAGTATCACGGAGGTCGATGTGAACATGGATCAATGTGAACACAAATGTCTAGAAATATCAAAGGTGTATTTTCATGTTTTATAAATGTTTTATCTTATGACATTTCATACCTAATAGTCATATCTTTTCCAGATGAATCCTTTGCAGACATTGCCAATTTTTCAAGATCGAGAAATGATATTACATGACAGGTGCATATTTTTATTTATTTTAATAATTTGCTTTATTTATCAATCTCAGCTGTAATATAAATTAAGTCAACCTTCTTATTACAAATTTTTCAGTCATGCAATTTGTGCATACATTGCGTCCCGGTACTGCGCCGCTGGGGCGTCTTCCCGTTTGTACCCGATGGACCCGGGGGGCCGAGCGCTAGTCAATCAGCAGATGTGCTATAACTCTGGCGTGCTGTATCCTCGCTATCGGGCTGCAGCGGTAAATACTTACACTAACATCTGCTCTGCTGTTACACTAAATTAACAAAAAAGTAACAAAAGTTTACAATCAATATGTGTTGCCAGTGATGACTTATGAAACTGATACGCGATCTCTTACTATTGGCCTCATTAGTAAGCTCAAACTCGCGCAACGAGCTATGGGGAGAGCAATCCTCGGTGTCTCCCTGCGAGATAAGATCCGAAATGAGGAGATCCGCAGGGGAACTAAAGTGACTGATATAGCTCTTAGGATTAGCAAGTTGAAATGGCAAGGGGCAGACCACATCACTCATAGAACTGACAACCGATGGAGATGACAGGTTCTCGAGTGACGACCACGAACCGGAAGACGCAGCGTAGGCCGGCCCTCCACTAGGTAGACCGAAGATCTGGTGAAAGTTGTGGGGAACCGATGGATGCAGGAGGCGAGCAGTCACTCAAAGTGGCGCTCCTTGGGGGAGGCCTATGTTCAGCAGTGGACTTCTTCGGGCTGTTAATGATGATGATGAACATGTTGATAACATAAAAACTCAAACAAAGTTTAAGGGTATTTTGCCTAGCTTAAAATATTTTTCAGGAAAGCCCTTATTTTTTTATTATAATTAACACGTCATCCCATTAGAACAAAACATCCTTGTGTTTACCAAATAACAGACATTTTCGATATTATAAATGATTTAGGTGCGTTGGTACATAATTATCTCACTAATTAAGTAGACTAATCCACTTGCTCGATATGTTTTCCAGGACCCAATTCTATACGAAAACTGTAACTTCGTGATGCCGCAGCAGATATGTGACATAGAGTGTGCATACGCGGACTTGGAAAAGTTGCTGGGGAAGAGAGACTGGTTCGGAGGCAGCTGGCCCACTCTCGGTGACATCACAATCGGAGCAACGCTCAGCACGTTACACTGTCTTGTGCCGATCGATGGGCGAAGGTTAACAATTCTTTGTTAGTTTTATTTGTTGAAAACAAACAAACAATGTCTGAAGAATTTAAACATTTAATCCAATGTTTTAGGTACCCTCGTCTGTCCACTTGGCTTTGCCGATTTTCCGAACAGTTCTTTTATATAACAGCCAATAAAAAAGGACTCTGCGAATTCATCCAAAGAATAGGCGAGTTATCCCAAATTAAACAAACATAAAGTTATTTTTTTCAAGATATAATAATTAGTTTTACTGAAAATATTTTTGGACCAGATTGCTCTGGCGATATATCTGAAAATGGATTCAAATGCCCACGAAGTTCTGAGAGAAGAAGATGTCTAGCAATCCCGAACAAATAGTGAAGAGTGAGTGAAAATTATAAACGATTTAATGAGTGGCAGCTACTACGGATAAGATTTTAATAAAATGAATGCAACCTTGGATGGTAATGTCTTTTATAACAGAACAGGGGGTCTAGCAAAGATACCAACCACTAACGCTAACGCCTCACGCTAACTCCAAAATGTACTGAAATGCATATACATTTCGGATATTGCTATCTTTTCCGCAGCGAATGTCTAGCAAAGATCTCTTTCCATTAGCGTTAACGTCAAACTCAAAATGTATGGGAGTGACAGCCCCTGCGGAAAACTTTTCCGCAGCTAATGTCAAAGCTAATGTCATTCTCCATACATCTGGGGGTCTAGCAAAGATACCAACCACTAACGCTAACGCCTCACGCTAACTCCAAAAATGTATTGAAATGACATTCGCTGTGGAAAAGTTAGCGATTTCCGAAATGTCATCCTAGTACATTTTGGAGTTAGCGTGAGGCGTTAGCGTTAGCGATTGTAATCTTTGCTAGACCCCCTGATGTTGAAGAAATTCGGTTTTCATCAGAAAATCAACAGCCAAATATTTAATCTGACGACAGCGGAATCCGACCTAAATGAACAATTTATTATCTTTCATTTTTACACTTGATTGTACTTAAATTACTTGACCAATGGCGTATTTGACAAATTTCATAATTGGACGAAAAGACGATTTGACGAACTACCGATTTGACCAATATCCAATTTCACGAATTACCGATTTGACGAATATCTAACTTGACCAATGTCGTTCAACCCTTCGCTAAACCTAAAGCAGTTCTTGGTTCAGAGTACCTAGGCCATTAGCCATCAGCAGTAAATATAAAAAGGACTAACTTACAAACTGGTTCTTTTAATTGACATCCTAGAAAGTTATCGTCTTCTCTGTTAATAGGGTATAATAAATTCTTTTGAAATGATTTCGTGAAAATTATTTAGGTAGGTATAACTTTTAGAGTTAACTTTGTTATATAATATAATGTACTTTGTGTCGCTTCGGAGCAAAATATACCATACACCATGGAGCTATTAAAAAAAGAAGGAGGGAAGCCCGTCTGATCCGAAACTGAAGCACCCTTAGGAAGCCGGAACGCTTCGTACATATGAGTGGAACACGCACACACTCACATCATATGCAGCCGGTCACCCTACTTCCATCTGACACACAAATGTAATATGTCCGCCATTTTGGGCTTCAGTTCGATGTCAATCAAACTCAATCCTTTTTTTCTTTATTTCGTCCATGCCATACGCAAAATGTACGCCGAATGTACAATACGCAAAATGTTTATAAAATAATATTTGTTGGGGGAGTTTTGGCGGGAACGCGGAAAAGTTCGCGTCGTTGCATTGTATTATTTTCAAAACTTCTGCTTTTTCCAGTGTTAATGTTTAAAATTGGTGGGGTTTTACGCATTAAGTGCTGAATTACGAGCATGAGTGAGGGCAAGTGATATAATGTGGTGAAATGTGATTTTTCGGGTTGCTTCCAAAACTCAATAGAAGCTTCTAGTAAAGTTGCCACCACTTTGCTGGAGCATGACTTAGACTGAACTATGACTATGACTAGGACATGACTGCGTGAAATATTTTATAACACGATGAAAATATAATACTTGACACTGGCTAAATACACAATGTGTGGAGCCAAAATATAAGAAAAAAAAATTGTTGGGAAAAAGGGGAGAAAATGGGAGGGATGATGATTGTAACCGAGGCTGACCTTTCCTTACCTTTTCTATAATGCGTGAAACGCCACTAATTTTAAACCTTAAGTAACACTGGATAAACACAAGTTTAAAAAATAAAACAACGCAACGACACGTGAACTTTTCCACCGTCCCGCCAAAAAAACCAATAAAACTTTACTTACACTATACAAATTTAGTTTAAAAATCACAATACAATCGATCGATTAAATAAACTTATATACAATATTGTCTATTGCTTTGAACAATGGACATCACTACAAGAATTTCCGCCTGTCAAAAATCAAATGTCAAATTGTTTTTTGTTTGTCAATGTCAAATAAAATCGCAATCATGCGCACAGAATACTATTACTCCTAGCGGAGAAGAATGGCATCTTCATACAAAAAAGGGGTTATGTAATTCAGTACTAGCGCCTTTAGTGGGACCCTTTGGAAACTCAAAAAAGGCGGAAAATTCAAATGTTCTATTCGTATAGATTTGAATTGATAAAAAGGGCTGTTCCAAAATTAATTACTATTGACATTAATTTATTAATGTCAATAGTAATTAATTGTAGAGCAGCCCCATTGTATTATCAGATAAACTATCTTATAATAGGGACAAAACTACATCAATTCGCAAAAATTAAAGCATAGGATTTTATATTTTTTATATTTATTGCAAACATGACATTGTGAATAATAAATCGTGAGCGATTTTATTTCAAAAAAACATAATACAATAATACAAAATATGTACATAATACAAAACTTTGCCCATGATAGCATTCCGCAAAACATAATTAACATGTTTAATTCCAAATCCACAATGAACTCAATAATAAGTACATAACCTCAAATTATATTATATGAGTTTTGTATAATTTACCGTTGAACAGACTCGGCTTTTTCGCTGATGATGCATTGCATTTAGCACAATTACGGCTATTGTCCTTCATTGTTTTTAACACGACATCACAATACACAAACACAAAAAGTGTCTCTAGGCTAAATAAAGAAGCACTGAAAATTCACGGAAAGAAAACAACACGGGACCGGTGGCAATTATAACCTCAAAATCACTTTGTTGCCATATCTAAAATAAAATGAAAAAATATTTTTGTTATACTGGGATCCCTATAGCATGCCCACCTACTATTACCATCCAATCCAATGTATGACGAGTTGAATGGGCCTGATCATGCGTGTCGATCAATTTTACTATTATTTTATGCATTTCATTATTTTATGAATTTTTGTGTTGTGGAGGAGGTTTAAATAATTATACGGATAGGGCAGGCAATGCGTCGCAATCGCAATTAATTATGTAAATTATCAAACATTGCTTTGCATTGTTCTCGCGGAGTTCACGAGAGAAACGTAAAATGTCCATCGGACGGATCTTCTCACGGAACGCGAAGAAAGTCTTTTGTGCTGTGATGTGAATGAAACTGAGTTCTCTCGACGTCCTAGGCACTAAGTCGTTATGGCCCGCGTCTCGTGCTAAGAAGTAATAAAGTGTTATTGCGTCGCGCCCCGTAATTCGGTGTTTAGTTGGGTGTGAAGAATTTGGGACTTACCGTCGTGGTCCGATGGCCGGGTTCCAGGCGAGCGACACGATGCCCAAGCTCGGGCGCGTGACGGACCTGCGTGAGCAGTGGTTGGTCCGCGCAGACGGTGCGCTGGCGCATCGCTTACAAGATCGTGAGATCTCGTCGCACCTTTGTGAGAATCGGTTCCGAAATCAGCAAATTCGTGAGGACTTCCCCGTGGCGCTGAGCGAGCAGCGCGGGATCGACCACGAAGCGCGCCTGAAGGAGCTGCAGCGACGGCGACAGGCTGAGATTGATGCGGACATAGCTAGGGAAATGGCTGAGATCAATCTGCGCAGACAGAGACGTCAACACTCAGCTGAGATGCTGCTACAGCCAAGCTCTTCGCGGGCTGCTGCTCCTCTGCCCTTGCCTTCTGTGCCATCACCACCTGTCCCTTTACCTGCACCATCTACTGTGGATGTTAATCCTGAAGAGCTTGGCTTGTCCCCCGCTGAACTAGAAGAGATCAAAAAACGAATGGAGCAGGAAGAGAGAGATGCTCGACTAGCAAGAGAGCTGATGAATGAGGTCCAAGATCATGATATTTTGCTAGCTGATATGAGGTGTGCTGTTGAAGCCCAAGACAACGAGCTTGCTAGATTGTTACAGGAGAGAGAATACAAAAAATTGCAAAGGGCAAAAGAGAAAGCGAGGCAGAAAGCTCTGCTCAAAAAGCAGCAGCGCCTGGCAGCCCAGCAACTGCAAGAAAGACATGAAAATGAGTTTCCATCCCCGCATGCTACACTGTGCGATGCCTACAGCAACCCTCGAGACATCATTCGCGAGAACCATCTCCGTTTATGTAAATCTGTTGATTCTGATTTAAATTATGTAGAACCATTTGAGAAGGAAAGTATTCAGTCTAAAGCTAGTGCCTTGCAGTCCTTGGAATCATCAAAAGAGTATTATTCTCAGCAGTCAGAAGCTGGGACATCTAATTCAAACATCTCTCATGCACATTCTCGGTCATTTGAATCTGACCAGCGTAATTCGAACCCGATGCAGCATAGGGAGCCACCTCCTCCACCAGCAACAAACAAGAAGCCTCGATTCCCTGATCCTGTGAGCATACGTCCAGCATCTCACTATCCTACCGATGCCAGCGAGAATGTTCCCTCAAGCGCTCTACCTCACAGCTACAGTGAAAACACCAATTTGTATAATTCCACTTACCCCCCTGATAGTCCACCAAGCCACATGAGAAACGATTGTATTATTGATCCATCTAAAAGACTGTCGGTTGTATCCGATATTACCGCTGAAGGATTAGCTAAGAAAAAGAGTAAGCAAGAGATGAAAAAACGAAAGGGATGCAAAATACAGTAATTAGTATCATAATGTGGAGTGGAATTGATTTGCTCAACTTGAGTATTGACTACTAATCCGTCTTCTTTACTAATATTATTTATAGCATATTATGCCTCGGATTCCAAAGAAGTTGGGACCAGATTATCTGATTAAACTCGAATTTCATATTAACATAAGATAGGCTTAAGCTGCAGTGATTAAGAAGATTTTTATTTTTGGTTTCATAGATTTTGAGTTCAAGTGTGTTTGATTGAATAGTAAATTTATATTCACATAGTAACTAGTGTGGAATATTTAGCTAATTCCCACATCTGATTGAAACGGCCATCCTGTGACCTCCAAAACTTGTTATCAAAACTACTTATGAAAAATAGTTTTCATTGTTTTAAAAATATGGGCATAATGCAGCTGTACCTGCAGACTAACCAATGAGCCATTTTGTATAATTTAGACACATAATGTGCCTTATTAATTAGATTTAAGTTAAATTAGACATTCCAATAAGTACGTAATAATTAAGGTAAACTTTACTCCCACACTTTTTGGGAATATTATGAAAATATTGTATCTCTATAACTTTCTCATTAAATACTAAGTAAATAAAACAATTATGCCCAACTTTATTGGCTTGAGTATCCAAATATCTGATAAATTATAAAGTATTTCTCAAGTTTAAGTAACTTACCAATATATTTTTGTCTTTTTGTTTGAAATGCAACTGATTCTTTATACAAGGTAACCTTGAATTGGTATGTTATCCCGAAATGGGGGGACTGGGACCGTGATACCCTACAAGTTGTGAGAGCCTTACTCGATACTGGGTGTATCCAAACCGCCACGGTAAAAAATAAAACCACTCGCAAAATTGCACGCGCGATCGCTACGAGAGCTAATAAGATACCATAAATTCATTCCTAAACAGATCGTTAAACTCATTTATGTGCACTCGGTTAAGGATGAAGTTCAACCACCCAGCTGCGTCAAGGCTATTTTTGAACGTAAGCTTCACATGGCATTTCTTCAACGAAAAACTATTAATTTAGTAAAGTCGTAGAAGAAACATTGTCTACCTTGGGGTGTAGATTTACCCCCTTTCGGGATAACGTACCAATTCAAGATCACCTTGTATTGTCTCTCGTAAATTTTAAGACTGATTTTATGTTTACCATCATTTTTTGCTGCCAAAGTGGTGCTTTTATGTTTAGTTAATTTTTTTCTATATGGTTTCATACTATCATATTATATTAATTCGCTGATAACTGATAATGTTTTATGTCAGTTTAAAGTTTGAAGCTAGCTCTCTTACTGTGCTACATAATACGCCATAACCAGATTATTCATACGTCATGATGAATATCGGTCATTTTGCAAAAGATACAATATGTGATTATGCGAAAAAATTAAAGAAAGATTAGTCAATTAGATAATTTGTCACAGCCATAACTTATTAAAATTATGAAAGTACCTATTATTCAAAATGAGATTTACGACCAACATGACAGAAATGTTGGCTAAAAGAAGCTTATTATGATTATTGTTTTTAATTACTATAAATTAGAGAAATAAACAACATAGAGCGATTTCTTATGATGACATTTGAATTACATTTTGCCATAAAAGTTTTGTCATGATTGTAAAGTTATACGGCTACTTTTTTAAATACTTTCTATTCACAATTAGCTTTCACACTAACGTCACTAACGCGCCGAGATAATGGTTATATCATAGATCAAGTGCGAATTCTCACGAGCTGTCTACAATTTTATTGTTGTATGAGAATTCGTGATTGGGTTACGTAATACAAATTAGCTATTTGAACTCTGGTGCTTACCGAAAACGCGGCATCGAAATCCGACTGAACTAAAGTACATTTCAAATAAAATATTTCTTTAGTGATTTTCAATCATAAGACTATTTAAATAGGCGGATTCGGTTTTACCTATACTGACTTATTTGCGATGAATTTCCATCGAGTAGTTTCCGGTTTTTATTTCGCACTGGGTTTATATAAAAAAGAAAGATAATGAAAAAGAGTTGAGTGTGAAAGAGTTTAGAAGTACCAAACATAAAAAAATGCAACCGAATGAGAACCTGCTTCTTTTTTGAAGGTGGCTGAAAACAGCCATTTTTCTCAGTCAGGATTTCTCAGTCTTAATTCTCAGCTACTGTCGTTTCGTCTCTTATAGGACCTATATTGTAGCATTTTGTATTGGTGAAGTTGCCAGACAATGTTGGATTTTTTAATTTTTTATAAGAGTTTCATTTTATTGGGGATGTTAGTGTTACGGCAACTGAAATCATCGTAGTTAGAACGTGTTTTTGAATCGGCATCCGACTGACCGGGCATCCATATTATTGCATTATTTATTGCTCAAATATTTTTTACATATTTACGAATTTCATAAACGTACTTAATTTTTCTGAATAGTTTTTCCTAGCGTTTAAGTTTTGATTAGTATTGTAATTAAATATTCTTTATATATCATTCTAGTGTTTATTAATCGTAATAAATAAGCTTTAACTGCAATTGTTGGCCTTTATCGTGCCTTAACGGAAACCGAACCAAACTCGAATAATTTATACTTAATTAAAATAATATTTAATCTCTTTATCTCTGCATATTTTCAACTGACAATCCATACTACAAACTTGGTTTTAGTAACTGAAAATTAACAATTTGTTAGTTTAAAATATGCAATTATTTAATAATGATTAATTGTATGAATATTAAAAGTAAGGGGCAAATTAAATGATCTTTGCCAGTCAACACATGAATATACGACAAAAATTTATATTGTGTACTAATAATAATAAGCAGGTCACTTGATGCCTCGCCGGGGCTTACTGATTTGCCCCTAGCTAGCCCCTGTTTAGGGGCAAACAAACAATTGCTGGTGTATTTATGTACTATTTTATAGTGACGCTGACGTTATATTTTGTACACAGCTGAGTGTATTTGATGACTTCTTACTGGCTCCTCATTGACCCATTTAATGAGCGCGTTATTTTATTCAACAAATTGGATATGTAATAAATTTTCGTATTACTTTATCATGTTAAATTGTACTGTATACCTAAAGTGCTGGGACATGCAACATACCTACATCAATATAAAATTAATAGGTGCTAATTTGGCATATTTTGCAAATTTTTATCGCACAGAGCATTGAAACTAATACCGCACCTACGTAGCGTTTTTTTTGTCTGTGGTTTACGTGTCTTTCTTTAGTGATTATTTAGATCAAACGTGTAATTCTACTACTTATTACTATTAAGGTATAGTGAATATTAATAAAAGAGTTGTTTATGAGACACAACATTGCATTTTACATTCCGGATATCCTGTTCTGTGGTTGCTGATAGCCTAGCACTTCTCATTAAATTGTTATAGTTTTTGCCCATGGTTTCAACTCAAGTAATCGGCGAATTTTGTGATATTTTTGCTGTTTAATTTGCAAACGAAGATTACATTAATGAGGTAAGTATTAGGTACTTTATGTCTATTCTTAATACAAAGTAAATATAATCACTTGTCTCAGTAGTTCAATTCACAGTTCAATTTGGTAATAATCCACGATTTTCATTAAACAATTAAACAATTTATTAACTTGCGAAATAGGTAATACAAAAATTGTGGTCCTATTCTAATGTGTATAGTGTCTCTATTCCAGTCGTTAAGACATGCAAGCTTTTAGATTTGTCAATACTACAATGTTGTTATTAATTTATTGCTATTTAAACCATAATGGTCGATTGTCCATGTCATTAAATATCAATCATAAATCATACCATTAATAACATTAAATTAAATTTTTATCCTTCAGAAATTCGTCAATGCTATATGGGTAAGGCCGAGAATGTATGTACTTTTTAGAAAAATATCATGTCTCCTAATTTCAGTTGATAACTGTTGCGTCAGAAGTAATGAAGTATTTAAAATTAGGCTTTTGTATCGTTCTTTACTCTTGTTTCATTTAAATTACAGCAATTAATAATACTTCAGCATACGTTAGATATGAAATTAAATATTTTTTCAAATTCAATAAATATTAACGTCATACTTAAATGACTTGTCTCCAGTACGTACCAGCTTGCAATTTGGATTTTAATATTAAAAGATATTTAATTTAGGTTTTGGTTTGTGTATTAATAACACTCACAATAATATTAATAAACAATAAAAAATATATATACATCATAAACTAAACTTATTTAAACTCAAAATGTTATAAAACAATGTGTCTCCACTTTTCTATCGGTTGTGTTACCGATTATAACGTTACCATTATTTCGTAGTATTTTACCTGCCTAAGCTGGCAATATCCTGTGCTTTTGTAAGGTTGGTACCACTGTGCATATGTCATAGCAATTCAACGCAGTTCCACCATTTTTCCGCGTGTCACATTGTGTTGTTGATTGCTGCTCAGAGTGAAAATTTTAAATTACTGAAGAAATAGTAGCTTTATTGTTGAGGTAAGTTAATAATTCTATTAGTTTCTATATAGTAATTAAGCATAGGCATTTGTATCTAGTGTTTGCTACCTAAAACTTGTATTAGGCTGCATTGAAATTCGTAAATTTTAGGTTATATCGCCGCGTGACATGGGTAACACAACCGAATAAATCATCGGTTGTGTAACTGCTGTAGTAACACAACCTATAATTATTTCGGTTGTGTTAACTAAAGCTAAGTGCAGACAAAAATGTTGTATATTTACTATTTAATTATAATAATAGTGTTATTTTATTTTATTTTTTATGTAAACGAATGACGTGACGAGCTAGTCAATCACCTGGTGTTAAGCCTCACGGCCGCCCATAACAGATGCAGTGTCACTCGGAACTCTGAATTAAAGCTTCTCTTGACACTGCACTGCGCACGTCATCATGAGACATCACAGAGTCCATTAATAAGATTACTAGACTGTGAGATCAGATCGTAAGGTCTCGTTTTCCCAGTAATTTCACTAGCTACAATGCCCTTCAAACCGGGACACAGTAGTGCTTGCTTGGCGGCAGAATAACTGGTACAGCAGTGGTATCTACCTAGACGAACTTTGCAGAAAAATCCTACCACCTAGTAAAAATAGTGTACCACCTAGTACCACCTACCACGTAGTAGTAGTAGTGTGTTTATTTTTTTGTGAATTAATTTTTAACTTTTTCATATGTTGTAAAATACATGACAAAAGCTAATAAAAATAATTGATCGTTTTAGATGCCTTTGACTGCTGCAGAGAAGCAACGTAACTATAGAGAGAGACTAAAAATAGTGGACCCAGAAAAATACGATGCTATGAAAAAAAAGAATGCTGAAAGGACGAAAAATAAAAAGAAAAGAATTTCAGATTGTACTGAAGATGAAAAAAAGGCAAAACGTGAGAAATGGATAGCCGAAAAAAAGAAGATCCGAGTAAATAAAAGTATTAAAAATGATGAAGTGCTAGAAAATAAACGGAAGGTAAAAGTCATATACCAAAGAGTGTACCGTAAAAATGTCAAATTGCTAGAGACCATAGAATTACAGAAAAAACACATAAAAAAATTACAAAAACAGCTTAACCGATACAAAGCAAAGTGTGAACGTTTGACCCAGAGTATCACTGCACTCGAAGTGCAACAAAACCAAAGTAGTAAACCAATCCAACACGAACTAACGCCACGAACAAAAGCTGATTTATATGTGCAAGAAAATTTTTCAAATATACCTGATGAAGAGAAACAAAAAGTTAAGAAACAAGTTTTTGAACATAATGTTTTGGTTCATTCGCTAACACAAAAATATAATAACGGCTCAAATAACGAAAAAAACGTCCTAAAAAGTGTCGTCGAAACCGACGTAGTAAAAAAATATAAATTAAAAAGTAAAATGGCGAGTTATTTTGGACTAAAAGGAAAAATACGGCGTTACCATGATGGCATTAAAAAAAAAAGAGCTACTTTATTGAACAAGTTAAAAAAATTCTACGAGAGAGATGATATAAGTAGGGCGACAGCGGGCAAGAAAGAAGTGAAAACATTTAAAAAAGAAAAGCGACAAAGAAGATACTTACTCCACCCTTTGAGATATTTATATAAAATATATAAATCGGAAAATGGACAACTTTCGTTTTCCACTTTTAAAAAGTACAGACCCTTTTATATTTTGCCACCAAAATTGAGTAATCGCGAAACGTGTGCCTGTGCTAAACACGACAATATGGCAATGAAAATCACGAAATTGAATTCTCTGGGCTTGACAGAAATTAAGCACACAGAGGATCTGCTAGCTAAAATCATGTGTGATGTGAAGTCTAAAGATTGCGCCTACAATGACTGTGTTACATGTAACAATAAATCGATTGAATTAAAGAATTGCGATATTAATTTAAATGATAATGTTTCTTGGCATGAATGGACTCTTCAAAGTTTAGAATATACAAATAAGGAGTCGAAAAAAATAAAGACGAAGAGAATGATTAGAAAAGAAAGTACAGGGTCTCTGACTGTTTTAATACAAAAATTCAGAGAAGAACTAATCAAATTTAAAAAGCATTGTTACAATATTTCACATCAATACGGAATGTATCGAAAATGCTTGGAGGCCTTGGGTGACAACTCAGTTCTTGTTCACATTGACTTCTCGGAGAATTATGGATGCAAGCTTTCAACTGAAATACAGGCAATGCATTTCGGTGCCTCAAAAGTGCAAGTGTCGTTGCATACTGGTTTATTATATTCCAAAGGAAAAGAACCGATTTCATTCTGTACGATTTCTCCGTGCAATAATCACGGGCCAGAGGCCATATGGGCTCATTTGGAGCCTATCCTAAAACTAATCAAGCAAGAGTTTCCAGATGTTACTGCAATTCATTTTTTCTCTGATGGGCCGACGTCTCAATATAGACAAAAAAAAAATTTTTACTTGTTTGAGCAAATTACAAAAGAATTTGGATTCCCACATTCCACATGGAACTTTTTTGAGGCAGCCCACGGTAAAGGGGCTGCAGACGGCATAGGCGGTGCCATAAAGAGAAATTTAGACGCAAAAGTGGCTTACGGTGAAAACATACCTGATGCGGAAATGGCCTTCAAATTGCTCAGTCAGTCTGATACTAAAATAAAAGTATTTTATATTTCTGTAGCTGCCGTCAATTCTAAAACTAGTGCCAAAGAAAAGTCTATTGAACTTACGCCAATACCTGGGACAATAAATTTACACCAGATTAGAAACACAACAATGAAAAATATCATAGCATATCGCGATTTAAGTTGCTTCTGCGAATCTGATTGCCTGAAGGGGTACTGCCAATGTTTAGGTGTGAAGAATCATAACCTAAAAGGAAAACAAAAAGCATTAAAAAGAAAAGTACCTGATTCAGATTCTGCTGAAGGAAAGAAAAAAGTAAAAGTGAATAACAAAAGCTTAGAAGAAGAAAGCTACTGTGAGTCTGATTTCTCTGTATGTGATACCTCGGATGATGAGACATATGAACAGTGGAAAGAAGATAATGTTACTGAGCTTAACAGAAATTTAAATGAAACTGCCTCTGCCCTACCATTATTGAAACCTACAAAAAAGACGGAGGGTTCATATGTAATATTTAAGTATGACGATGACTTATTTCCCGGTATTATTGAATCTGTATGTGCAGAAGGTGCTTTAATAAGTGCAATGAAAAAGTCTCTGAAGTCGTGGAAATGGCCGAAAAACAAAGATGAATTGCTATATTCTTGGGACGATATATTAGGCTCTATAGAACCACCAAAACTTGTATCAAAAAGAGGATTATTTTCGGTACCTGAATTAGATTTTTAAAAAATGAGTAACTTTTTTTTTATTAATAAATATGATTGAGTTGTGTTATGAGTTTTATTTAATTACCTGAAGATTTACACAAAGAATTGAACATTCAATACAAAATGTTAAGCAATGTGGTCTAAGCTTTATAATGTTCAGTTGTGTTACCCCATGTCTGTTGTGTTATCTTGAAGAGGGTGTGTTACCATTTCGGTTGTGTTATGGTACAGTCATAGACGGCCTTACCCATATGCTTTGTCCACCAAAAGCTCATTTAAGTTTCTTTTTGAATACCAAGTCATTCTCAATACGTAACCTTACAGGAATATTGTTAAAAATGATGGGTGCCATACAGAATATACTGGTTCGCAAGAGATGAGTTTTACATGTCTTGTGACGTAGATCTCCTTCGCGCCGACTGCCTACTGCATAGTGCTCAAATAAATAAGGATGTTTTTTTACGAATGCAGCTATCTCGCTGATGTATAAAGACGGCATTGTTAGCACTTTGAGTGTTGTTCTAAAATGCTCTTTACACGAGTCTATTTGTTTTAAACCTAACATTGCACGCACACATCTCTTCTGTGCCCTAAATACTCGTAGTTTCTCAGTGGAATTGCCCCAGAATAAAATCCCATATCTTAGAACCGATGCAACATGTGCATGATAGGATATTAGTAGCGTCTTTTGATTAACAATGCTGCTTAGTTTGTATAGAGCATATGAGAATTTATGCAATCTTTTGCAGATTTGACCAGTTTAGTTTGTTGTCAATAATTATTCCTAAAAATCTTGTGTGGTCAATTTCGTTAATAGTCTTACCTACATAATTAATTTTACGTTCAGAAGGTGCAAGATGTCGCTGTTTAAAGTTCATATACTTACATAAATCAATTGACTGGTCAAATACTTGCAGATAACCACCAACGGGATTTGAACCCGTTCCTAAAGCCGAGGCATGCTTTTTATAACAAGTAATTTCGCGTACTTTAACCTTTTCCTTTTTTACAACCAACTTACGGGCTTGGTATGGTAGGTTCAGTTGATTATAAAGGGAGAAAAAAACAATTTCGCATAAATTTCATTTTATTCACACCTTACTTCTATCATCCGTAGATTCACCCTCTCCCCTTTGTATTTCCCGATTTCCTCCACCCTGGATAGTTTTGATCACTCCCGCTATCGGCGACTCGACGAGAAGCCAGAGGATTGCAGCAAAAGTATAGGTCAAGAAGATCGTTGCGCAGAGGATGATCATCTGTGAAGAGAAGTATTATTTTACCAAGATAGCTCTACAATCGCATTCATTTGTCAGAAAATGGAGGGGGATTTATAGCCTTGGTTATTTCGCAGGATTATTCCCGCCCTGTGAAGGCATAGTTTTAGTCTGCAGAGTTTCCGTTTCCGTAAGTATGCACCTAAATAAAAAACATAATTATGAAAGCGACATTTACTAATAAAAGAAACATATTGACGTAGGTATGTTTACATTGGTTTATTACAGTATCTATAATGTTTTTAAGTTACTCTTTTATTAAGACTTATGTTTCACCTTTCCATTTGAAAACCATCAGGCGTTCGGCTAAGCGTTAACACCACCTTTTGGTCGAAACACCTCCAATACGTAGGTACTAGGTACTAACTAACCGTTTTGACTCCATTTTTTTTACTGCAAATGTGAGGTCCCTTCCCGGTCGATGTTCCCGAAAAATACAACCCGAGGTTGTTCAAGAGTGAATACCTACGTAAGCGTGCTACTGCTATACCTGCGACCGCATTGTCCCCATCAGGTGAGATGTGTGCAGTCATCAGCCTGAAGACGTCCACTGCTGAAATAGGCTTCCCCCAAAGAGCGCCACTTTGAGCAGCTGCTTGCCTCTTGCCTATTAGGGGGCCTACGCTGCGTCTTGAGTGTGGGAAGTTAGCCCCCAACTTTTTGAAATCAGGATTTTTTTTTGTTGTGCTGAATTGTTCTCGGTTTGTTCTATATTGTTCCAAAATAAAAAAAATCTAGGGTGAAAATTGTAGAAGAAAAACAAAAAAAACAATTTTTCACCGTAGCCCCCATATTTTGAAAAATCCAATTTTTCTTTTTTGTTCTGGATTGTTCTAGGTTTGTTCTCAATTGTTCCAAAATATAACGATCCTAGCATAAAAACTGAAGCCAGAAAATAAAAAAAACTTTTTAGTCGTAGCCCCCCTTTTTTGGAAAATCCAAAATTTTAATTTTGTTCTAGATTGTTCTAGATTTGTTCTACATTGTTCCAAAATAAAAAACTTCTAGAGCCATAATTGAGGCCAAAAATTAATAAAAACCTTTTCATGGTAGCCCCTCATTCTTGGATATTCATTATTTTTTTTATTGTGCTGGGTTGTTCTAGGTCTATTCTACATTGTTCCAGAACATGGTTCGTCTAGAACGAAAGCTGCGGCCAGAAAATGAGAATAAGTAAATTGAGGACCAGCATGACGTCGTCTAGATAAACAAAGCAAAAAGTTAGCCCCCAATTTTTTAAATTTCTTAAATTTCTCTTTTGTGCTGGACTATGATAGGCCCATGTTACATTGTTCCAGAATATGAGACTTCTAAAGCAAGTATTGGTGTCAGAACACAAACAATTAATTTCCATAATAATTTGACGGTAGGCATAATTTTATGGCGTAGGTAGATAATCTTTATTTTTTTTTATTGTGCTGGATTGTTCTAGGTCTATTCTACATTGTTCCAGAACATGGGTCGTCTAGAACGAAAGCTGCGGCCAGAAAATGATAATAAGTAAATTGAGAACCAGCATGACGTCGTCTAGATAAACAAAGCAAAAAGTTAGCCCCCAATTTTTTTAATTTCTTAAATTTCTCTTTTGTGCTGGACTATGATAGGCTCATGTTACATTGTTCCAGAGTATAAGACTTCTAAAGCAAGTATTGGTGTCAGAACACAAACAATAAATTTCTATAATAATTTGACGGTAGGCATAATTTTATGGCGTAGGTAGATAATCTTTATTTTTTTTATTGTGCTGGATTGTTCTAGGTCTATTCTACATTGTTCCAGAACATGGGTCGTCTAGAACGAAAGCTGCGGCCAGAAAATGAGAATAAGTAAATTAATAACCAGCATGACGTCGTCTAGATAAACAAAGCAAAAAGTTAGCCCCCACTTTATTAAATTTCTTAAATTTCTCTTTTGTGCTGGACTATGATAGGCCCATGTTACATTGTTCCAGAATATGAGACTTCTAAAGCCAATATTGGTGACAGAACACAAAAAAACAAATTTCCATAATAATTTGACGAAAGGCATAATTTTATGGCGTAGGTAGATAATCTTTATTTTTTTTATTGTGCTGGATTGTTCTAGGTCTATTCTACATTGTTCCAGAACATGGGTCGTCTAGAACGAAAGCTGCGGCCAGAAAATGAGAATAAGTAAATTGAGAACCAGCATGACGTCGTCTAGATAAACCAAGCAAAAAGTAAGCCCCCAATTTTTTTAATTTCTTAAATTTCTCTTTTGTGCTGGACTATGATAGGCCCATGTTACATTGTTCCAGAATATGAGACTTCTAAAGCCAATATTGGTGACAGAACACAAAAACAAATTTCCATAATAATTTGACGGTAGGCATAATTTTATGGCGTAGGTAGATAATCTTTATTTTTTTTATTGTGCTGGATTGTTCTAGGTCTATTCTACATTATTCCAGAACATGGGTCGTCTAGAACGAAAGCTGCGGCCAGAAAATGAGAATTAGTAAATTGAGAACCAGCATGACGTCGTCTAGATAAACAAAGCAAAAAGTTAGCCCCACTTTTTTAAATTTCTTAAATTTCTCTTTTGTGCTGGACTATGATAGGCCCATGTTACATTGTTCCAGAATATGAGACTTCTAAAGCCAATATTGGTGACAGAACACAAAAACAAATTTCCATAATAATTTGACGGTAGGCATAATATTATGGCGTAGGTAGATAATCTTTATTTTTTTTATTGTGCTGGATTGTTCTAGGTCTATTCTACATTGTTCCAGAACATGGGTCGTCTAGAACGAAAGCTGCGGCCAGAAAATGAGAATTAGTAAATTGAGAACCAGCATGACGTCGTCTAGATAAACAAAGCAAAAAGTTAACCCCCAATTTTTGAAATTCCTTAAATTTCTCTATTGTGCTGGACTATGATAGGCTCATTTTACATTGTTCCAGAATATGAAACTTCTAAAGCAAATATTGGTGTCAGAACACAAAAAATAAATTTCCATAAGAATTTGGTGGTAGGCATAATTTTAAGGCGTAGGTAGATAATCTTTAATTTTTTTTTATTGTGCTTGGTTGTTCTAGGTCTATTCTACATTGTTCCAGAACATGGTTCACGATAATTATTGGACAAGATTTTAACAACATGATTAAAAATAAACAACAACTTATAATGAATTTTTTAACAAAACTAGATAAAACTAATCAATTACCACAATAACAACATAATATTTTATCACCTACCCTACCGCCTAGACGTTAGCACTTTGACGATATTATCATCATTAATCTTACACATAGGTACGCAATATTATCTATTATAATATAATAATATAGAGTTCAAATACAAAATTATTTGCGATTTCTTATAATAAGTATAGAAATCTTTCAACCTTATAGACCTTACTGAACCCATTATTTTTAATGACCGCAATTTTTAGGCTCTTTAACTATACAAAAAAAAAAAACAATTATAATCTTCTTCATTGTCAGTGCAACAATTAAGCAGTAAGACAATAGTGTTTCTCAAACACCGCCGGTCGCGTGCCGACAAAGGTTTCGCGGCACTTTGCGGTGAAATACAAAGAGCCGCGAATCCCAGAGCCGGCCTTAGCTCTGGTTTGGGTGGAGCGAGATTACCATTCGACGCCCTTTGCTTGGCGACGACGACACCCGCACATCAAATAATTTGTACTTCAGTTTATGTTAAAAAATAGCCTTTCAAATGCGAGTCGGACTCACGCACGGACTCCATACCATTATCTAATACATAATATTATAAAACTGTAGAATTAAAAAAATATGTAAATGCAACATATAAAAAAAACAGGTTGTATAATAGACAATATTGCATACCTATGTGTAAGATTAATGATGATAATATCGTCAAAGTGCTAACGTCTAGGCGGTAGGGTAGGTGATAAAATATTATGTTGTTATTGTGGTAATTGATTAGTTTTATCTAGTTTTGTTAGAAAATTCATTATAAGTTGTTGTTTATTTTTAATCATGTTGTTAAAATCTTGTCCAATAATTATCGTGAACCATGTTCTGGAACAATGTAGAATAGACCTAGAACAACCCAGCACAATAAAAAAAAATAAAGATTATCTACCTACGCCTTAAAATTATGCCTACCACCAAATTCTTATGGAAATTTATTTTTTGTGTTCTGACACCAATATTTGCTTTAGAAGTTTCATATTCTGGAACAATGTAACATGGGCCTATCATAGTCCAGCACAAAAGAGATATTTAAGAAATTTAAAAAAGTGGGGGCTAACTTTTTGCTTTGTTTATCTAGACGACGTCATGCTGGTTCTCAATTTACTTATTCTCATTTTCTGGCCGCAGCTTTCGTTCTAGACGACCCATGTTCTGGAACAATGTAGAATAGACCTAGAACAATCCAGCACAATAAAAAAAATAAAGATTATCTACCTACGCCATAAAATTATGCCTACCGTCAAATTATTATGGAAATTTGTTTTTTTGTGTTCTGTCACCAATATTGGCTTTAGAAGTCTCATATTCTGGAACAATGTAACATGGGCCTATCATAGTCCAGCACAAAAGAGAAATTTAAGAAATTAAAAAAATTGAGGGCTAACTTTTTGCTTGGTTTATCTAGACGACGTCATGCTGGTTCTCAATTTACTTATTCTCATTTTCTGGCCGCAGCTTTCGTTCTAGACGACCCATGTTCTGGAACAATGTAGAATAGAACTAGAACAATCCAGCACAATAAAAAAAATAAAGATTATCTACCTACGCCATAATATTATGCCTACCGTCAAATTATTATGGAAATTTGTTTTTTTGTGTTCTGTCACCAATATTGGCTTTAGAAGTCTCATATTCTGGAACAATGTAACATGGGCCTATCATAGTCCAGCACAAAAGAGAAATTTAAGAAATTAAAAAAATTGGGGGCTAACGTTTTGCTTGGTTTATCTAGACGACGTCATGCTGGTTCTCAATTTACTTATTCTCATTTTCTGGCCGCAGCTTTCGTTCTAGACGACCCATGTTCTGGAACAATGTAGAATAGAACTAGAACAATCCAGCACAATAAAAAAAATAAAAATTATCTACCTACGCCATAAAATTATGCCTACCGTCAAATTATTATGGAAATTTGTTTTTTTGTGTTCTGTCACCAATATTGGCTTTAGAAGTCTCATATTCTGGAACAATGTAACATGGGCCTATCATAGTCCAGCACAAAAGAGAAATTTAAGAAATTAAAAAAATTGGGGGCTAACGTTTTGCTTGGTTTATCTAGACGACGTCATGCTGGTTCTCAATTTACTTATTCTCATTTTCTGGCCGCAGCTTTCGTTCTAGACGACCCATGTTCTGGAACAATGTAGAATAGAACTAGAACAATCCAGCACAATAAAAAAAATAAAGATTATCTACCTACGCCATAAAATTATGCCTACCGTCAAATTATTATGGAAATTTGTTTTTTTGTGTTCTGTCACCAATATTGGCTTTAGAAGTCTCATATTCTGGAACAATGTAACATGGGACTATCATAGTCCAACACAAAAGAGAAATTTAAGAAATTTAAAAAAGTGGGGGCTAACTTTTTGCTTTGTTTATCTAGACGACGTCATGCTGGTTATTAATTTACTTATTCTCATTTTCTGGCCGCAGCTTTCGTTCTAGACGACCCATGTTCTGGAACAATGTAGAATAGACCTAGAACAATCCAGCACAATAAAAAAAATAAAGATTATCTACCTACGCCATAAAATTATGCCTACCGTCAAATTATTATAGAAATTTATTGTTTGTGTTCTGACACCAATACTTGCTTTAGAAGTCTTATACTCTGGAACAATGTAACATGAGCCTATCATAGTCCAGCACAAAAGAGAAATTTAAGAAATTAATAAAATTGGGGGCTAACTTTTTGCTTTGTTTATCTAGACGACGTCATGCTGGTTCTCAATTTACTTATTATCATTTTCTGGCCGCAGCTTTCGTTCTAGACGACCCATGTTCTGGAACAATGTAGAATAGACCTAGAACAATCCAGCACAATAAAAAAAATAAAGATTATCTACCTACGCCATAAAGTTATGCCTACCGTCAAATTATTATGGAAATTTATTGTTTGTGTTCTGACACCAATACTTGCTTTAGAAGTCTCATATTCTGGAACAATGTAACATGGGCCTATCATAGTCCAGCACAAAAGAGAAATTTAAGAAATTTAAAAAAGTGGGGGCTAACTTTTTGCTTTGTTTATCTAGACGACGTCATGCTGGTCCTCAATTTACTTATTCTCATTTTCTGGCCGCAGCTTTCGTTCTAGACGAACCATGTTCTGGAACAATGTAGAATAGACCTAGAACAATCCAGCACAATAAAAAAAATAAAGATTATCTACCTACGCCATAAAATTATGCCTACCGTCAAATTATTATAGAAAATTTATTGTTTGTGTTCTGACACCAATACTTGCTTTAGAAGTCTTATACTCTGGAACAATGTAACATGAGCCTATCATAGTCCAGCACAAAAGAGAAATTTAAGAAATTAATAAAATTGGGGGCTAACTTTTTGCTTTGTTTATCTAGACGACGTCATGCTGGTTCTCAATTTACTTATTATCATTTTCTGGCCGCAGCTTTCGTTCTAGACGACCCATGTTCTGGAACAATGTAGAATAGACCTAGAACAATCCAGCACAATAAAAAAAATAAAGATTATCTACCTACGCCATAAAGTTATGCCTACCGTCAAATTATTATGGAAATTTATTGTTTGTGTTCTGACACCAATACTTGCTTTAGAAGTCTCATATTCTGGAACAATGTAACATGGGCCTATCATAGTCCAGCACAAAAGAGAAATTTAAGAAATTTAAAAAAGTGGGGGCTAACTTTTTGCTTTGTTTATCTAGACGACGTCATGCTGGTCCTCAATTTACTTATTCTCATTTTCTGGCCGCAGCTTTCGTTCTAGACGAACCATGTTCTGGAACAATGTAGAATAGACCTAGAACAACCCAGCACAATAAAAAAAATAATGAATATCCAAGAATGAGGGGCTACCATGAAAAGGTTTTTATTAATTTTTGGCCTCAATTATGGCTCTAGAAGTTTTTTATTTTGGAACAATGTAGAACAAATCTAGAACAATCTAGAACAAAATTAAAATTTTGGATTTTCCAAAAAAGGGGGGCTACGACAAAAAAGTTTTTTTTTATTTTCTGGCTTCAGTTTTTATGCTAGGATCGTTATATTTTGGAACAATTGAGAACAAACCTAGAACAATCCAGAACAAAAAAGAAAAATTGGATTTTTCAAAATATGGGGGCTACGGTGAAAAATTGTTTTTTTTGTTTTTCTTCTACAATTTTCACCCTAGATTTTTTTTATTTTAGAACAATATAGAACAAACCGAGAACAATTCAGCACAACAAAAAAAAATCCTGATTTCAAAAAGTTGGGGGCTAACTTCCCACACTCCTGCGTCTTCCGGTTCATGGTCGCCACTCGAGAACCTTTCCCCATCGGTTGTCAGTTCTACGAGCGATGTGGCCTGCCCACTGACATTTCCAACTGTGTGGCGTGATGAGTAAGTACGTGTATCCATACCACGAAGTAGTCGGACATGTGTATTGACGCGGGGTAGGACCCCACGAGCGCCCGCAGTACCAGCGTGTGGAGAAGGAACGCGCTGTAGGAGACGCGGCCGCTCCACGTGAACCCGCGCCACTCCACTATGCTGCGGTATAACGCTGGAAAATGTATAGATTTTAAACATTGCAGAAACTATCATCAATAACCTGAAGACGTCTACGCTGAACATAGGTGACCGACTGCTTGCCTCTTGCATTCATGCATCGGCTTTAATTTTCTTTAGGTATTTGGCCAATCTGGCAAAAGCCTTTAGGTACCACCCACTCGAAGTATTGGTAAGGCTTTTTGACAATATTTATTTATTTAATTACAGACTCACTTTCAAACTTGAATACGCATCCAATAATGAAAGCCACCACCAGGAGTTGGAAGACGGGCTTGTAGAAGGTGGCGTACAGAACCCTCAGGGCTGTGGACGGAGGCTCTCCATCATTGTAGAACAGGCCACCGGAGAGAATCACTGCCACTCCCAGGGGGAAGGTCAGCCAGAACGCCCAGCGGTGGTTCTGGAAGGACATGAAGCAAAAACATGTAAGGCACCAACCGAGTTATCGGACCTTTACTAGATACTAAAGGTAGTAGGTAGGTGCTAATTATAAAATCTGTGCTAGGGGTGACCCGTGTCACTCCTAATTAGGAAGGTCTTACCTTTTCGTTTTATGCTGATTTCTTACTATCCGGGAAAAGAGAATCCAATCTCGATTTTGGTAGTGTAGGGACCTACCTACCTAAACAATGAGCGCATACTTTCATCCGAATCGATTCAGCTGCTTTAGGTAATCATGAATGGCAAACAAACAAAAAAACTCACAATATTTCACTACAGTATTTCCGCATTCTCCAGTCTACTCGAGCATGGGCATTTTTTATCATTTAGGCACATAGATCCTGGAGCTGAACTAGGATACCCTAATCTGGGGACCTAGGAACTATGAGGACCATGACCATGGTCCCACAATACCCAGACACAGAATACGTATTTTTCTTTTTTATTTCTGTGCACCAATACTTGTCCTGTCGCGGGAATCCTCCGCTTCCGGGATGTAAGCCAACCTGCTCAACAACCACACCACGGAGGCTGTCAAAAGGCTCTTGAAAAAAGACAGAACTTGATCGAAACATCGACGTAAAAAAATGTTTTAGCGGTCGTCCTGTGTGAATCTTGTAAAGCCTTTTTTATTCAAGAAATATACCCTCAAGTTCGTTAAATCTTTCTTCCCAGTCTGCCAGTGGTATGTAAGGAAGCCGCCGGCCAGGCCCAGCGTGTAGGTGGACAAATTGGTGTGGCCTCGGATGTACTGGAGCCGGAAGGTATCCTCGTTTTTGTAAAGGCTGCGGTAGGACCTGGAAAGGTTGCTGCGTGTTACAATAATCAGATTCAACAGTACATGAAAGAATGAACAGCAGCATTCCCCTCGCTAGGTGGGCCGATGCATGGATGCAAGAGGCAAGCAGCCGGTCTAAGTAGCACTCTATAAGCAGGCCTATGTTCAGCGGTGGACGTTTTCAGACTGTTGATGATGATCTCTGCAATGTTTAAAAAAGATCTTTAATTCTTTTTAATATATAAATTATTTATATTGAAATAATCTGGGATCATTGAGCCGCCTGCTTAGCGTTATGATTATGGACTTCGTTCGTGAAAAAATATGGACATCCTAGCGGCTGTTTATTTGTATCATATTGTACATCTGCAAGCATCTATCCATCGGACAAGGTTTAATAGACTAGCTTTAACACCCTTGAATGTCAACAGGCGCTAGTGGAAATCCAGGAAAAAAGCTACTCACTCAGGAGTTTGTATGACCACAGCATCCAAGTCCTGGAAGTACGTGTGTGCTGCAGCAATAGCCAGTGAAACCACAAACATGACCACTAAAGCTACGGCCCTCGCTCGAGGCTTCCTCGCCACCACACACACTAGGAGACCAATGCAGAACAGCTGCGTGTCCGCTGCCAGGTACCTGGGTATATTTAAATTCAATTATGATGTGCCCTTGCCTACTAGTTGCATGTAGAGATCATAATAGTGTGGCGGTTTTGACCTGGCTTCAAAACTTTAGCAAACGTTAATACAGACGTAATTCAGACAATGTCTTAAAAAATCACAGTCCACTCGCTGCGCTTGTAAGCGGTGGTCGCGTTGCTAATTTACTTGCTAATTTCGTAACGTCAAATATCTCGTGAATCATGTTTAACTGCCCAGGGTGTGTGGCTGAGCACTCGGATGGTGCTAGTTGTTCGAATTGCTCCGTGACCTATTGTTTTTCCTGCGCCAATATCACGGAAAACAATTACCGGAAACTTAGTAAGGGTAAGAAAGCTAGCCTGCTGTGCCCTACTTGCAAGTGCCTGCCCCAGGCGCTGACACCGTCTCCTGTGGGTTCTCCTCTACCGCAGCCGCCTGTTGCCTCGGCTGCTACTGCTACCCTCGATCTGGTGTTACAAGAACTCCGTGACGGGATTAGGAGCATTAACGGTCGCCTGGAACCACTGCCTACTCTTATTCAGGAGGTGAAAGATATCAAGGAGCAGTTTCATAATTTCAAGGACTCGATGTTTATAAAAACGGAGGCGATGGACTCGCGGATCACCGCGTTGGAGACCCGAGGCGGCGGATCCGATGGGGATTACCCTCATTTACAGGAGAAAATATCCCAGCTGACCGCTGAGTTAGCGTCTAAAGACCAGCGTGAGCGTGCGAATAATATTGAAATCAAAGGAGTGCCCCTAAAAAAGAATGAAAATCTGTTTGATATTGTGTATAAGCTCGGTGAAACGGTCGGGCGCCCCGTCCTACCCTCCGACATCAACTTCGTGACGAGAGCGCGCTCTTCTGCTGATCTCAAGCCCATTATCGTCGGGCTGGTAGGACGTTATACAAAAGAAAACCTCGTAGCTGCAGCTCGCTCAAAAAAGAACCTGACGGCTGATGCCCTGGGTTTCTCCGGAGTGGCCACCAGGATCTTCGTAAATGATCATCTTACGCGGTCCAATAAACAACTTCTAACTAAAACGAAGAAACTTGCTCAAGAAAAGAGCTACAGATTCGTATGGGTCCAAAATTGTAAGATTCTCGTAAGAAGAAATGATACATCGCCTATACTTCAAATACAACACGAGGAAGACCTTTTAAAACTTAAGTGACTAAACCTATCATTAATAATATTTTTTATTTTCATTAGTATTTGTAGTCGTAATATCAGTTTCTCCTCCATGTGTTGTTATTGTTTCTATTATATTACTGAGCCATACAAACCAAATATTTATTGCATTCAGTGTCCTAACATTTTTAATTATTTCTATTATTTGCTATTTCTATCAGTACTGATTTATCCTAGACAGAAAGATATGCCTCATCGTAAATATCGTATAATATACCTACTTTTACAGATTCATTCTAATATTACAATTATTATTTTCTCGTTATACTGGTTATTATTTTCGGAATTTTACTTTGTACTGGCATGGTGCGGTGTGGCTGAACGTATCCTCGGGTTCAACATATTTTATAAACGGGGCGAATTATTCGTAGTAACTATTTACTATATTAAATTATATTGTTTCGCACTTATTAAATCCACGGAGCAACGGTCTCGGTTCGCACGGCTATACTGTGTTTCCTACTCGGAACTGATAGGGTACTGTGTTTTTTACTTTTATTTTCTGGGACTTTGTTCGCAAACACCTAACATTAACAATGAACGTCTTTCTTACTCATTACTTATCGATGCACTTTCTGGCCGAATTATAACTCGGCCAGATTGTGATAATGGTTTTTGACGTTTATTATCAAAACGTTAGGGGTTTGCGAACAAAAGTACAGGATTTAAAGCACGGTACACTATTATGTAATTACGATGTGATCGTGTTGACCGAGACGTGGCTCTGGGACGGGATAAGAACCGAGGAGCTGTTCAGTGACGCGTACTCAGTGTGGCGGCGCGACCGCGACTACGGCGCTCGCGGGCAAGCGCGGGGCGGCGGCGTGCTCGTGGCCGCGCGCCGGGAGCTGGCTGCCCGAGCGCGCCCCGATTGGCACTCGACGGCCGAAGACTTGTGGGTCTCCATTGCGTTTAAACCTACTGATAAGAGCCCGCCCGTCAACCTGCATATAGGCTGCATTTACCTTATTGAACAAAACTTGGGTTTATCACTATCGGCTCAACTAGAGAACTTCTGTGATAAAGTACTATCGCTTGCGGCTGACAATCTAAACGACAAATTTTTAATTATGGGTGATTTTAATCAAAGGGACATAACATGGACCGTATCCCCAGATAGCACTCGCTTGTTACCCGTAATAAAGGTCACAAACTGCGATCACTTAGAAATTTTGGATTTAATGAACATCAATAATTTAGAACAATTTAATCATATTCCAAATATGTACGACGGCAGTATTTTGGATTTAGTTTTATCGAATGATGAAGTCTCGGTATTCCATAGTATGGATCCACTCTTGAAAGAGGATAAATTTCATCCAGCACTTGTCTGTAGGCCGCATTTCATCCACGTTAGGTCCCTCACTTCACTGCTAAGACCTAAGTTCTTTTATGGCAGAGGTGATTACTCAGCTATTTGTAGTGAACTGGATAAACATGACTGGCAAAACTTGCTTACGTGTAGCAGTATGGATGAATCGGTTGAATTATTTAATGTCATATTATCTAACTTAAGGGATAAATATTTACCTTGTAAATGGGTACGACCAGCTCAATATCCGCCTTGGTACTCGCCTGCTTTAATTAAGATTCTAAAAGAAAAAAATAAATTTCACCGTAAGTTTAAAACATATAATAATATTTCTGATGGGAACTCTTTTAGTGTCTTGCGGGAGAGGGTAAAGAGGGTTGAACGTGAGTGTTACCTGACATACATAGAAAAAATTGAAAGCTCTATCCGTGATAACCCCAAAGCATTCTGGTCGTACGTGCAAGCGAATAAGCAGCATAATACTTACCCTTCTACTATGACATACAGAGACGCTTCCATGGACTCAGGTGAGGACATATGTAATGCTTTTGCAGATTTTTTCAATTCTAATTATCTGCCATCCTCACCGCAAGTGTCATTGTCCGATGTCTTTGAATCCAATGCTACTAGTTCTATGGCCGACATATGTACTATTGCAGTGACTCCGCCTGTAGTGCTAAAACTACTTAAGACCCTGGACTGTAACAAATCTGCCGGGCCCGATGGCCTACATCCATATCTTCTGAAGAATTGTGCTGAAAGTTTGGTATACCCCGTTACTATCCTTTTCAGTAGATCAATTGCCGATGGGTCGCTGGCCAGAATCTGGAAAACTGCTACAATAACACCTATTCACAAAAAAGGTCCAAAACGGGATATATCAAACTATAGGCCAATATCTAAGCTTTGTGTGCTCGCCAAGATTTTCGAGAAAGTGGTCCACGACCAGTTATGCGCTGCTCTTAAACACTATTTTCCGCCACAACAGCATGGTTTTTTAAAAGGAAGGTCGACAACAACTAACCTGGTTTCATTCATTGATGAGGTGACTGCTGGCATGGAGGGTGGGGGGCAGGTCGACGTGGTCTACACGGACTATAGCAAGGCATTTGATCGCATCGATCATATGATTCTTCTTGCAAAGCTATACGCAGCTGGAATAAGAGGTGATCTACACAGGTGGTTCACCTCTTATGTCAAAGATCGCTGCCAAACCGTAGTTCTGAATGGATTCTCGTCGGCCTCGTCACCCATTCCATCCGGAGTACCCCAAGGGTCGATACTTGGTCCGTTGCTGTTCATTGTCTTTGTTAGTGATATTAGTGAGTGTTTTAACTATTCCCGGTTCTTGTTGTTTGCCGACGATATGAAAATCTATAAAGTTATTAGAAATCAACGAGACAGTGAACTGCTTCAGATGGATCTAAATAATCTTCATAACTACTGCACAAGGAACCAACTTGACCTTAACATATCCAAATGCTGTTGTATCACCTTTAGTAGATCTACCAATTATCTAAAATATGACTACAAAATTAATGAACAGTCCCTCGTGAGAACTGATTCTGTTGTTGACCTCGGCGTGACTCTCGACTCTAAGCTTCTTTTTGACAAGCACATTGAAAACATTACATGTAAAGCTATGAGGACTCTAGGCTTCGTCTTACGGGTAACCAAAGACTTCAAGACCATTAAAACCTTTAAGATACTATTTTGCTCCTTGGTTCGTAGTCAACTTGAATATGCCTCCCAGGTTTGGAATCCCAGGTACGATAAATACATAGCTCTGCTTGAAAAGCCCCAAAGAAAATTCCTGCGCTTTATCAACTTCAAGACTAAAATCTCTAATCGTTACTTTGACTATGAAAAGAGTTGTAAGCATCACCACCTGCTACCTCTCCAAAGAAGGAGAGAGGCTGCTGACCTCTCCTTCCTTTATAATTTAGTGTCGAGTAGGATTGACTGTCCTTCCCTGCTGGCTGAGATCAAACTTGTGGCGCCGTGTTTCTCATCTCGCGTTTGCCATCTTCAATTATGTATCCCTCACAGCCGTGCAAACTACCGTAGAAATACTTTCATTCCGCGCACTTGTAAAAGTTTTAATTACAAATTTTCCGAGCTAGTTGACTTATTTTCGACGAGGCAGAATTCTTTCGCAAATTTAATTTCAAAGGATTTCTTTGACTAGATTCGTTGTTACAGCATACAACCTGATACAATCGACTAGTTAGTTAGACACTTTATACTTACGTGTAAAAGATTATATACTTAATATTTGTATGGCTTTGTATAATAGTTTTCACTTCATATATATATTTTTTAAAACTTTATACTTACGTGTAAAACATTATATCTACTTAATATTTGTATGGCTTTGTATAATAGTTTTCACTTCATTTATATATATATATTTTATTTTTCCATTTCTTGTGCAATGTCACACTTTTAATGTTGCGTTAACGTTAAATCATATATTGTAAACACCTATTTATTAATTCTATGAGTGATAACCTGTATTTGGCTTATGTGTATTCGTTCTCCTGTTCTTAGATTATTTAATAAGAAAGCTGTTGGTTGTCCTAATAAAATAAAATAAAAAATAAAATAAAATAAAATTCAATCACGATCAACTTAGAAACTCGTCATGTAAACAATGTTACCTACTTACTTCTGTTAAGTTGAATTAAAATAATGATGAAAAATTCAACATCCGGAACGCCTAAAAGTCTATAATACCACATAATTTTTAAGAAAAACATTCCAATGGCGTCCAAAAAAGCATAAAATCCCAATTGCCAATTCCTAAATTACGTTTGTTCCAACCTAGAATTCAATAGCTGCATGTTTGGTGCTTGGTGAGGTTAAGATTACTTCTTCCCAACCAGTACAAAATAGGTAGACGTCAACCTCAAGTTTCACGTACCAAGTCTGCGGTGCGCAGAAAGCGTCGTCGTACACGTAGTTGTTGATATAGAAGACGTGCGCCCACCAGTAGTGCCTGCAGGCGGTGGCCTCGCTGGTCACCACGAGCTCCCAGAGCGGGCCCGTCCCCACATGCCGCATCCACGTGCAGATTGTGGCGAGCGTGAGCGCGTACGTGGGGGTCAGTCTACAACACCAAAGATCTACAGATTAATATGTAAAGAAAAATTAGAATATAGGATTGAACCCGCATCCATCCATCCCTCAAGCCGGGATATGCTTTACTTAAGTTGCCGTGACAAGTGATCAAAAAGATCTAATAACCACATTCGTCTCTTTTGCATTATCTATTACAAACCCTTGGAAAAGGACATAGAAATTGCACAGTACTCAGAATACAGACAAATACTTTGATGATAAAATGGGTTGGGTAACCGTGATATTTAGATTCATATTACAAGACGATGCTCAGTCGTTAATTGGTGCTCAAGTCGAGATTTCATTCACATATTGATCAATTTGTAAATAAACAAACTATAGTGGGTACTGCTATGGGGTCCCATCGTAAACGAAAAATAGCCCGAACTTGAAAAAAATTTTTTCTCTCGTTGAATGGTCAGGCTAATTTGTTGGCCGAGGTATGTGCCAGCCCTTTGGTCACACGTCAGCTCGACCAATCGTCTGGGCAGCTCCCTGACTAGAAGTCGCGCCTTTGGGCCCCAGGGACCCATTGTCTCACTCAACCCCAAACGGAACAAATTGTAGCCCTCACCTAAGGATTCATATTTCTTCCGTTTGAGGTTTTCTGCAACCTCTGCCGCTGCGCATGCCACCCGGGCCGAGTTATTCTTCGATTCTTACCTCAACCATCGCATAAGTACACCCTTCGGCCATTGCACCCAGTTCACGGTGTGCTTCTCAGCGTACAATGATAAATTGTAGGCCATTAGGAAGCTGGACATCACGAAAAATGTGTGAGTCACCAAACTGCCGTTAAAGAGGATTTGCTTCATCGGATCTTCGTATGACTGTAACAGAAAAGTTTAGTATACCTATACAATAAAATTATTATGGTTGATGAATTCGCTATCATCGAAAACTCTTCCATCAATGTAAATAATAGCGCTCATATCGAAGCTCGACTAGTCGTTCCGATCGGTCCCGGCTGCTGTCGTAAGACAATAGGCGTTAAGCCAAGTCAGAAGCCTTTGGGTGGCCTATAAATTCTGACACCAGGGTTGACCACTTGCCTACACGTGAGGAGGAAGAATGTGAATAATAATATTATTGGTGAATAAGTAGTACTTAATAATAACTATTTCAAATAGGCACTTTACCTTTTCAATATACAGTGGATTTTCCACATAGCCATTCGCCATTATGAGCACTATGTGAGAGAAGAACACGCAAATCATCGTGATTGTCCTTAAAGCAAAACATAACAATAACTGTTTTTGCCACAATTTCTTACTTATTAAAAGCAGGTCAATTAAACGCTACAGAAATGTTCATTCAGTTTTATTTATAATATTTGGTTTTACCTTAAACCATGGAACACTTTCAGTCTTTCAAGTCTTGGCTCCTTTTGTGTATCAGCTGGAGCTACTAATCTATCCCAGTTACGGCGTACAGAAAAAGTTAATAGGTATGGATTTCCTGAAAAAGAAATAAACTATGCACATAAAAAAGCGACATACTTATCGCGTAATATAGGCAGTCTCAGTCTGGCCAAAAGTAAATATAATGGATTTATACCTGGTTTGTTTTCTTTCAGTATTAAGACATCATAGAGGCTTCCGACAACGTTGAGCATGATTAAAACTATGTATACCACAGCCACAGCTATATCACTAGTATCTATAGCATCTATTTCGTTTTCTTTTTTACAATAATGTAAATCATCTATCTTTCCTTGTATTTGGTAGTTGTTCCACAGAGAATCGTTCAGGCATATCTCAAGGATCTCGCTTAGGTCCAACTCTTTATTTGTGCTGTTCCTGTCTAAGAATGATCTGCATGTGTTGGTAACACACACACCTCTGTGTATTTGCGTATGATTAAAGTGCTTCATTCTGTGTGCTGAATAACCCTGGAAATAAACGAATAATTTAAGTGTAGCTCTTAAGCTTAATGCATAAGCTGAGCCTAATATCGCAGAAACAATAATACTAAGTATCAGTTAAATCTTCACTGAAAACTGTAAATATATTCATCATCATTATGATCATCCACAGCTTTTTACATCCCACTGCTGCTGCACGCCTATAAATAGGCCTCTCTTGTATTATGCCATTCGTTTCGGTCCTGTGCCAATTTAATCCAGGTTCCATTCCACCCGCGACCTTAACTATGTCGTCGACCCATCTTGCTGCCGGACGACCGACACTGCGCTTGCTTGTCTTGGCTTGGCCACCACTCTGTTAGTACCTTGCTCTACCTATGACCATCAATCTAAATAATTATTATTAATATAGGTACTTACGTATATAAAACAAGTTTAATAGTAAGAATACCTAAACGGTCGTAAAAGTCGTTAATTATAAAATATACTATGAAGAAAGTAGAAAGACACCGTTCTAAATCTAAATAGATACTTATAGATTAGAAGAGTAAAGTGTCACGTGCGAGCCAAGAATTAAAGGATTAAATAAATTTACAATTGCAAAGACTACAATCTTAATCTTGTAACAAGCAATCATTTAACATAATAATAATAATAATTAGCTTTGATCCTCGACATCCAGTTATTGAGAAGATGAGAAGCCGGTCTCAATTTGTCAATTACCTAGCGTAAATAAGTCGAGTCTAGGTCTTATTGTTATAACGTTTTATTAACAATTAACCTGCGTTGTTCTGATTTGTTAAATAGGTGTCATTGTTTTTAATGCACAAATATGCTATTTATCGTGGTTTATGATAAATAAATAATTAATTACATAAGTATCTAAGTTCTACCGCCCATTGTTACACTTTTGTGAAGTTTTGTTGATTGTAATTTTAACAAGCGATGTGTTAAGTATAGTTATTTTTTTGTTTTTAGTATTTGTTGTTTAGCGGTAACAGAAATACATCATCTGTAAACATTTTAACTGTCTATCACGGTTTACGAGATACAGCTCATACAGCCTGGAGACTTACAGACACAAACCGAAAGACAGACGGACAGCGGAGCCTTAGTAGTAGGGATCGCCATAGTCACCTGTATGACCCTCATCAGCTCCGACTGCGTGCTGGAGTAGAGATGCACGTCCACCACACAGTAAATGCCTCCTGGCTCCGCGAGACACGAGTAAAACGGGTCCAGGTGGAACAGGGCCGGCATCCGGTTGTAGTCGCTCTCTGAAAACAATGTAAAGAATCCATAGGTACTTTCATCTTCATCGTCAGCAGCAGCCTGAAGACGTCCACTGACTCCCCCGAGGAGCGCCACCTTGAGCGCGTTCCTCGCGGTTATCACCAGTTCGTCGGTCCACCTTTTGGGGGGCAGGCCTACGCTACATCTTCCGGGCAATGGTCGCCATTCGAGAATCCCCATCGGTTGTCAGTTCTACGAGCGATGTGGCTTACTGGCCATTGCCATTTCAACTTGCTAATTCTAAGAGCTTTATCGGTCACTTTAGTTCTCCTGCGGATCTCTTCATTTCGGATATTATCTCGCAAGAAATACCGAGCATAGCTCTCTCCATAGCTCGTTGCGCGACTTAAGCTTAATCATAATTTGTATGTCAAAAATAATAATAATTGCTAATTAGTACTAGCTTACTAATGAGTAGGTACTTACGTACAATATTGTAAACTAAGTAATTACTAACTTTCAATTAACACCCTCTGTATTAATTATTAAATAGTTTTGCAACTAGAGCACGTTTTATTATTGTGTGATTTCGCACACCACAATTTTTTATTTCCTCAATGACCACATATTAAACTTGAACTCGGGTTCATTGTCATTACTCCCATTACGTGACATTTTAGGACTTCGTCGCCATTGCTTATCTATAGTATCCTTTATAAAAAAGAGGGTTAAACATAGATTTAATGGGTTGGTTTTATCGGTAGTTAAGGTAACTAATGCTTAAAAACTCTATTTATGACCACTTTTAGATTATTTGTTAGAATTTGTTGTTAAACGTAATTTTAGCATAAAATATACCTCAGATTTTTTAACCATTGGTTATCATGACTATTGATCAAAAAACCCACCCTTACCCCCGGTTTCTGGTACGTTTGTTAAAATTAAACTCTTGTCATTTTTGATTATCAAAGTTGACAAGAGTTTAACTTTAACAAACGTACCAGAAACCGGAGGTTAATACTGAGAAGTATGTGGTTTTTTTTATCTTTATTGATACAAATTAGTAGAATTTTCGCAGAACATAGGTTTCACATGAATTTGTCTTACTCACAACGTTTTCTGTCGAACTCTGCTATTTGATACGGATTTTAACACATAGATCTTATTATGTTACTATTTTCTTTAAAGAGAAACAAAAAAGATGTATCTTAGGCAGGTATATCCGAATTTCTATGACTTTTTTTCAGTGAAGTAAATTTGAAAACTTATCTATTAATTTTGTAGGAATCTCTGCGACCCATCTGAAAGTTGTCAATTTAATTGAATTAAAACTGATAATAGCACGTAATCCGGCTTACTTTACGTAAAAATTACGTCGATTAACTGCTTATTAAATAAATTACGAAGTTCTGAAGTAACAAACATACAAAAATTACAACCGAATAAAGAACCTTCTTTTTTTGAAGTCAGTATATAATAGAAACAATTCTATTTTGGCCCAATTACTAGGAGCCAATAGTTTCTACGCAAGGTTTTGGCGGCGTGCGCGTTGATGTCTTTTGCACCGAATATGGATATATTAGCAGTTTGTATGCGATGCAGCTATCGTCGTGTCCTCCGCGTGGAAAGGTATCGTTAGATTTACATGTAGAATGTGTTGGCGTTCACGTACTCCAAATGCAGGGTTTTATAGAAAAGTAGCTTTTTGCGCGATGACTACATCTTCGTCTCCATCTTCGTAGTGTTACTTTGTTTTTCGTAGCGACACGCGCTGAACGAAATTTGGATATTTAAGGTCACAGCTGATTACAACCACCCGGCACCCACTCCGTACCGCCTCGTCGCACGGCGTCCACTCGTTGTCGACTCGTGGTCCACGGGTGGACGCCGCGTTATCACCAATAAACGTCGCGCGGTCAACCAGTGGACGTCGCTTGGTCCATGAATTTTCGAGTACTCTGTTACCCATTGGCACTAGGTCTACACGTGTGTTTCGTAATGTAATCGAAAGAAAGGCTGGGAATGAAGGGAGGGTGGGGAGTGGTGCATCGCCAAGTATCTTCCTCGCGTGAATCATTCGCGGGCAGCGCGCGGTCCACTCGGAACCCGCGCGTTGTCAACGCAAGGCAAGCATGCGAGCAGCGAGTTGTCACCGCGTGGTCCACCCGCTGTCCGCGCGTGGAGGGCTTACGACCGAGGCGATCCGGTGACGCGGAGTTGATGTAGTGAGCGCATATCCATACAAGTCCATATAAAGAATACTAGCCGCAGGAGGCAAGGCGGTGCCGAGTGAGTGCCGGGTGGTTCTAATGAGCTGTAAGCTTTAACCTTACAGGTTGCCGTAAGGTTGACAATGAGCAGTAGGTAGGTACATATTGTTACTAAAACAATTGCAGTTTCCACAGGAAAATGGTGTTTTTTTGATGATGAGTTTATTGACGTAATAAAAGGTTACGTGGCTACTGCTTCTGCTCTGCATTATTTGTTGGTCTATCGCAATCATAATTTTTTAAGATTCTAAGTTTGTATGCAAATGACACGAAAGGCTTTTTGCGTCCTCTGCTGAACATAGGCATCCATTGAGGGAGGGGGTTGCTATAATACCACCACGCTTGAATGAAAATAATGTGAAGTAACAAAACGAGGCAGTCATACTAAATTACAAAGTATAGAGCAAGATGGAACAAAAGACAGATTTGGTGTCCCGTTTCCTCTCATAGGATTAGCGGTTGAAACACACCACTAATTTTCGTATGAGGAGAAGTTGTATCATTGGCCAACTGGATTTATAGTCAATGCATGTGGTTAATCCTGAACCATTAGATAGATTAGTGTCTTTAACAAAAATCCCTTGGAATTGAGAATATTCATTTTAGAAGTCATTTAACATTATTACTTACCGTTTAAGCTGTATATGACCGCAGAACATTTTGACACCAGAATTAATACTACTATGGCACTGTACATCATTATAAGGAGGTTTGCCAAATCTGCTACCTTATAAGGCAAATATATTACCTCCCGGAAAATATACTCCCGGATATGGCTTTAAGAAATGTACCGAGGTATACACTCAGTTTTCCTTATTTTGGCATCATTTTACTGTGTTTGTTGAAATAATTTCTAGTCACTAATTCAGACTAACTAGCTAAAGGAAAGGTTTGATACTGCCTGTTTTATATTTAAATTTGCATCATTTAGAACTAATCAATTGATTTCAAAGGAAAGTCAGCAAACTAGCATTCGAAAAGATTTAGCAGTGTTTATAATAATTTAAGACAAAACGGGGCTGACATAGCCGCAAAGCAACTCAAAAACCAAAAAATATTAGATTTAAAAGCGACCTCAAACTGTATTTTGGTTTATGGCATCACACTCAGACTTCCCCACTGGTTCACTTTTACAAATTAACACTAAGTACAACGATAATTTGCAATTATCAACAGCTGATGTAGGTACGCTTCCGCCAGCGACCTGGTTCACAATGAGATGGTATGTGACAGTTAAACTGGTGCTTATCCAAGCAGCCTATCCTCATCTGATCTAATTCGGCCTCAGTACGTTGTTATTATACCTACAGCTATTAAAAGAATCGTCATTGTCCTGTGGCTGTATGTGGCCAAGCGAGGAGGCTGATCATGTGAGACAGCTGCTAAGTATTATGTTTGACGATAAAGTATTTTTATGCTATTGCTATGCTATTTGCTAAAATTAAAAGAATAATGAAAAGAAACAGCAATGAAAAATTATATGAAACATAAAAATTAAATGAAACTATATTAAAAATTAAATTTAAATGAAATGTAATTTCATATTTCACAGAATTTCGCCGCTACGTTTAATTTGCGAAATGCTAATTGAGTTTTCACATGCTATAAATGAATGCGAATGCTAATGAATCTATCACTACCGACTATAAAGTAAAAATGAGAAGCCCAAGGAAGTTATGAGAAGCCTGACATAAGAGGTATCTAAAGGTTTTATATTGGACTAAAATATACCGCTGGTGAATGCCGAGAGCTGTAAGCTGCCACGTAAGCTTATTTTTTAACATACAGAAAAATTATAGTCTTTTTAATCAATATCTAGCCCACAGAGCGTTGCAATATATGACGCTTTCGCAAGGCGAACCATTTTTTTTGTTCTGTAGTTTAGCCTTTTACCTAATGGGAAGCGACGATGTGGTTATAGTGTAACATGATCGTTTCTGAAAACACGGCCATTACACACTTTTGCAGTTCTTATTAAATATTAAAAATGTAGAGTCTAATCGTCATCATTCGATGTGGACTTGTCGCGACTGGCCTCATAGCTCAGTTGGTAGTAACTGCCTTTAGAACTGTAGGTTGTGGTTCGATTCCTACCCAGGACAAACATCTGAGTGATAAACATCGATGTTTTTGCTGTGTCTGGTGTTATATTGTGTTCTATAAAAAAAAATATAAGTATTGTATCAGTTATATGGTTCCCATAGTACAAGCTATGCTTAGTTTGGGGCTAGATGGCGTTGTGTGATATGTCCGCATATAATTTAAATATTTATTTATATTTACCATCACATACACCAATAGGTACCTACATAGCCCAATACGTTTACACTGCCAGAATTCGTGTGGAGCACTACACACACACACAGAGTTTTTTAAACGCCTACAAATAAATTCTTACGCTACAAAACGCCTATAAAATAACTATTTGTACTACTTACTCCCTACTATTAATAAAATTGCTGGTATTTTTTCAAACGCCTTGCATTTTCTTACCCTGGCCTTTACACACACATCCACCAACGGTAAATCCGTAAGGCATCTATTACCTCTTAGATTTTTCTGTCAGTTTTACCACAGCTATGGCCTATTGGCAGCAGAATACTAACTTAACTTAATATTACATGTATTTATAAATAACGCCCAACGATCACATACATAGAACCTGAACCCTAACTAGGATTCCCTGTATGTAGGGACCCAGGAACTACGAAGACCATGGTCCCACAACACCCAGACACAAAAGTATTTGCGCTTTTTTTTTCGGGCACAAATACTTGTCCTGTAGTGGGTATCGAACCCGCCATCTCCAGGTTATGAGCCGACCTGCTCAACCACCACACCACGGAGGCTGTCTAATGTCTATATTACCAACCAACTTATTTTTTTCTTTGGTAGGTACGGTGTTACGTTTCACCTACCTACGGGCTAATCTAATGCGTCTATCAGTTATGATTTTTGTACAGCGTCCTTGTGACTAATAAAATTGTGACTTACCTTCATTAGTCAGAATCAGAATAGGCATGCACCGTGTAGATGGTGCAGATAATGTATTCTCCAGTTTATCAACCCGTCAGTTATTTTAAACCATGTTTGATGGAATTGATTGACAGTGATATTGAGCGTGTAAGATCAGCCAAACAAGCTGTAACTATACCTAAATTAAGTATTTTTTGTCATAAAAATGTTATGAAGGCGACTGATTTCTTTCGATAAAGTGTTTTAACTACATAAGTATTACATAACCAAGTGCAGAATATTTGTTAGAATAATCTTGGTCAAGGGCAACACGTAAATGTAAAGTATACAAGAACAGATTGTACCGACTATACCTACGGGGGCTGATTCTTGCTGGAAATGAGAGCATCAGATAATAGGAAAAATATGTCAAATGGGGTCTATTCGAACTTTTAATAATATTATCTTAAATCTAAAATTATTGCTGTTCCTTTCGTATGCATTGAAAAACAAATAATAATAATAATAAATGAATGTGTGGACATTTCACATAGTGCATCTAGCCCGAACATTGACTATAATTCCAGTTGACGAATGATCAATTCCCCCTCATACGAAAATTTGGGTTATATTACAACCAGAACCTGTCCTGTCGTTTTCGTTTTGGATATCCGTGGAGAAACAGCTAAACAAAGGTTTTACCATCTTTGAGCCCCAAACTAAGCAAACCTTGTAGTATGGGAACCAGATAACTGACAAGGATCGGATAGTGTAAGAAAATGCCAAATTAAGTTTAGCTGCCAATTTTACACCTCTTGCCTCTCTGTTTGTCCTCTTTTTCTCTTTACCTTTTACCTCTTTTTCTGACGGTATCCTGCATCCGTAGTGCCACAGATGATTATAATACCTACGTAGTACTGGGATCGTGATGATTACTGATGATACCTAAGATACCAGCTGGTAATAAAATTTTATTTAACCATGTTTCATAAACACTGTTTAATTATTTATGTGCACACTTATTGCATTTTAATCTGAAAGTGCCAACAATCGTGTTCCTATTATCAGATACTCGTGTTTAATCGAACAACAATAAGCAATTGTTTGCCTTTGTACTGTTCAACCGTGACTGAAGACCCATTGCCACAAACTGCCGTCGCGTTGTCAACAGGCATTGGAACCTCGAAGCACACATTCCTTATACCTATCATTTGATCGATGATCTAACCGCATTAAACCATTTGATAGCGACAAAATAGCCACGATCTAAGTTGTGGAGATCCAACGCCTTTGTCGAGTTAATTTGGCAGCGACCTAGTTTAGACAGCTGTTAGTGCGCGGGATTTGATTGTTGTTAATCAGTGAGCGAGTGGTCGCCCGTCATGGCGGACGCAGAAGCTGTGGTCCGGCGGTTGATGGCGCGAGTGGTCGCCGAGCGAGGCCTCACGGGGCCCGTGGAGGTCCGCGCTCTCAGCAGCGGCGGCGCCAACTACACCTCCGCGCTCTTCACGGCCTCAGCCGGCGACATCAAGGTGTTCGCGAAGGTGGCGATCATCGGCGAAAAAATGCGTATAGCTATGAACGCCGTTACGCTCTTCAAGACCGAGCAAATCGTGTACTTCGAACTGGTGAAGATCTACAACGATTTAATGGGAAAACACGAAATATCTACCCTATTCCGGTTCCCTAAGATTTATGCGAGCTTGCCAGATTTGGGATCTGAGTCGCTGTTGATGGAAGACTTATCAGCGCAGGGTTATCAAGTGCCATCGAGACATGAACCTATCAGCTGGCGGTTCGCTTCAGCTGCCGTCATCAAACTGGCTGCATTCCACGCCCTATCTTTTGCTTACGAAAAGGAGTATCCTGAGGAGTTTGCAGAAATGGCACGTACACTGAAGTATCAGCCTCATCATAAGAATACAGAGAACGAAGAGGTGATGAAAGCCACGTGGGGAGCTATGATAAAAGGTGCGGTCGAGGTGGTGAAGGATGAGCATCGCCCGAAGCTGCTGAAACTCCTCGAGGATGTAGACGGGTTCACGAAGTTCAAGTCGCCGATTGGCAAGACCATCCTTGCGCATGGAGATTACCGAGTCAGCAACTTGATGTTCAAGGAACAAGTAAGTAACTATAACTTCTTTTGACTTTTTAACTTAACATTCACAGTTAGATACGTGGGGCGTTAGTCACTTAAAGTTATCGGTATATTTTTCTTTTTTTTTTTCTTAGATTTTGGCTCCACACGTCGTGTATTTAGCCAGTGTCAAGTATTGGAATTTTTCACCGTTACAGAATATATCACGTAAAGTCAAGTCTTAGTCATAGTCATAGTCCAGTCTAAGTCAGGTAGTCGTAGTCCAGTCTAAGTCATGCTCCAGTAAAGGGGTGGCAACTTTACTAGAAGCTTCTATGGAATTTTGGAAGCAACACGAAAACTCACGTTTCACCACATTATATCACTTGCCAACACACTCATGCTCGTAATTCAGCACTTAATGAGTAAAACGCCACCAATTTTAAACATTAATACTGGAAAAAGCACAAGTTTTGAAAAATAATACAATGCAACGACGTGAACATTTCCGCGTTCCCGCCAAAAACCCTATCGATACTTACCTTTTTGCAAAAATTCATTTTCACTTTCATTTTTGGCTTGCGCAGAATTAATTGACATTAAATCGACAAGTTCTTGCGCAGGGTCAAAATTTCGTTAATTTCTGAAGGATCGTTACTAGGTATATAGTTTTACTTATTAATACTACCTAAATCTACTGCCCACTTCGATAGGTTATCGTTATGTTTAATGAAGTGTTGTTTTACATTTCTATTATATCAACAGGAATAAAAAGGGGTTCCGCAATGGTTTTTGAAATACGGATTATATACGTAACTTTTATTAGGATACTTTATTAACGGTTTGTCTGTATGTCACCCTTTTCTAAGCATTGGTTGAAGGTATTACGTTGAAATTGATATTATATAAGGCTTCTAACTCTATGCAAATTTTAATTTATTCGTATATTCCGCGCGTCACCAAGACTTATTAGGCTACTTCCCGTTGACCAAAACCTTGAAATCTGGTATAAATTAAGGTTGTTTCACACAAGTTTATAAAGGAAAAAATCTAAAAACAATGAATTTCCACTCGTTGGTATCATGACTGAACGTGGTGACTGGTCACCTGATGTTAAGCAACACGGCTGCCCAATTGCCCATAACGTCATTACAGTTACATGGTCACCGGGAACACTGAAATGTAGTTTCGCCTGACAATTTGCCTGATGTGTGAAGAATGTTTGGTGCCTATTGTATTGTTTTCCTAAGTTTAAAGTTATATTTCCGGTAGTTAGAACTATATAAACATCTCCAGCTACCTATAATATTACATTTTGTATTTATATATTAGGTATAGATAATTAGACATACCTACATAATTATTAATTGAGTATTTTCCATTTGCTGATGGTTAATGGTTATACTTACATTATGTATGTAACTGGAAGAAGCAGCGTAGGCCGACCGCCTACTAGGTGGACCGACGACCTGGGGGTCTAGCAAGATACCTACCAACCACTCACGCTAACGCCAAACGCTAACTCCTAAACGTACTGAAATGGCATTTCTGATAACGCTAACTTTTCCGCACCTTATGTCATTTCGATACATTTTTGGAGATAGCGTGAGGCGTTAGCTTTAGCGATTGTGATCTTTGCTATACCCCCTGGTCAAAACCTTGGGGAGCCGATGGATGAGAGCCGCTCAAAGTGGCGCTCTTTGGGGGAGGCCTTTGTTCAGCAGTGGACGTCTTCATGCTGATGATGATGATGATGATGATGATGATGATGTATGTGAGGCGTATGTTAATTTAGTCATAAGTACTTAATATTTCTTTTATCGTATCAAAACCGCTTCCATTTTAGTGAGGTCACGATCAACGTAAATCTAGCATGAACCATACAAAATTAATTTTGCGAAGCTAATCCATATAAACGGAATATTAATACTTAGCTTTTCGTCTTTTTCTTATGCTACACAGACCAAAACCAAGTTCTTACAAACGTAAAGGACGTTGGCATTCTCGGGAAAAAGATATAATGTCGATATTTTTATCCTGCAGGATCAGTTGATCTTCTGTTTATACTATTTTTTACATTTTTTACTTTTCTTACTACATTACTTTTACTACTATTATTATTTACTAGATTGTTAGGCACTTACTATAGATTTTAAACTTTTTAGCCACTTTATGTGGGTAGTTTATCGCTAAAGAGTCAGCCACAGAACAAAATAATAGAATAGAGTTACTTATAGGTACGGATTAGTTTCATTCTGTTACTTGATGAGATGAGCCTAGTTTTAGTTGCCGGCTCCCCGGCGGTTTTTGGTGCGTCTAGCAACTTCTTTGCCTTGTCTCGCCTGAAAGGAAACTATTTGGCCAAGATATACGTACTCATGGACATATCCAATCTCCACACCTCCTATGCATACTTTGTGCTCAGTGGTGTTGGTCATAAGCTTGGTCTTTGACATGTTCATGCCGTCCTTGAGGCTTGGGTTGTTGAGATCTTTCAACATTTCCTCTACCCCTTTGGCTGTAGAAGAGAATAAGACGATGTCGTCGGCAAATCGAAGATTGGTTAATCTCTTATTGCCGCCAAGTGAGATGCCCTTTTCTTCCCAGCCAGCTGCCAGCTCTCTAAAGACTTGTTCTAAAATGGCGGTAAAAAGTTTTGGGGAAAGTGGGTTGTTTGACTCCTTTTGCGATGTGGAAAGATGGCCCAATAGTGTTGACTTTTACTGCTGCTGTACTATTTTGGTAGAAATTTTGGAGGAGGTGAATGTAGGTGGGATCTATTTCTTGGGTTTTCAGTGCATTAAAAAGAGAAGAATGTGTTAGACTATCAAAAGCTTTGGAGTAGTCTATAAACGCTGTAAATAGCGGGAGTTTAAATTCATACAAGATCATTATCAAAATGAAATAAAAAAATAATTTCGTTCCAGTCCATTTCTTTTCATATTAAAAGGGTCACGAGAGTACACGTTACCCTTGCATTAGGTGCCTATTAATCGATAGAAAGTAATTAGAGATCAAATAGTTATAGACAGGTTGCTCGCAATTGGCAAAATCTAATGCGGAGTTTTGGCAAAGATTGTAACTCGTTTATTATTATGGCGCATGGATATATTGAGATAAGAAGTTACTAAGATAACAAAAGACAATAAACGTAGTTTACATTCATCGACAAATCGCCGGCCCCGGAGAACAAAATGATAACTGCAAAAACATGATTTTACAGGAAAAATAAAAAACCAAATTTTGACGATTCCGATTTTAATAAAAGAGATAGAGACAAACAAGTAAACTTATATGAAACCTAATTTTTCACACATTACTACAGTTTTAGAGTATCTCTTTTACTTTAACAAATATTATGTAAAAAAGAAATTAGTAGAAAAAATATTTTGTCTATGGGTACTATTGTCCACTATCTTTTTATTCCCGTTGACAACAAACATTGGTGCACATTGTAATTTGAGTCTGCAATTATGTTCTTCGTATCATAAGGCCTCAAGGGGTTAAAGGGTTAAAAATAATGGTAGATATATCATTTTAATCTTGTTCTATTCGAATATTTTTTTAATGATATTATACTTTTAGACTGATATTCTGGTTTTAGGTATTAATTTAATTATCTTGTACTTATACACTTATGCTAAGACTTGACTTTGTGTGATTAGAAAATTATGTATAATTACCATATTTTCAGTTTCAATTCTAATCACATAGGTAGGTAGGTATATAAAAAATAGCTTTAACATCTTCATATTCTACTATCTAATAATTATTAAATGCGAAATTTTGTGTGTGAATGTTTGTTACGATTGATCTCTGTAATTATTAAACTGATACTGATGTTTGGAATGCAGATAGCTTATACCTACGCTGGGTTAACACGTATATACCTACAAAATATAGATAAATAAATAGTACATAATTATAGACACAATACATAAAGCAGGAAATTAAATAAGGCATGTAAAATTGTTATTACTCCTTACGTACGATGACGGGGTACCTACCTACATGGAAATACCACATTATCTTTATTATACTTAGGTACTAGACTGCCTCCGTTGTGTGGTGGTTGAGCAGGTTGGCTTATAGCCCGGAGGCGGTGGGTTCGATTCCCGCGACAGGACAATTATTTATGCACATTATGCACAGAAAAAAAGCGCAAATACTTGTTCTGTGTTTGGGTGTTGTAGGACCATGCATAGTTCCTGGGTCCCTAGATATAAGGGAATCATAGTTAGGGTCCAGGATCTCAGTATGTGATCGTTAAAAACGTTGTTTAGTTTAGACCATTCTACAAGGTGACCTTGAATTGGTATGTTATCCCGAAATGGAGGGACTGGGACCATGATACCCTACAAACTGTGAGAACCTTACATGGAACTGGGTGTTTCCAAATCTCCATGGTAAAAAATAAATCCACTCGCAAAATTGCACGTGCGATCGCTACGAGAGTCAACAAGATACTATAAATTCATTTCTAAACACAGGTCGTTAAACCCATTTACGTGCAATTGTGCACTCGGTCAAGGACAAAGTTCAACCACCCAGCTGCGCTAAGGCTATTTTAAACTTTACATGGCATTTCTTCAATGAAAATCTATTAATTTAGTAAAGTCGTAGAAGAAACATTGTCTACCTTGGGGTGTAGATTAACACCCTTTCGCGATAACATACTAATTCAAGGTCACCTTGTATAAAGGACCACAAGTTGTTATGAAATACAAATAATAGGCATGATGACAAAAATTTTTTTTGGATAACTTAACTATATTCCTCAAAATATAAACATTTGTGGAAACAAAAATTAAATATCTCAAAAAATTAACAAGTTACAAGCATTTTAAAAACCGGAATAGAGAGAGATAGTTCAAATGCCCAGTGACGTCAGAGCAAGGTCGTTATAGTACCTCATTACTAAGCTGTGGTAGCTTTTCACATAATCTCTTTGGCATGTGACGTCACGAGTAGAGTTTTCATAGTAACTGTGGGGGCGCTCTGTTTCGCGAGAAAGGGACAGGAGATGCCTCCTGTAGAAAGTTTAAAAGCTTATTACTCCGTGATTTATTTACCGATTTTCTTATTTTTCAATTATAGCATTCATTTTTAATCATCTTTATGAAAGTAATATTTACTTGTTCATTTTTAGTAGTAGTCATCATGCCTATTGCCATGTTTATTATATTTCGATCACGTCAAATAATCCAACCTTGTACTTTGCTCCAAGGTGGCAATCACAAAAACCAGGGTCGAACATGATTGAGTATAAAAAACTCAACCATAATACTGCACTATTATGTAGCGACGTAACATTACTAAGCACTTTAGCAGTTAATGCCATAATGTGAACAGCTATTTTCGCTAATAATAGGTAGTCGTAGGTATAGCTGATCCCCACGATTATAAAAGGTCAACACAATTTAAAAGAAAAAGTTCCCCACCTTCGTGTACCATGACCGCAGTTAAAGTTATTGTCATAGTTTAAATTAACTATAACTGTAACCTTGAAAGCTACCACCGATATGTTCCTTTGCGAGTTTAATGAACGGGGTTAACAATTTTTTACCCAGTATATTTTTTTTTTCACATACATAGATCATGGGATCTGTTTCTAGGCCCCAGGAGCTATGAGGACCATGGTCCCACAACACCCAGACAAAGGACGTGTTTGCGCTTTTATCCTGTGCACAAGCTACATGTCCTGTCGCGGGAATCGAACCCGCCGCCTCCGGCCTATGTGCCGACCTGCCCAACCACCACACCACAGAGGCTGAGACTACATACCTGGCTGAATTTTCTAATTGACAACAAACGGATGCAGCAGATTGTTGTTACAAATAAACAGTATTTCTTTCTTTCTCTTATTCAGATTGAATAGCAATTAAAAATATTAAAATCAATATATTTGTTCCCAGGATGACTCAATCGACGTCATGGTGGTGGACTACCAGACCGTGCATGCAGGATCTCCCGTATCCGACCTCTTGTACTTCATTTTCCTCGGCACCGACCAGGAGTTCAGACGGACGCGTTACCAGGACCTCCTGGCGGTTTACCATCGGGAGCTGAGCGTGGCTCTCGACAGCCTGGGGCTGGATGCCGAGGAGGTATACTCTGAAGAGGTCTTTAAAAAGGAAGTTAAGGAGGTATGTTTTTTTTTATTATTTCTAAGCACAGCATTTGGCCACTGTCTCACCCGATGATAAGTGATGACGCAGCCTACGGTGGTGCATGCTTGCCTAAATTTGTTTTAATGGAGTACCTACGTAATGATTGTGACCTTTGATTTTTAAAAACCCGTTTGTCGCTCTAGCTGGCCTATCATTAGTTTCGAGATGACGATAAACATTTAGTTACGTAAGAAGTAGACAATTATAATTATACCTACCTGCTATTATCGACTGGGGCTTCGCTGATCGGCTCATGTGCTCATATCATAATGCATTCGATTCCCGCGACAGGATCCCTCCCTTGATTCGTATTCCTCATGTCTGAGGGTCGTGACCTCCACCACTAATATTTGTGCACAGGGAAAAAAGCGTATAAGTCACAGCTCATTAGAACCACCCGGCACCCACTCCGCACCGCCTCGCCTCTTACGGCTAGTATGCTTTATATGGACTTGTATGGATATGCGCTCACTATATCAAGGGCTAACGCTCCGGTGACGCTACGGAGTTGATATATTGAACGCATATCCATACAAATCCATATTTTATAAAGAATACTAGGCGAGGCGGTGCGTAGTGGGTGCCGGGTGGTTCTAATGAGCTGTGACCTAAAGCTTGTTCTGTGTCTGGGTGTTGTGGGAGCATGGACCTTGTAGTTCGTGGCTCCCTGTCAGGGATCGTCAATCACGTAAGGTTCGAAAGAGAAGGAAGGGGCTAAACGTCGAAAAAGACCACGAAACATCAAGGTTGTAGTGAGATATCACCTGTATTTATTTTTACTTTGAATGCTCGATTCTGAACCGAGAAGCGGCGCGTGATATTGATCGCCAGTAATCAGGCAACTGATAACCGAAAGGGAAGGAGTGTTCTTGAGTAGCGACCACGAACTGGAAGACTCGGCGTGGGTCACTAGGTAGATCGACGACGTGGTCAAATCCGTGGGGAGCCGATGGATTCAAGAGGCAAGCAGCCGCTCAAAGTGGCGCTCTTTGGGGGAGGCCCATGTTTAGCAGTGGACGTCTTCAGGTTGATGATAATGATGATGATGAATCAGGCAGCAATATTCCGAGGGGTTAAAAAGTTGCTAAAGAACGTCACGAGATTGATGCCGACTTCGTTGATATAGGATATCGTAGGGTTCAGGAACTAAATATGTGATCGTTGGCCGTTACTGAATAATATATTCTTTCCGTCCAGGTCCTGCCATACGCTCTCCAAATGTCCGTGGTACTGCTTCCGATGGTGATGGTGGACGAGGCAGCCGCGCCGCAGGTCTCCGGAGACGCGGACCTCGAGCGGTTCGCTCTCAAACCTAACGAACTCTTCGCGGAAAGGTTCGCAGCGCTTGTCGACGACTGCGTTGATTGGGGTGTCATTTAAATTTGGACAACTGTGTTTGGACAATAATGTGTATTATTTGTTATTTATAAGTAAATATTATGTTATGAGTTACGGTGGTTTATTTCAAATGCAAATAAGTTATTTCAAATAGGTTATTTAAAATAACTTATAATAATACTTGAAATTAATATAATAATTTTAAAATCGCTGTTTTGTTTTCCCATTATTTTATATTGCTATAAAAAGATATCAGTATGTGAATCACGGCATGTATTTAATGTGTGTGTGTAGCTATATGTCTGTTAAGGACGTTTACTACGCGCATGAATAGGTTTTAGCCGCACTGCTACACGCGCACGGCATTACGCACACAGCGACGGGATAACGGCGGGCGAGGTTGACTAAACCAAAATAATTTGGTCCTTTTATTTTTTTAATTTTATTTTTACTCGATATGTGTATTTCCTTTATATTGTTTTTTAGGAATATGTTATCGTAGGATTGTAGATATATTGTATGTATCTAATTGTAGGTGGGTAAAAATTAAAACCGTTGCCGATGCGGGGCACCGATGGATGCAGCAGCCGCTCAAAGTGGAGCTCTCTGGGGGAGGCCTATGTTTAGCAGCGGACGTCTTCAGGCTGTTGATGATGATGAAGAATTAAAAAGATCATAATCATCATTCTCGTCTCCCGCATCCATCGGCTCCGCGCGGTTTTCACCAGGTTGTCGCCCTACCTAGTAGGGGGTCTGCCTACGCTGCGACAACAGTGAAACCACGTTTCAGTTCCATATGTTGTCATCACTGGCAACACACACTGATTGAAATTCTTATTAAAAAGTATATTTTTATTTCCATATTTATAGAATAATTTTCACGACAACGTTATGTTATGAATATCCTCATGAAAGACTTTGAGGATTTCATCTAGAAATCATAGAGAGGTAGAGCTAGGTGAACCGAGCTTGGGCTCTTTTTGTTAGTGATGAAGAGATCTTTCTACCGAAGTAATTGGACTGACCTGGTAGACTTTGAATATTTCATTTTTTTTGTCAATGGTAGGCTATAGGAAAAATAGATGTACCGAGTTTTGATTGGGTAAGGGGTTATTCATGAAAATGGTAAAAATGGTAAAAACTTTGTATAGGACCTATGTTTTTTTCAACATTTCTTGAAGAATCCTGGTTAGTGCTACAACTTGCCTGAAGGTTGTATACCAATCAGACCTATGGTTTACGAGTTCCTTCGAGAATGAGGGTTTTTGTATGGGCACCAGGTATTTTTTTTTACATTATAATTTTGAATGTTTAGTACTACAATGTTCCGAAAACATTAAACTGATCCGTATTATAGTTTCTGAAACCTATGAGGGTACTTTTTTTTTGGAGTCACCATTATGATGAGTCACTTTGTATTGGTAATTATGTGACCTATTTCTATACTTTTGTAGTACATTGTCAGGTTGTCAGGCAGTTCCTTCTTAGATATATACATCTTCATTTTGTTTTTGATAATAAGTCATATTTTTTGTATTAGTAATGTATAAGATTTTTATGTCCCTAAAATCGTCTCAGTTAGTTCTAAAAGTTACCTAAACATAGTATACTAACCGGACTTATAGTTTACGAGTTCCCACAGAAGTCATGTTTTTGTAAACCTGATGATGAATACGGTGATGACCATGAACATGATAATGACGAAAATAATTGAAAAGATGAAGATGATGAACACGGTGATGATGATGATGATCACAATGATGACGACAATAGTAGTCGATGATGATGATGATGATGATGATTTATTAATAAAAAGTGAAATACTTTTCAAAAAACCAAACCGCCTAAATTCTTCATGACAAGTAGGTAGGTAGGTAGGTACTTAAGATTATGTAGGTACCTACCTGAAGGTCAGACCAATCCCAGTAAAAAAGATCAAGAAACAAGAAGATCTGCATGTCTGCATGGCATGTCTAGCTCAACACGTCTAGGAGTTCCAGGTGAAGTCTTCGAAGTCTACCATCAGGTCAGCCAGTCCAATTTCCGCGCCCCGGTATCAACCGGAAATATCGTATCACAACTAATGAAACGAGCTCAAAGTCGGCACCTGAAGTTCTACCCATCATCACCACCATCCACCATCACCACCACCCATCATCAGCATTCGAAATCTAACATCAAATTGGTCATTACGATTTACGTCTATTCCGAGAAAGAATAAATACTAATTATTCAAATAGGTACTTCGTTGTCGACGATCTTATTTGGAAATTATTTTCAATGCCTAATATTCGTGTTCGTACAGCGATGTTTTTCACCAGGACCTGCTGATGTCAAACGGCACAGTGTCTGCTCTCGATGGCGCCCAAGCGCAGACCAGGCACGTCAATCTTAGTTCTACGGACCGAGTAACTCGAAGTATACAACACGAATAAATTGAAAAGCACATTGGGTTAAAGCACTATAGAATATACCTAATGAGCTTTAATTTTGCAGTGTTAATCTTGCTAGTTTTTTTAACTTGCGGTACTAGATGGCAGAGATCATAAAGAATAGAAATAGTTCTACAAGGTATGAATTTAATTTGATATCATGTATATGTAACATCCATGTCTAGTTAAGTTGAATCTTGATTAAATCTATAAATGTAATTACTTCATTCATAATCATTACTTAGTGTTACACAAACACTTTATTGTATTACTTTTTATTCGGTAATAAATAAATGAAAATAGATTAAATACATGTTTTTTATTTTTAAAGTACTAACTAGTACCTATATATGTAGGCAAGTATAGCTATAGATGAAATTATATATATTCATAATACGTTGCATACTTTCGGCACCAGGTGGCGCTACGTATACCCACAGACCAACGATGTTACCCATTTAGAGACCGAAGATTGGCCTCTATTTCTATATATACCAATGTACTCTGTGGCGCAGACTGAGAATTAGTTTCAAGTGTTCGTTGATTTATATGAAAAACGAGACACAATGAGCAAAGCAAAACCTACCTTATCTTCATACAGTTAAGATATTGGAGTTTGGCAAAATATAAGGAAATCGTATGGAATAGTGAAATAAACTGTTCTTTTTTTCTTGAGTGTCTATCACATTTTTTTAAATATTTGCCATTTTATTATTATAGTCGAGTATATCAGCTAATTTAAGGTATTTTCTTTAATCAATAAAATATTACAGTTGTTTAGATAATGAATTTCATGAATTATTGGTTAAAGCCAATGAAAAACTTTCATCATATAATTAACGTCATTGGATTACCCTATCTATAGATAATAATAACATTTCACTCATTATCACAGATAAATGGAAACATGGCTTTAATATGTGACATATTTGCCCATCCTCGTAATCGCACCCTTAACTTAAATAATTACATAATGGCATGGTAATATACTAAAAGGTTCATTGATCATGACCACATTTTTAGGATAGGTTACTTTAACTGCTAACTGTCACCGTCCACGCTTCGCCGGGCGGGCTAATGTCAAAATCTGACAGTGACTTTAACTGTGGTTATGGTACAACTCAGCCTTAAACTTCCTTGAACTATACTAATTCTAACCGTCTTCTAACAGTAGACAACAAATCGAACGGTTTGACGTCACCCGCCAGGGCCGGCGCAGGCGCGGGGGCGGCGGGCGCGGGGGCGCGGGGCCCATCCTCTCCCGTCACCGCCTTCCATAGTTGTACCGCGGGGAGCTCTACTAGCAGGCAGAGGGGGATAGCCGCTAGGTATGACAGGGATGATGAGGTTATGAGGAGGGATATCTGGAAATAATGTAATTAAGCAGTCAAAGTTACACTGTAAGATACACTGTAAGATTTCTAGACTGTGAGATCATATCGTAAAAGTATCATTTGCCCAGTATTTTCACTACCTACAGTGCCCTTCAAACCGGGAACTCAGTAGTGCTTGCACACTACTGCTTGGCAGCAGAAAGCAAAACGGTACCTACCTAGACGACCTTTGCAGAAAAGTTCTAAAGTTCTACCTTCTAGTATTGTTTTAGAATCAACAATGAGGATACTACAAAGGGCATAATAACAGCAGAGACGCTCTGGCAGGTGAGCCATATTACGATAGCGATGGTGGAATCGCTATATGTCGGGTCAAGAGTGGTGCTGCATGAGTCAGCTCTGAAGCTGGTCCAGATCTAGTGGTGATGAGGGAACACACAGCCATAGAGCGCCACATTGACCAGCTGCTTGCCTCCTGCATCCATCGGTTCCCCGTGGTAATCACTAGATCAGTCCACCCAGAAGGCGCCTACGCTGCGTCTGCAGGTTCGTGGTCGCCACTCGAAAACCTTTCTTCCCCATCGGTTGTCGGTTCTACGAGCGATGTGAGATGTGGCTTGCCCATTGCTATTTCAACTTGCTAATTCTAAGCTATATCGGTCACTTTAGTTTCCTAGGTGAGATCAGTAGCAGATACTCCTATATATTTGAAGCATTTACAGTTTACATGTTGGCAGGTGTGAGCTTATACTGAAACCTGAAAGGTTGTCCTTCCTTACAAGAAGTTCGGACGCATTTTACTGCTGTCGAATGTGGTGGTAAGATGAATGGGTGTTTATGTTATGGAGTATGTCTACGTAGTGTGGGGGTCCGATGCTACTGTATACTTCTTTCCCCACCTCATGGAAGGTGGATGTGAGTAGGAGTGAAGGGAAGGTGGGAATAAAGGGACGGGGAGGGGATATGTTGTTAAAATCCCGTCAAGGTAACTTCTATAGAAGAAGCAACCTAATAATAGGATGTAAATGTTACTCTAGCATGTTTTTAGAAGACGGTAGCTACTTAGCCCACCGACTTTGGGAACGGGTGTTTATGTTTGCTGACGCATTCCACTCTAGTATTATTGTTCCATGGCTGCCCGGTAAAACGTCACGTAGGTGCCTCCTACTCCTATTATCTATACATATAATAAAACTGTAGAGATAAAAAAATCTGTAAATGCAAGATATCGAAAAAAAAAATGACACAGGTTGGCTTGAAATTTTTTGCTGATCACGTTAAGCTACTTTTTAGACACTTTGTCTGTTTGTTTGTTTGTTTGTTTGTTTGTTACGGCACAAGTCCGAAAATACTGAACGGATTTTCATGCGGTTTTCACTAATAAGCTTAGAAAAACCCGGCGCAAAACATAGGATATATTAAATTTCAAATATCGTAAATTTTTTTTTCGTGAAAATGATTAAGATTTCATTATGAAACGAAACGGGATTTTAACAAGATGGCCGCTTCAAGGCTTCAAGGTAAATTTTTTTTCTTATATTTTGGCTCCACACAGTGTAGGTATTTAGCCAGTGTCAAAAGGTAAGTTTTATTTTGGCTACTAATCATAGATGAGAGAAAAAAATGTTACTCTGCTACACCGCTAATGACGGTAATTTTATCTCGGGTTTATCCGGATGCACAGATTAAAGAAAAAAACTCTGTTACTATTATGGCGCGAGTTCCTTTACGCCCGAACCTTCGCTGTTGAGTTGGCGCGCAAAAATATCTCTGTTGACTATCCTCGATGTTATTTTAGCGCCCCAACCCGGACACACAGTCAATTTGTTTGCCTGCTGCACGACCGACGTGGGCTAAATAGAATGGAGGAAGCAGTTATATTGCACGTCGGCGAATAAATATGTTTTACAAACTGTGAGAGTATTATTTGCGATTGCAAAAATAAAATTTAATAGTTTTAATTTATAATTCCTTATCAATAGGAAGTAAAACCAATTTTTTTTATTTGTCTGTTTATCTGTCCCTTTGAATACGGATCACGGTTTTTATAGTGGCAACAGAACTATATCATCTGTAAAAAAATCAACTGTCTAACTATCACGATTCATGAGTACATCCTGGTGGACAGACAGACAGATGGACAGCGGAGGTTTAGTAATAAGGATTTTTACCCTTTTGAGTACGGAACCCCTATTTTTTTGTATTTCATTCTGAACAATCCCCACTGCACTAAGCAATAAGGAAGTAATTTAATGCATGTTTATACTACAGTAAATAACAATTGGTGCGCCTGCATTACCGACAGTGTATCACACTTTTTGGGCTACGGCGAAATACCTTCGTCTGCGCTCGATGCAATGCAGATTAGAGAAAAACAATGTGTTCATCATGTAAGTACCTATACCCAAGGAAGTTATATGTATTTACATATAGATAAGTTTTTTCGTTAATCTGTGGTCCAAACTAAAGAAGAGGATAGGTGTGAGAACCTTCTTGAATATGAGCACGACACAGAGAACAAGGAACTTCGAAAACTAAAAACTTCTTAGACTTTTTATTATAAGTTTTAAGGCTTCACGCGATATCATATTTAGCCAATATTGAAACATGACTAAATTATTATTCATGTTTTCGATTTATTGGGTTCTGGTGAGGGCAAAATTCTTTATTGGGGATCTGGTATTATGTATTAGTCTTCAAAAATCTACTACCCGTTACCATTCGAAATAAGTATTTAAAATTGTATTTATAGTACCTATAATAGTAACATATTCAGTAATCTGTGCCTATTGACCCTTGCTTTTGCTACGCATTGTAAAACCTTTTTTTACATTGGCATTAGACAAAATTTGTATTTAACCAATGATAGGAAGTATTTTATGAAAACTGTTTAAAAGGGTAGGTTCTTAGACTTTTTATAATTATTCATAAGGCTTCACGCGATTATCATACTTAGCCAATATTGAAAATTACTTAATTAACATTTTTATTCAAGTTTTCGATTTATAGGGTTTTGGCGGGAGCAATGTTCTTTATTGGTGATCTGGGGGTCTAGCAAAGATCACAAACGCTAACGCTATCGCCAAACGCTAACTCCAAAAATGTATTGAAATGACATTCGTTACGGAAAAGTTAGCGATTTCCGAAATGTCATTTCGGAAGTATATTATGGAGTTAGCGTTTGGCGTTAGCGTTAGCGGTTGGTATCTTTGCTAGACCTCCAGGTCAAATGTATTATTTACATAAACTTACCACACGTTACCATTCTAATTAGGTAGATAAAATTATTTTTGCGCTACTGCTACATTTTTGATCGACCTCAAGGAAGTTTTAAGGTACCTGGGGGTCTAGCAAAGATACCAACCACTAACGCTAACGCCAAACGCTAACTCCAAAATGTACTAATATGACATTTCGGAAATCGCTTACTTTTCCACAGCGAATTTTCCACAGCTAATGTCATTTCAATACAGATTTGGAGTTAGCGTTTGGCGTTAGCGTTAGTGGTTGGTATCTTTGCTTGACGCCCTATAGTACTTATAGCTACTTAAGTTATAGACCCTTACCATTGCTACGCATTTTAAAACCTTTTTTATTTTGGCATTAAAGTAAGCCGGAGTTCGTGCTATTATTTGTATTTAGCCAATGATACGAAATATTTTTTAATACTTAGATATAATAATATGTAGGTATTCATTATGGCAATAAAATGGTATCCTCAAACAACATGGCGCGTAACGTTAGTTTTTGACTGTTTTTGATTTGTTCTTCTTCTTCTTCTTGCATATTGATATACGTTTTTAATAGTTAAAATATTTTAGATCTGTGGGCTTTTAAATAAACCACGGGAGAAAAAAATGATTGATTACTCGGTTACTTCAAGATGGTTATAGTTATAGTAGGTAAGGTAGGCTATCTTTGGGTGTAAGTAATAATTATGTAATGACTATTTAACCTACTTCCTCACTTTCATCACTATGTTGGTATGTTGAAAGTGCAGTGGGAATGAGACAGCGTGGAAAATAGTGGACATAATAATAATTATAACTGTCGATTCTTTAAGGAGTGGTGGTTTAATGTAATTCCTAATTGCATTAAGAAAATTAATTATCTACGCATCGTACGGGTATATGCATATCTCCAGCAATTTATAAACTTATTAATGACACTGGCTAAGTGTAGGTACTCAATACGTATGGAACCAAACTTAAGAAGGTAAAAAAAAATGTGGTAAATGGAACAAAAAGCGCGCGGAAAATATGTAAAACTGAGCAAAAAAGCATCATCGTGTGTGATTCTTCCATATTTTTCTAAACTGTACCTGCCTGCTTAGGTAACTACTACCTAAACAAAATTAATTGAAACTTCTGTTTAAGACCTGAGTGAAGTGCTTTCTTTTTGTTGTAATATGAAGAGGTACTTACAAAATTGTAGTTTTATGTTTGAAACTTCTTTTACTGTTATAAATCTATATTAAAACATTTAATTTTAGGTAATGGCTTAAATAGCTTCCACTCACGGCTATACTTGCGTTATACCTATACCTATGCTAATACAGGTTACTGTGCTCAGCTTCGAAAAGATTTATTCGATTTTGTTGTTTGGTACGAAATGCACGACCTATTATTAGACTATAACGTAAAAATAACATAACACATGCGTGCGAAGCCGCGGGCAAAAGCTAGTCCCTAATAAATTAATAGGATAGGGATAATACTTACAAATGCCAGTACGGAGGCGTGGTTGAGCTGCGTGTTGGAGGCGAGCGTGAGCCGCAGCACTATGAAGTGCACGAGGAACACGCAGTACGAGAGCCGCCCGAGCGGGTGCCAGCCGCGCCACTCTAGTAGGGACCGGAATAATGCTGCGGACATCGTACACCATGTAGATATATTGTTTGTTGAAATACCACATCACAAATCATAAATTAGCGGTCAAGTGCGAGTCGGACTCGCGCACGAAGGGTTCCGTTCCGTACCATTATCTTATATTATTATCGACAGATATAACAGATGGACAACGGAGTTTAGTGATAGGGTTCCCTTTACCCTTTGGGTACGGAACCCTAAAAACTAGCCGAATACAATTATTAGTAGCGAAGATGAGATGTGCGCGGACTGAGGTTTAAGCGGTGAGCGCATCGTGCGGAGGCTTGCAGCGCACTTTACAGCCGACATTGAGTTTGTTTCACTATTATGTTGATCATTTCAACAAATAATCAAAAGGATAACACGCGTTTCACACATTTTTCATCACACTTGCGAGGTAAATACCAATTTGTATTGTGATTAACTTTTGTAGAAAATGGGGTGGAGGCCTCTTTATTTCCGCACCTTTATTTAAATTTTTATGATCATTCGCAAACTTTCACCATTTAAGTTACTTACAAATATTTTATTGAATTATTATGAAACATCTGCCAATACATTTAAGTGTGTACTACTTCTAAATAATTGAAGTTAAAGTCTTAATTGTAACTTAGAGGAACGGGCAGCAAGACAGTCCAAATAAATGTAAGTAGGTACTCATACGCACATTTGCATCTAGTAAAGCAGCCGAGTAGGAAGACGTTGAAGCAGACCGCAACAAGCGTGCGATCCACCGCAGCATAGAGCGCGGCCGCCCACATGGGCGGGCGGCCGTCGCCCAGGAACACGGCGCCCGTGAATACCACGCAGCCGCCCAGCGTCAGGGATAGGTGGAACATTATGTTGAACCACTGCGGATACATCGAGATAGATAAACTATTGTACACACCATAAAAGAAATATTTTCCGCTTCTGCAAAGCGGCCGAGTCCACCACGCGAAACTATATGGGTGTTATATTGTATTCTATGTATGTATTTACAAACAAAAAAGTATCTAAGTAGTATATGAGTTATCTGGTTCCCATAGTACAAGCTATGCTTAGTTTGGGGCTAGATGGCGCTGTGTGAAATGTCCACACATATATATTATATATTATATATATATACCTACAGTACCCATCGCTCGCTTCTGGTAGCGATCGCGGTACGAACTCTGCTAGCGATGGGTACCGAACGGCAGAGCTCCCACTTCACTGACGCAACTTGACGTGCTGGTATGGTTGAAGCTGATTTATATCAGTATAAAAGAAAAAATTGAATCTGCCTTCAACAGAAATGCTTTTTTACGCTATCGTGACAAAGTGACCCCATATTTTATCCTTTACCTTTTACAACCGACTTAAGGATACACAGGTTGAAGTCACATATAGAAGGGTATCAATGATCGCAATGTGTTCACTGAATACTCATTCTTGTTTAAAAGGGTGAGAAGTCCTACACTGATGTCCCTCGAGGTGTAAGTATTGTGCATTTTGCTGCCAGCATCTAATTATTTTATTAAACGAATGACCTACGTATTGCAAAAGAGTTCATTCTCTTCACTACAAACTGGTATATACCATTTTAAAAGCACATAAGAATGATTTTATAAAGTGTAAACCACACTATCAAAACACTCAAAAGAAATAGCACTGAACATAATTTTTTAGCTATGCCAGGTTTACTATTTCAACCAATTAATTATTTAATATAGTACTAGTAGAATCATAATCATAATCATAATCATTTATTTCATAATATCCATTACAACAGAGATCCATATCCAACATAATATCCATTAGAACAGAGATAAATCCCTCCCTACCTTGAGCTGATGCAGCTTGACCACCCCTTCTTCCTGGATGTGATGCAGCAGGAAGGCGGTGGCGAGCCCCCCGACGTACCCCGGCAGGTTCATCCACATCGGGAGGTATAGCATCGCCAGGATGTCAGACCCAGCGAACCATGTGCGGAGAACCCTGACCATTGGAAGATGGACGTTTTAGACTACCAGTGGGTGTGCAGACATCATTAACAGCTTGAAGACCACTGCTGAACATAGGCCTCCCCCACAGGTTATTTCCAGATCGTCGGTCCACCTAGTGGGGGAAGATCCGCAAAGACGCAGCGCAGACCGGCCCCTCACTATGTGTTCCGCCCTGGTCAAACAGCTGGAGCCGATGGATGCAAGAGGCAAGCCGCCACTCAAAGTGACTCTATGAAGGAGGCCTATGTTCAGCAGTGGACATCTTCAGACTGATGATCGAGATAGCTTACTCGAGGTACGCGAACAAAGAAGTATAATGTGGATTCCTTTATTAAGGTTGCCACAAACTGGCCTGGAATGTGACAGCCTGCGGGCGACTGCCTTAAACATAAAGGTCCCGTCACACATCGCCATTGGCTGCTCCAGTTTGTTGGAACATGTCATTTACAAAAGCCTATGATTGTCTGCTAGTCTTCTTATTGTAGTCATGATCAAATCTAATAAATAAATAATACTTCATTTAATAAAAATTAACATTTATAATATTTTTTATTTACTTTCTTAACTATAACATTTGTTGCTTTGCTATCTTGCTATCTTGTTGTTTCTAATTTTAATGAAATTGTAGAAATTTGTTTATTTGTTTTTTTTTTTGTTTTTATTTTTGTTTGTGAACATGAGCCCATTTGTAGCTTGGAATAAATGAAATTTAGTTTTTTATCTGCAAACTTGGTCTACTCACTCCGGTGACTGGCCAGTGATGATCGGCGACAGATCATTCCAGTAGACCACGAGGCCGGCCGCCAGCGCAGACCCCGTCACCAACAGTACAAGCACGGGCGCTGCGGCGCCTCGGTACTTCATCAGGACGTACATAAGGAACAAACCGAATATGTGGAGCTGCATGTCAGCTGCTAAATACCTGGGGAAATAATAAATAAGGGTATTTAGAGGCTCAATATTCATGAAAATTCATTCATTAAATGTTTGAAGAATATAGTTGAGGCATAGTGCCGTCATCTTCAGCTCCGCATGAGAAATAAAGTCACTGATATGGCTTTTAGAATTAGCAAGTTGCAGTAGCAGTGAGCAGGCCATATGGCTCGTAGAACAGGTTTTAGAGTACCGCGGGGAGACGATGGATGCAGAAGGTGAGCAGCTATGGCCTATGTTCAGCATTAGACGTCTTCAGGCTGATGATGATGAAGATGATGATGACCTAGGTATTTAAGTAATATAACTGCGGTACTGTTCACAAAAAACCTTGTTTGAAATCTGTCATGGTCGATACATATAGTTTCCCATACAAAAAACATCAACGCGCTCGAGAATTGTAAAATTCTATTTTCAGCCAGAACTCACATTCATGATATCACGAACTTCAAGACACAATAAACGCATTAGAATACCTAGAACTAGGACACCATAAGTACAATAGAAGACCTAGAACTAATGTATAATCAATATAGAACTGACGACCGATAGGAAAGAAAGATTCTCGAGTAACCAAACCGGAAGACGCAGCGTCGACCCCTTCGCGGGTGGACTAAACAATGGATATAGGAGGCAAGCAGGCGCTCAAAGTGGCGCTCTCTGGGGAAGGCCTGTGCCTTTTTCGGCTGTTGATAACCTAGAACCAAATAAAGGATAACTCACCAAGTGTGGCCCATGCAGAACTTGCCCAATGGTAGATGGTTGTGTACGTAGAGCGCGTGGTACCACCACCGCTCGGAGCAGTCGGCCGCTTCCCTGGTGACCAGCCACGCCCATTGTGGGCCTGAGCCCAGCAGTGGGAACCATGCGATCGTGAACCACAGGGCAAACACTGCCAGTGGGGTCAGTCTGGTGGGGAAATTGTGTTTGTAAAATGGTGGGATATATTATGAACAACATCTAGGCGAATACTGCATGTGCATTAGTCTATGTAGTGGGGAAATAATATGTAAAATGGTGGGAGATATGAGCAATGTCTGGTCGTTCACCTTAGGAAGCGTAGTAATCAGTTTTTTTATAAGATCTATGTTTTAAGATGTCATTTTTGTAAGAAAACTTAATGAAACCGCTATACCAGCAGGCAAAGTGCACAGAACGCTGACGGCATTGTCCTCTTGAATGGCAACGCAATGCAATGCAATGCAATGCGCCCTATTTTTATATAAACATATTGAATATTTTTAAAAGAATTTTCTTTAAGGACCTCGACTTTAATTTGTGTCCTGTAATTCATTGTTATTGTTAACATACTAAACATTTTCCTGTAGAATTAGATCTTTACCAAACTTCTTATGTTTTTAACTATTTCGTGCTATAGTCGATCAGATTCAGTTTACAGTAGTCAAAAATAACTAAATAAGAATCAAGGAGGGGAATTACAAGTGGTCTACATAACGTTGTCCTGACCTGATCCACCGTGTGACGATGGCCGCGGCGCACTTGTATAATGTGACGGGGCTCCGCGCCGAGCTGATGAGGATGGTGTATGCTGTCAGGAACCCCGACAGGGAGAAGAATGCTTGCAGCCAGACGGGAGAGTTCAGGACCGCCTTCCAACCGAATTGGTCGTACATCTAGTAATTAATAACAAAACAGAAGAATATTATTCATTTTTATAGCAGTATCAGCGTAATCTACAGATTAATTTATTTTTGAAGGAAAAATTGGAATCACGAGCGGAGATTGAACCCGTATCCATCTATCCCTCAAGCCGTTACAAACTAATCTGGTAAACAGAAGAATTATACATCAAGAACTGAAAAAAGGTAATGAAAAGAATACGAAATGGCAAAGTTATGTCAACTAGTCCGAACGGCCAAGGAATTATGAAACATTCTCATCTCTTAATTTTCGCGGTATAGTGTTCGGCCACATTTAATTTTATCATAGGCTGAGAACTGAGAACACTTGATTTTGGAACTGATGCGATGTGGGCTATTTACACGCCCCTTTAGTTTGTACTCGATTAGACAGCTGTTTTGATCCTGGTCGTTGCCCGAGAATAATGTAAGCAAAAGTTACTATTTTTACGACTCTAAAGTTTGATGTATCTACCGAACAAGCCATACGTTTGGCACTCATATTTTTGCTTCACTGTGAGTCATGAGCGAGCGATCAACATTCATCAAAAGGTTAAAATTAAAATTAAAATAATTTTGCAGGTAGGCATATGAAAATTCATTTAATTGTTTATTTCAGTTTGGTGAAAAAACAAACTTAAGAACTTACATTCTCGATAAAGTGTGGGTTGTCCACGTATGAGTAGATGTAGACCAGCATCACGTGAGAAAAGATTACACACTGCATGCCCAGGAACCTGCAATCACACAGATAATATATATGTCACCGTCTTATTGTAAAAACCGTTTTTTTTATGATAATGAATGATGTGACGAGCTGGTCGTTCACCTGATGTCAAGCAATACGGCCGCCCATAACAGTGGCAGTGTTACTTGGAACTTTAAAATAATAAAGTTTTGCGTGACACTGCACTGCGCACCTCATCCTGAGATATCACCCAGTCTAGTAATCAGATTACTACACTGTGTAATCAGGTCATAAAGTCTCATTTGCCCAGTAATTTCACTAGCTACAATGCCCTTCAAACCGGAACACAGTAGTGCTTGCACACTACTGCTTGGCGGCAGAATAAATAGCAAAGCGGTGGTACCTACCTAGACGAACTTTGCAGAAAAGTCCTACCACCTAGTAAAATGTTTATAAAAAAAACGAAAATAAAATTTTATGTTATGCTATATCATATCTCAATGCGTGCTAGGGTGAAAATGGATCGAAAACTTTCGCAAAGATAACTTTTGGCTGGCGTATAGGTATTTCTAGAAATGTTGTTCGATATCATACCTGATTCCCTCTATGCAGGCAATATCTTTCATTCTGTCGTCGGATCTCGGCTTGGATCTGTCATAGGTCAGGATCTCCCAGTTACGCCTCAATGAGAACGCCAGCAGGTATTTGTTAACTGAAAGTATCAAATTTTAATCAGTAGACTACTTATTGAGATATTGAGTTATTATATAGTACATCACTTTCATTTCGAATAAAACTGATCTTTAAAATAACTAAAAGTTAACATAAAAACTTAATCGTAGATTTGCGTTCAAATAATCCGTTGTTGGCGACATGAAAGCCTTGAAAAGAGCATATAGGCATTTTTTTTTTGTACACATCGCTATTTTACTCTCACTACATACGATATCATAGTGAGAGTATGAGAGTGAGAAAACAATACATTGCATGCGCATTGTTCTGTCATCTCCACAAGATACATCATCTCTTTCCAACACTCGTATACCAACATCTCAGCATCCCTTACCGTCTGGTCGTCCACAGCGCACCCCAAGCAGGTGTAACGCAGTGGCGAGGCAGGCGAGTGCGCCGACCAGCGTGCAGAAGGCAGCAAGAGCTCGCGCTGCACCACTGCTTCGTGGAGACTCCTCTTTGGATGAGCAGTACCCTACTGATTGGACGGAGGCCTGAAATTGAAGATATTATTTAAAGCAGGAAAATTTCAAGAATTCTCAAACCCATTAGTAGGTATAATAAAAATAAATAAATAACGCCTAACCATCACATACATCGATCCTGGACCCTAACTAGGATTCCCTGTATCTAGGGACCCAGGAACTACAAGGACCATGGTCCCACAACACCCAGACACAGAACAAGTGTTTGAGTCTTGTTTTCCTGTGTACAAACTGTCGTTGTCGCGCGAATCGAACCCGCCGCCTCCGAGTCATGAGCCGACCTGATCAACCACCACACTACAGAGGCTGTCAAAGGTCACAATAAAGGTACCATACAGCGAGATAAGCAACATTAGGCCCATTTTCTTAGAGTTAGTGAACCACTGAAGCAAATGAAAGAAGAGAAAAGATATGCAGCACAGATAAAAAGTTGACGGATATCGATATGGAAACCATATACGAGTGCGTTCTTTTCGTATTTTGCGTTTTTAGCTAGAAACAAACCTAAATACATAGTTTTGGTCCCTTGTGACAGTCTACTATTACAAGATAAATAGATAGATATGACAGACACAGACAGTATTCTGACCTGTAGCCCGTACTTCGAGAGCGTGATGTTGACACATCGCTGCGCCGCCAGCTCCCAGCTCCCATCCTCCTCAGCGCCGCACCGTGAGACGCACACGCCGCGGTGGATCACTGACCGGTTGTAATGCTTTAGGGTCTGCTTGGAATACTCCTGCAATCATATCAGTCACGGATTGTTTTAACCATTTGCTCATTAAAAGTTGGTAACGAAAAATCTCTAGGTCTGTGTCAATACTTCAGTAGAATATCTTTCGTAACGGATTTTTTGAGATTTTTCCCACTAATCCGTCAACTTCCACTGTGTAATTTTTTTCTAGTACCTACTTAAGCTATGTATCTAAGTTTACCCAACGATTTATTATACAATGGACCGAGAAGGGGACATTTTACAGTAGGTACCTTAAAGATACCTGTACCTACCTATACAGAAAAATCAGCCAACGATCACGGAAAAATATCTGTGCACAGATTATTATAGGGGTTTTATCGTCCGATGAGATCAAAAGTCGAAACAACATCCCTCTCATGTTTTGGTATTGGTATATTGAGGAGTCATCGGCCCATGCTACTCTGCACCGCTATGAACTTTACGTAAGGCAATGTAATGTAATGTTTGATATATTAACCTGCTACATTACAACACTTAGCCTTACCTGTCGACAGCCAAATATCAGATGAACGGGTCTAGATAGTTGCACTTTTGTAAATTTTGTAATAATAGAATAAATAAGTTGATATCTAGGTAGGCAATAGGTAGCTACTAGCTAAGTACCCTACCTATTATTTATATCCGTATATATAGTGATTCCACATCTTCATCACCACATGAAGATAGAAACATAATCTTAGGAAAATTTGTGTATGTTGTAGGTACATATGGGGTCTATTTTTTCAAAAGGATTTTGTTGATGTGATACCTACCTATTTCCCTAATACCAAATTATTATCTCTATATTTGTACCATATTATGGCAATCAATAAAGTAGACAAGTAAATTGGAATTACAACATCTAACTAAGTTGACCTTGTACCACGAGTTACGACCACTTTACTTGTGCCATGAGAAGCAGATGCTAGATCAATACTCTGTTAATAGAACCGGTTGGGAAGGACGTTAACGAAATTTTTTTATGCGCGTAATTTCGTAATTGTTGTGTATGAGTTGATTGCATTATTTGGTTATTTGTTGTCTTGTTTTTACAGCAATTAATTGTCTTGTTTGATCAGAGATCTTGTTATTATGACAGGTGGAGGTTGCCTGGAAGAGATCGCTTTTAGTGATAAGGCCGCCGATTGTAATACCTACTATAAGTTGTTATGTATTATTTCTTGTGGTATACAATAAAGAGTTTATGTATTGTATTTGTGTTTGTGGATAACCAAACTACCAAAACCTTCACAAACCTTTAGCTTTAATTTCTAAATTAAAGGCCCGAACACGTCCACTGCTGAACATACGCTTCCCCCATCATAGATCTCCACTTTGAGCGGCTGGTCGCCTCCTGCATCCATCTGCTTGCTGTTTTCTTTCACCAGATCGTCGGTCCACCTAGTGGAGGCCGGCCTACGCTGCGTTTTCCGGTTCGTGATCGCCACTCGAGAATCTTTCTTCCCCATCGGATGTCAGTTCTACGAGCGATGGACGATTATTATGTAATAATCTAATAATAGAAGATGTAGGACGGAGGTATTTAAGTAGGTATCTAGTTGCTGTCGATCCTTGATCGCAATTGCATTGTAAACGCATTAGAATGCAGTCTGCGTATGTGGCGTCGTGCCAGAGGGTTACTCTATTGTATAGAAATTAGATGCTATTGCAATTTGATGTAGGTACATTTTATTTCCTTATTATTATTGATTTGTTGGCGACGCGTCAATATCTAATAGTTTGCCCGACTTTAAAAAGGAAGGGTCATGTATTGTTTATTGTTAATTTTAAATTGTCATTGTCGAAGGCAACGCGCGGTGAGGGGTAGCTATAGCTACCCGCCTTTAAAACCAGTTAGTCGTCGTTTGCGCCACCTCTACGCACGACGCGCGTTGCCCGTTATAATATTTTGTTATACCTACCTTCCTTCCGGTCAATAATAAAAAACAGTGAAAGTGCAATTTTGGATTTTTAATTACTTTTGCTGTATCGAGTGCTTCGTAGGCAATACATAGAGTGGAACTTGCCTATACCCCAGATAATATAATACCTACAGTACAGATGCCTCATCCCATACAACGGAATAACTCGGGCTATTTTACAAATTATTATTTTTCTGCAGAACGCAAGATTATCAAGCGACATTCATTGCTTGTAGGCGTAGTATTGGGACAAATGAATACACTGGACACTAACTAGTAACGCTCGCCACACGATCACAACATTTTTTTCACGTTCGGGCTATTTTTTGTTTGTACGGGATGAAACCCCACAAGAAACGTGTACTTAGTCTAGTAGGCCTTGTAAACAATAACGATGCAATATTTCTGACCACTTCAGCTCAGCAATAAATAAGACAAATAGACTTTACGTGTTATTGTGGTCAGTCCTTTGAAACCTCTCCTTGGCTTACATTTGAATGCCAGCACATTGTTTGAAAGGCAGGCCGGCCACTTGTGTGGTGTAGCTATTAAATTTGGTATAAGGTGTGAGATATTTAGGACTGTCATCAAAACTAATTGTTCCTACGTAGATAAAGGTCGATCGTGATCTTTTATGATATAATAATTAATTAAACAGGTAGGTATTGGTAATAATAAATACTTGACCTGTTACTGCGCCAAATATGGTGTGTGTCTACAATTCAGGTACAAAGTCTCCGTGACAGCGTCCGTGGTGTGGTGGTTGAGCAGGTCGGCTCATAACCTGGAGGTGGCGGGTTCGATTCCCGCTACAGGACAAGTATTTGTGCCCGAAAAAAAAAGCGCAAATACTTGTTCTGTGTCTGGGTGTTGTGGGACCATGGTCCTCGTAGTTCCTGGGTCCCTAGATACAGGGAATCCTAGTTAGGGTCCAGGATCTATGTATGTGATCGTTGGGCGTTATTTATTTATTATTTAAAGTTTAAAGATAGATAGTTTCTAAAGCCAACGCAGCTTTAATTATTGACCAATTTGGTATTGTGCATTTTGTGAATTTTATCTGCTCATTGATTATAATAAATAATTTAAGTACCTAACAACATTTGACTTGTAAAAGTGCTGTGTATTCATGTTGCCTATTTGCAATAAAACATTTTGATTTTGAATCGTTTGCGTTCGAGTGTGGTTGATTTTCAATTCAATTGATATGAGGATTGTAGGTAGGTACGGCTACGGTACCATACTTGTCCACAATGTTAGAATGAAGGTGTTCATAATAATTGTACAAAAAATATCATCATAGATCCCATTGGGGTAGGTGTTTGTAATTTAGAAGGGTGAAATCCTTTATCCTTTTAACAGTTTCTCTTCCAGCTTTTACAGCGTCATCTTCATCTACCCTAGGTACATGAAGCGAGTAGCCGTCTTGAAAAGTTGGAATGGAAGCCAGCAACTAAATCAAGGGCTGATCGGCCGGTGCCAGGAAAAAGCAATGAAAATACTACCTACCATTGATCTAATAATCTACAAAGTGTTCACCTCACCGCGACGAGGTCGGTGTCCGATTGTGTTACGGATAGATGTCAAGGTGTAGGTACCTATCTGCATACCTACCTGAACCAGGAATGGACTGGTCTGATGATCCTGATGATACCACGATTGCGGTATAATTGTTCGGGTCACTGAAGACGGTTCCAGCGGTGACGCCGCCGAAGGCCTACCTACATAACTACCGAGGTATCTACCTAATTCTAAATGAAAAATTTAAATAAGTACTTATTAGATTTCTACGAATACCTATGAATTTTTCACGCGTCCATTCTTTATTGTAAGCGTTGAGGTTTATTTAGGTGATATGTCTCTCACTCAGATCTAAAAATTCATCCTGGTTTATAGCAATTTGAGGAAATTCTTCGTAACCACAGTCAAGTTTTTCAATGAAAAAAAATTACCTACCTGCAGCAGCGTTAACGCAGTCGAAGGCTTGTCAGAGAATAGCGCAGCATCCACCATGCAGTAGACATCCCCCGAGCCTTGGCATTCGGACCAGGAGTCCAGGGCGTACAGAGGTGGCAAAGTGTTGAATGTGGTCTCTGAAAGGAGATTGACACTACTTTATAAAAAAACCGGCTAAGTGTGAGTCGGACTCACGCACGAAGGGTTCCGTACCATCCATCAAAAAGATTTATTTTTTATTAAAAAAAATTATAACGGCAACAGAAATTTTGGGTAAATTTCAACTGCCAACTACCCATCACCGTTCATGAGAATCCTTATACAGCCTGGTGACAGACGGACAGACAGACAGACAGACGGACAGCGCAGCCTTAGTAATAGGGTCCGTTTTATCCTTTGAGTACGGAACCCTAAAAACAAGCTAAGAAAATATTGATTTAGCGCTCAGGGGGTCTAGTAAAGATTACAATCGCTAACGCTAACACCTCACGCTAACTCCAAAAATGTATCGAAATGACTTTCGCTACAGAAAAGTTAGCGATTATCGAAATGTCATTTCAGTACATTATGGCACCATTCATGAACCATTATGACACAATTGAAATAACAGACTTCAGGCCCAGAGTTAGATCCGATAATGTAGCCAAATATAATGTTTAATAATGTCGCGTCGTTTGCCCTATACACAAAGAAATATTTCCCGACGCATTTCATCCATTTAAGTATTATTAAAGAGTTTCCGGTTTTTAACTCTTACTGCATCATCAGATCCTCAGCTCGCAGCTGGCACCACCCTAGCAATATGTAGGTACCTATGTATTTACTCTACCTACTGAATAAAAACATAATTAAGTAAGTATCTATCCAAATCAGTCTATTATATTAGGTATAGCTAGTACGTTACTAATTAAATCTACTGTGTGCTAGCTATCATATAGTACACAAAAAAACATTCTACAAAATAGTAAACACACAGGCGCCTTGAAGTCATTGTAAAAACTACAGACGATGTAAATATCTAGTTATTATATTACTACAATGACACCGATAAATCTAGGTAAGTCATCGAGGAACCATATGGGTTCTTTCCTCGATGAGGTAAATTTAATGCCTTTGGCGTTGTGGTTCAGCGGGTGGCCGCGGCTAGCGAGGTTCAGTTCCCGCTATGGAAAACATTTTATAAAATTGGATTAGGAAGGTTATTATGTAACGCAAATAAACTTACCATTTATGTTCACGATGCTCCCGTGAACAGGTTTCCAAATTAATAACAACACAGACACTGTAGATAGCCGCTCCATTTTCAGTGTAAATGTTCACTTATAAAAATAAAAACATAATGTTATCCATAAGAATATTAATAATGTAACTCATTTATCATTTATTTTTGTAAAGCTGACTAGATATTTTTAAATAAATTTATTCGTATCTCTTTCTAATTTTCTCAATAAAACTTGAGTAAAACTATTTTTTTTTTATTTTTGACCATTTGTTTATTTAATTACGACAAAACGCAAGCCCGTGCGTTGTAAAACTGCATATGTACAGCTGGCCGGTTGTCGCGTGCTTGCACCATCGCCCTTCTCTCGGTCTGTCGTCAGCTTGGTCGAGTGCGGGCTGGTTGCCACACTGTCGCGAGTGCGAGGTGCGTGATCATCTGCCGCTGTGAAATTATTGTGTGAGTTTTGTGAACTTTTGTGTGATGTATTGATTTTTTATAATCTCAGCTAAAGGTGTCAGTAATTGCTACTTGTATCGAGTAAAAGTAAACGCTACATTGAGATTTTTTAAAATATAATAGCACACATAGTTCCTGGACCCTAACTAAGATTCCCTGTATCTAGGGACCCAGGAATACGGACCATGGTCACACAACACTCAGATACAGTACAAGTATTTGCGCTTTTTTGTGTCCTGTTGCGGGAATCGAACCCGATCTGCTCAATCGCCACACCACAGAGGCTGTCAATAATTATCTATTTTATCATAATTAGATTGACCTACTACTGTACCTGGCATAGGTAACCACAACTTAATTTAGCACTACGTAATTCCTTTTTATTTCCAAGTGTAAACCCAGCATCTCTATTTGTGATGAACAAATAACTACACAAAACAAATTTATATTTTAGGGGTATTGTAAAAAAGACTTATATCAATTAATAAACTTTTTATTTTCATGTTTGTTTTCCAATTTCAATAAACTTATTTACACGATACGATGTTTATAATAATCATAACAAAAATATCGTTGTGTCCAACAACATACTTGTTCATTAAAATTAATATAATTATAATGATTATAATTAATAATATTAATAACCTGTGACCGTGTTGTGATCCGTTAAGAGCCGATAAAATAAAACAATAAGAACAAGTCGATAAATATTTTACTGACAAAATTGTTTGCCGAAGAAACGGTTGAGTACCTACATGAAATAAAATAATAAAAATAAATATATGTGGACATTTTACACAGCGCCATCTAGCCCCAAACTAAGCATAGCTTGCACTATGGGAACCAGATAACTGATACAATACTTATATACTTTTTTGTTTGTAAATACATACATAGAATACAATATAACATCCAGACGCAGAACAAACATCTATGTTCATCACACAAATGTTTGTCCTGGGTAGGAATCGAACCCACAGCGCTCAGTTCAGAGGGCAGGGATACTACCAACTGAGCTATCGGGCCCGTTAATAACTTAATTTTATAATCTACGAAATAGATCCTTGTCAACTTTGTACAACGTCCCCAATAATAAAGTGATTGCGAATGCATTTGCTAGTTAGCAATAATATAAATCTGAATTACATTGGTTACCATACATTGCTAGATTATGGACTCTTTTCTTTCTAGGCCTTATAAACGTGGAATATTTTTGGATTAGTTAAACCAATTTTTGTATTTTTTCGATCAAGTTCGATATGCCAATGACAAAAGAAGACAAAAGTTGGAGTAACTAATCCAAGCTACTAAGCGTTTATTAATAAGGCCGTCTCAGTTAAGAGCTAACTAAGAGATAATATAATATTATGGTGACGATGATGACAGAATTCGTAACAAATTTATGTAACAGTAAAGAAGTTACACGCGTGTATCAACTTGTCAAGGCCAAGTTCGAAAGAAAAAGGCAAACGCTCGCTTTCTATCATTTAATTTCTTAAACTCGCGTGAATTTAAGCGAAGCTATCGCTAAATGTAAAAATCATCATTAAAATAAAAATGACTAATAATCAGAAACCTTGCCTAATCATTAAAAATCGATGAAAAATTAATAGAACAAGACTAACCATTATCATAATAAACTTCGACTAATCAATAAGAATAAATCTAGACGGATCATAAAACTCGACTAATCATCATCTAACAAATCTAATCACAAACCTCGACTAATCATCAACGGATCACATCACAATAATCACGGCGGATCATACAGCACAGCACTAATACCGCATGGACCTGTCAAAACTGGTACACTTATGAAACCGTGCGGCGACCAACGTCCTTGGAGCTTTGCGAAACTTTAATGTTGTAAGCTCCAGTTTTGCTGACGGTGTATATGCAATTGATGCTTATTAACCAAATTATAACGCAATAGTATATTGGACGTTCTGAAATTGATGTTATTATTTTTTTTTCAATTGCCTAATCATTGATGTGACTGATCTAATGCCGTACCATCACTGAAACGAAAACGCTGACCACCTGTTATTTCACTTACACTACAAGTTCAAAATAGTGGTGGGAATGAGAAAACTATATACTTGCTTATATAGACTAAGACTTACATATCATTTTATGAAGAATAGTTTTGTACTATATTTTTTGCGCCTAAAAAAAGAATTAGTATAACAAAGCGAACGGAGAGCTGATTTAAAATATTTCATTTGCATATTGTGTAAAAAGTTGCTTCAACTAGTCTGTAGAATAATAACTATACTTTTTCCATGTCTGTTTTTTTGTTTTAAATTCTTTTGAACTCCAAACGGTTACGTGTCCATAGAAAATTGTGTAACAAATATTTTAAATAATACCACTTCAATACTTGCCATCCGCAATACCACGAAGGTCAAATTTTTAATTGATCACCACATTGTTAGTTACATAATCATACCACCATAATGACTTAAACATGGGTTAAATTTAATAATATCCCGCTGACATAATTTTAGTTTCGGGCGAAAACGAGACAAAGCATTCAGAGCCTTACTTATAAGCGCTGCTTAAAGTTAGTTAATGTTCCGTCTCAATTTCGCGCGGGACGTTTAAAATTAGTCAAAAGCTGACAGAAGATTTTAAGCATTGTCAAACTTAAAGCAGCGTTTACAAGTAAGGTCCTTAAGCGTTGACTAAATTTAACTAACGTTTATATATATTTTGACAGGTAAATACAATATTCGTAGTGCCGTCAACACGTCCATATATCAAACGCTGTGATTACACTGAGGTATACCAATAGTCAATACACAACATAATATACTTAAATGATGGAATAATTGCATAATTCAGTTTCCACACTCGTGTTTATAATATCAGCCAGTGTAAAGGGCACTTAATTAGGATATTGCTCTTCTAGTATTAATTATATTTTATAATTTTTTTGCTGTTGTATAAATGCCCAATGCCCTAATAAGTGCCCATTTATATATTAGTAATTCCTAAGCTATGTCAAAAGCGCGTTTTTTTAAATATGCGCATAGGCATATTTACAGTATGGGACCTTTTTTTATCTATCTATTTTAAAACTAATGACTTATATTATAAACACAATTGAAACCATTAATAACTATTTATATAGCTAAAAATAATTAAAAATATTAAGTGTTCTTCAATAAAATCTAACTTATTACATTTTAAATAACATAAATAAATACAGGGTGTAAACAATTGCCTGCCAAACCGTCAACGAAACCACGCTCCATTTGATGGAGCATCCTGTACATAAATCTAATTTACACTTTTCATAGCAATTTTTTACACCTTATACTGAATATTTACAATGTGTGCTGAATATGAAAATATTTTATTTAATATAACTATCTAAGCGAAAAGCGAATAATGGTTACCTAATTAGGACGCAAATCAATTAAGTTACTAATTATAAACACCCTGACAGACACTCGGGGCACCTACAGTTTACAATAGTGTGGGGTGTTGTGTGTGTGTGTGTGTGTGTGTGTTTTATGTAGTTTTGTTGTTCTTGTGTGTTGTTGTTTACTTGTGTTGAGTCTAACACGAGGCAACCCTACTTCTGTTTTAATTCCCTATCATTCCTTCGCCTTGTCAGGGTTATCACTTCGATAAAATATATAATACGTGGAATAAATAAAATAAAGTCAATAACTTTTGACAGAAAAACTTAATTCTATGCACGATTTTATGAATATACTTTATATTTAGATTTATGGCCGAAGTGTAAAGCTTAGTAAATAAGAGTTAGGTATAATAATTCATAATTAATTATGTATGCGCGCCAACTGCAGCAGCTCTATCGCCGTCTCTTTCATCTTGAATGTAAATGAAGGAGACAGATGCATTTCGAATCGAAACTTTTCAGATGAATTGTAAACCGGGCTGCACAAATCTAGTTTGGCCTATGTTTATGAAAGTCTAATTTTCTTAGAACCATCTAGATTTACCTAGTTTGTTCTAAACCTCAATTAACTTCCCAAAATATTAAAGAACCATTTTGGAACTAAAAGAATTAGGATTGCAGCCATTTATATGTATATAATCATTATTCACACTCGTTTTTAATATGTTTAACAAAAAAAAGTAGGCGATGTTTGTATAATATATTTATGTAACTTGTATATTTTTGAATCCTCTATTACATTTGTATAAATATACATAATAATTTATGTTACTTTTAATAATAAATCAAAGTCTATTAGATTTCAGACCAAACATATAACAAAAATATATAGTACTATATACAAGGTGACCTTGAATTGGTATGTTATCCCGAAATGGTGGGACTGGGACCATGATACCCTACAAGTTTTGAGAGCTTTACTTGAAACTGGGTGTTTCCAAACCTCAATGGTAAAAAATAAAACCACTCGCAAAATTGCACGCGCGATCGTTACGAGAGTTAACAAGATACCATCAATTCATTTCCAAACACAAGTCGTTGAACTCATTTATGTGTACTCGCTCAAGGACGTAGTTCAACCACCCAGCTGCGCTAAGGCTATTTTCGAACGTAAACTTTACATGGCATTTCTTCAATTAAAAAATAGTTTAATATTAAATATAAATTTAGTTAAATTGTGGAAGAAACATTGTCTACCTTGGGGTGTAGATTTAGCCCCTTTCGGGATAACATTTGTATGTATTCAAGATCACCTTGTAGAATTATTCAGCATTTTTCATAAGAGGGCATTTAGACACATTGGACTTTTTTTAAGTTTACTAGTACCGCTGTACTAAACTTAAATATCGTGGTACTAATAAACATACAAGTTTAATTCCCATCTGATCTAAGTTTGCGCTTTCTCTAGGACGTACCTAAATGTGTTGCAGTAGGTACGTCAGGGAGATAAGTGCTAACTTAGAAATTTAGTGCAAACGGGCATTACTTATTGCTGTAACAGCGCACTCATGAGAAAATCTTTGTTTGTTCTGCGAGTGTTCAATAACTATACTGAAATCTACAAAAAGGGCCTTACTTATAAACTCTGCTTAAAGTTAGCCAATGTTTAAAATCTTATGTCAACTTTTGACCGATTTGAAATGTTACGCGGGAAAACAAAACGGACCATTTAAAACACTGACTAACTTTAAGCGGCGTTTATAAGTAATGTCCAAGTTATTTATGAATATTGAATGTATAATTTGTTTATAAATAAATTGTTTAGTTATATAACGTATCTCGATGGTTTGAAGAGGTTTTTACAAACGTACGACCCAAGACTTCGTTTTTAGAACATAATAATGAAAATTGAAAATCATTATAACTTACTATTTTTCTATGGTGTTTTATTATAATTCGCATTTATAGTATCAGTGTGATTTATGTTAAAAACAATCCTGTAATAAGATATTTTACATATCAGGTGTGATTATATTGTTTTTAATAACTAATAACACACAATATTCATAAATTCTAATGAAGTACTTAATAAAAGCGCTACAAGTTCGTATAACTCGATATTTACAATACTATATTATAGGCACTCATGTTTAGAATACTATGTTACAGGATAAATAGGAGACACTTTTATAGTACGATTTAATTAATATAAATTTTAAAGTTTAGCTTTAGAGCAGAATTAATTATAACTAATTTTAGAATATAATTATCATCATAGGTTATATTTAAAGGGGCTTTTGTCGTCAATAATACATCAGATTATGTTTCATCTGTGCTAAAACCGTCAACCTCTAGCTAACAAGGAACGTTACGCGTGAAAGCAAGACAAAAATTCTAATATTAGTGGAAATTTCAAACAGCCCTTTCTACCCTCAAACTAAAGCAATGTTGTCCTGGGTGGGAATCGAACCCACAATTACTTATAGTACCGAAAAGTCCCGAACAGAGCTACAACCAACTGAGCCATGAGGCCAGTCGAATGAAACGGATCAACTTGCCGAGCGTTTGTAAAAAGGAAATTATACCAGGCGATACTAATATTTGACGTCACTTGCAAAATTACGACTCCTCAAATGTTTAAGCTGCTTATAAGGTGAGCATGCAGTTTTCAAAAACCACGAATTTTATAATGCACAAAAATCTATCAATTTCTTTCGACCAAATAATAAGTTTGCCATTTTTGTAGAAATCACAAAATATTGTTTTTAGTCACACGTTGTGCACATACAACATACAAGAATCCTTACTAATAAACAGAGTAGCGGAGGAACAGTAATTTAGTGTTTTGTTTCTCAATATCAATTTGAAATGAGCTAAGATAAAGCAAGACAAAACACTGAAGCAGCTATTCCTTTGTTATGCACTGTTTATTAGTAAAAGTTTAGTAACATATTGAGTAATCTGTGGTAAAGGGGTTTAGTGTGATCATTGACTATAATCCAGTTGGCCAATGATACAACTTCCCCTCATACGAAAATTAGTGGTGTGTTTCAACCGCTAATGCTATGAGAGGAAACGGGATGGTAGACAAAATTCTCATTCAATACTCAATATGACAAAGTTACAAGCATTTTAAAAACCGGAATACAAAGAGATAGCTAAAACGGCCGTGACGTCAGAGCTAGGTCGTTCATAGTACCTCATTACTAAGCTGTGGAGGTGCTGTTTCGCGAGAAAGGGACAGAAGATGCCCCCTATAGAAACATTAAACTTTAACTTAAAGTTGTTACTCCATGATTTATTTACCGATTTTACTTATTTTTTTACAAAATATTTCTCGATGTCTAATCTGACTAATAATAACACACGACATTTACATGATCCAAGGGAAAAACCAGTCTATCTATAATTTAGGTAATTGCTTTTCGGTGCATGTGTTAAGGCAGAACTAACTATAGGATAGGTCTCGCGTATCTAGCTCTAAACAATCTAGATTTTTACAAAAACTAATTACGATAGATTATTTGAGTAATTCACACGCCTTATTTATTTTAAATTTAGATAAATTTAACTCTCGATTACTCGTTGTTTTAGTATTTGTCCACACAATAAACATGCCTTGTTTACAAACTTGTTTTGTTTGTATAGTGACGTTTTTCCCTATATTAATTTTATGTTTTTAGTTAAATACAGTAGATTTTTTTACATCTACCCCCCTTACTAATATACGTTGTATAGTAAGGAATAGTTATTTAGTGTTTTGTTTATCTCTGTTGAGTTTGAAATGGGTAAAGATAGAACAAGATTAAACACTGAGTACCTATTCCGCTGTTACGCAGTGGTTATTAGTAAGAGGTTTATTCTGTTGTCGATGTAAATACGTTTACTTTGTTAGAAAAATTGCTTTGTCGTTACTTATTTTAATAATTGCAATCTCTAATTCTTAACAACTATGTTTTGTACAGAATGGTGTTTAAATGATGAGCGTTGACACAATTTAAAAAAGTTGTGTTTCATTTTTTTTCATATTCGTAATTAAAAATGTCGTCTTGGTAATTTTTATAATTAATGGAAGTCTATACCTAACATACTGCAAATAGTGAGTTATTTAGAAAAATGATAGGAATAACAGTAATATCTTACCAGTTATAGGTTTAGGAAATATTGTTTATGTCATAAAAGTACTCAATATAATGGCAGATAAGTTAAGAGTATTCGTAGTTATATTAGTATACAAGGTAAACTTCAATTGGTATGTTATCTCGAAGTGGGTGTACGTAAACTTAACTTTAGGCATGGAAATGATTGCTACTTTAAAATCACATTCATTTCATCGTTATTTATTTTCTCATTGTGATTTAACCTGTTCTTTTTCACAGCCTGTGATTTTTCATACGCCTAATGAATTTATGATCAATAGTGATTGACGATGCTTTATGAAAAGGAACAGAGACGTGATTTAGGAGCAACCCAGCAAAGTTGCGACCTGCTACAAATGATTACTAAGAAATTCAACGTTACTCTCTAGATCAAAGTTCATCGCTACATCACGTGCAGTGTTTATCAAAAAAACCAGGGTCCAGGGTCCTTAGTTAGGTCCCAGTTTGTTAACTTAAGCATAAACAAAATTATGTGTTTTGGTATTCACCGCTGATACTACTCTCGTATTATGAAATCCGAAGCCACGATTCAATAAGTGTTATTATCACTCTGTGATTAGTAGCAGAGTATGTTCCAAAAAGTAGCAGTGTGATTAATGAAAAATAAATTCATATGAATATTCACCTGCTCCTTGTGAAATTATCCATGGCTACTTAACATGGTATTTCTCCAAAGAAAAACTATTAATTAAGAAAAGTCGTAGAAGAAACGTTGTCTACCTTGAGGTGTAGATTTACCCCCTTTCGGGATAATATACCATTTCAAGTTCAGATTGTATAGGAAAAGGAATCCTACTTTTACCAATAAAACTATACCCAAAAGGAGCCTATTTAGTAATGCACCTTGATATTGTATGGCAAATAGAGATACGTAATCTCTTACTCCAAACATTCACGTTTTAAGAACCTAGTATTGGGGCCAATTTTAAAGGATTTAGTTGATAGATCTAAATCTTCTAAATCTTGCTGTTCTTGTCATACATACGGCAATGTAAGAGACGGATATATTTTTAGTATTTTAAGGACTGTCAACTAAAGCCCTCAAAACCAGGTCTAAAGACCCAAGTAAGGTTCCACAAAGGATAAATGGATACCTACTTAGTTTTGTCTGCGGAGTTAGACGAGGCTAGCTAGAAGTGTCTACCTTCTAAAATATGGCAAACGGCATATATATTGGCGTTACATATCGAATAAATATATTGATTTGTATCAGCATAGAGCCCCGATCGCCATTTTTTTATTTTAGAAAAACACAAAAAGTATGGAAGAGAATTTAGGCTTTATACAAATTTTGAAATTGTAGTTCCATTACCGTTTTTACAGTGTTACCTTGTCCAACTGAAATTAGGGTAAAGTATTTTATAGCGACCACATAAGAATGACTAATTAGAAATTATCAGAGCTTTCTATTATGGTCTCACTCCCACTAACTTAGTGGTGGAAGTGAGAAAACAATATCGGTCACTTTCGTCAGAAACGCTTTTTAATGACGTCAGTATATAATAATATTACCCCTGCAGTAATAGGTACATGAGGGTGGTTATATAAGGGTTGTGTTCAGTCGACTCCAGCGAATCCCTGCGAGCCTTCGATCGCCTTGATCAGCTTTTCCCGAAGCTGTTGGTAGCTTTCGTATGGAGGCAGATCGATCCGGTTGAAACTGGATACAGAAAAAAAAAATTAATAGAGTTCTTTTGATGTAGTAACTAAAAATTTAGATCACGAGCGGGATTAGAGCGATCCATTCCTAAAGCCGGGCTCAAGAAGCTAAGTAAGCACTTAGCAAAAGTGACAAGTGATCACGTAATTTAAAAAGAAATGTGGACATTTCACACAGCGCCATCTAGTCCCAAACTAATCAAAGCTTGTACTATGGGAACCAGATGACAAAAAAATACTTGTTATAGGTACTTTTTATTTGTAAACATTCTTAAAATACAATCTAACACTCAGCCGGGGAAACAACACCGATGTACATCACAGAAATGTTTGTTCTGGGTGGGAATCAAACCCACAACCTGCAGTTCAGAAGGCAGGGTTACTACCAACTGAGCTATCAGGTCAGCATATATTTTTTAGCTTTTACAGATTTACGCTTTACCACCAACTCGCTAATGGTAAGCGACGGTGAGGCCGAAAGTAAAGCATGTAAACCTACAAGGTGCCTATTCAATATTCACTCTGGTTAAAGGCTACACCGATTATAAGTCCCAATATTTATGATTTTTATAGCAATATCGCCTGCTCGCCATTTATGTTGATGCCAAATCTTTCCAGTCCAAGAGCTTGAAAACATCCTCTAATGCATTTGTGAACAGTTGAACCGACGACCTTGTTAAAGCCGCGGGGAGCCGATGGATGCAGGAGGTGAGCAGCCGCTCTAAGTGGCGCTTCCGGGGGGAGGCCTATGTTCAGCAGTGGACGTCTTCAGGCTGTTAATGATGATGATGATGATGATGATGATGATCGCCTGCTCAGCCTAATCTACAGATCTATTTATAAAGGAAAAATAAGATTCACGAGCGGGGATTGAACCCGCATCCATCCATCGCTCAAACCGGGATATGCTTTACTTAAGCTACCGTGACAAGTGGTCTCATGTCCGAATTTTTCCTTCACAAATTAATATGTTTTTTATTTTTATTTATATGAGAATGAATAGCGTGACGAGCTAGTCGTTCACTTGATGTAAAGCGACACGGCCGCACATAACAGTTGCAGTGTCACTCGGAACTTTTAAATAATAAAGTTTCGCGTGACACTGCACTGCGCACGTCATACTGAGACATCACACAGTCTAGTAATCAGATTACTAGACTGTGTGATCAGGTCGTAAAGTCTCATTTGCCCAGTAATTTCACTAGCTACAATGCCCTTCAAACTAGACGAACTTTGCAGAAAAGTTCTACCACCTAGTAAAGCTAAAATGTTTATAAGTTCCACTTACCAAGTATGAGCCCTGGGATAGTTATCCGGCGCGCCCCATTTCTCTATAGTGAACAGTTGCGGTCCGTTCGATCCGTACAGCTCCTTGAACCCGTTCATCGGCACACGAGATGTTCCCGTCACGAACTGAAGCAGCCGCGACCGCATCTCGTTCGAGAATGACAGGACCACCTGTGACAAATCAATAAATAAATAATAAAATACCAAAACCAATAAAAACCCGTACACCTAAAGCCTGTCACACACGTAACTATAATATATGATTGAAATGTGAAATGACTGAGTAAATAAAAAAAATAGTGAGGAACAAATGAGTAAATGAAATAATAAGAACAAACTCACCCTCCAAAACCACTGCACCACAATATGATTAGCGTGGTAGTCTCCCTTATACAGGGTGTTGGCTCTCCAATCCCTAACGTCGATATGCTGGATGCCGCACAGCAGAAGTTCCAGCTCGTTCTCATCGAAGATCTTCAGGAGAGGGAGAGGAACCAAGGCTCCGAGACCTTCGAGGAAGGCCACCATCTGTTCCTGGACTCGGGAGACGAAACGCCACTGGATGACTAGCCTGTGGGATGGAGAATGAAGGTTAACAATGTCTTAAAATTGTTAATAGGCTATTTTCTTTTAGCCACTCGCAATATAAGGTGACTTTGAATTGGTATGGTATCCCGAAATGGGGGGACTGGGACCATGATACCCTACAAGTTTTGAGAGCTTTACTCGAAACTGGGTGTTACCAAACTTCCATGGTAAAAAATAAATCCACTCGCAAAATTGCACGTGCGATTGCTACGAGAGTTAACAAGTACTATAAATTCATTTCTAAACACAGGCCGTTAAACTCATTTGTGTGCACTCGGTCAAGGACGTTCAACCAACCAGCTGCGATAAGGCTATTTTCGAACATTAACTTTACATGGCATTTCTTCAACGAAAAACTATTAATTTAGTAAAGTCGTAGAAGAAACATTCTCTACCTTGGGGTCTACATACCAATTCAAGGTCACCTTGTATAACAGAAAACACATAAAGCCAATTGTTAAGAGATGCTATTTTATAATAATTGTAAGTGCACAGATATTATAATAGTAAACTACAAGTATGTAAGTGTATTTGTATTGTATGATTATTGTAAGTATTTAGTGCCATACTTAATTATTTTTTAAGTGTTAGATAGTTAGACAGTTACTGTACACCACCAGCCCCTCTAGTTCATCGATGCAATTCTGTCCATTCAAATGTTGTCTGGAAGAGATCGACCATTGTGATACTTTTTGCAAAAAATTTTTGTTGGTTAGGTAACTACTAGTGTAGTAGGTAATTTATTATTTATTAATTTTTTACAATTACACAAAAAGCTTACAGTTACAGTAGGGTCAAAACACAGGAGTGGATTATAAAATATGTTTGTAATAAGTATCTGTTGGGTATATTTTCGTCACTTACCATCAGGGCGATTATTCTCTATGGTATATGATTTCACACGATACGAAACCACGTCGTTATCGTGTCTTGTTCAAATCGTGTGACAGCGTTAGGAATACTTTCACTTTACATTAAAGTTATCTTTATTTTGAATAAAATATATTGACATAAGTGGTCATATCTTTTGATGTGTTGATGTTTCGGAACGCGTCTCAGTAAAACATATGATTTTTGACAGTTCTAATCGCGCCAATTTCAAATTCATTTCGCGCAGTTTTGTTGTCGTTTCATAGAGAATAGCCGCGCGAAATGAATTTGGAATTGGCGCGATTAGAACTGTCAAAAATCACATGTTTTACCGAGACACGTTCCGAAACATCAACACATCAAATGATATAACCACTTATGTCAATATATTTTGTTCAAAATAAAGATAAGCTCCTGCTTTCGTTCCAACTGAAGAGTTGATTCCGGTTCCTCCTACCGACCTTCCATTTTCATCAATGGATGGCCCTTTCACTTATGATGAGCTCTGTGCTGCATTAAATCACCTTAAAGACTCTTCTCCAGGATTGGACGGAATCCCTTACTCATTTATTTGTTGGTCCTCTACTTCTACCAAAAAATTTTTTATTACCATTTTGAATAAATTTTTTGAAAAATGTGACGTTCCTGATGTTTGGAAACATCAGATAATTATCCCAATTCTAAAGCCAGGCAAAAATCCTTCAAGCCACTTATCGTATAGGCCAATTGCGTTATCAACGGTATTGGTTAAAATTTTTGAAAATCTCCTCAAAAATAGACTTGAATGGTTATTAGAACAAAGAGAAATTTTATCCAAGACCCAGTTTGGATTTAGGAAAGGTTTTGGTACTACTCATAGTCTTGGTGTCTTTACAACTGATATTCGTCTGGCATTTTCTAGGAAAGAACATGTAGTAAGTGTTTTTCTGGATATTACAGGCGCGTATGATAACGTTCTCCTTCCTTTACTTAGACAAAAAAATGATTCATCTTGGTCTGCCTAGAAGGATGACACATGCTATTTATAGGCTATTAATAGGTAGACTTATATCGGTTAGATATCAAAACCATCTTTCTTCACCTAGGTTGGTTTGGAGGGGTCTGCCTCAAGGTTCAGTCCTAAGCCCTTTATTATATAGCTTGTACACTTATGATCTTCATCAAAGTGTAGATTCTTTTTGTGATATTCTTGAATATGCGGATGATATTGCTCTTTACTATTCATCTAATTCTCTTTCTGATTTGGTGTCCCGTCTTAATTCAGCCCTTATGTATAAGGGCTGAATTAAGACCTTAACGACTGGTTAACCAACCATGGCCTGGCGTTAGCTTCTGATAAAAGCAAGGTGGTTGTCTTCTCTAGAAAGAGATTCATCCCTGATGTTCAAATCTGTATCAATGATCGATGTCTTGAAGTTAGCAATCAAGCAAAATTTTTAGGTCTGATCTTAGATTCTAAGCTATCAGGCTCTTTGCACATAGACCACATAAAAAATAAATGTGAAAAGAATGTGAATATTCTTCGTGCTCTGTCTGGGGTTTGATGGGGGTCTCATCCGTTTAGTCAAAAGCTATAATATATAATGCAATAATTAGAAGTCATTTTGAATATGCTACATTTCTTTTAGAACCATGTAGCAAAATCTCATTTAGATCCCTCGATTCTATTCAGTATATATGTCTTCGTATAATATCAGGAGCTATGAAGTCTTCACCTATCAACGCTCTTCAAGTGGAGTGCGTCGAACCTCCGCTTTTTCTTCGTCGTCAATATCTTAGTGATCGTTTTTTCTTTCATGCTGCTCAATTTTCTCGCCATCCTTTATTGAACAAACTTTACTCTCTTTCTATTTTGGTAAGTTCATCAGACTATTGGCGTCATAAAGACCCTCCGTGCCTTTTGAATTCTTTTAATAAACTTTCTAGTATGTCCTTTTCATTATTTCAATTTTCAATTCATCCTCTTTTTAGTGTTCCCTATGAATGTTTAATATTCCGACCTAATATTATTTTGCATTTTGGTATTGATAAAAATACCCCTGGTGCGGATAAGATTTTTCAGGATACTTTAAGCCGTCAGTGGCCCAATTGGGTAACAATTTTTACAGATGCGTCCAAATTATCTGACTTAGCTTCAGTTGGTTCTGCGGTCTGGATCCCCAAATATAGAATAGTGTTAAGTCATAAATTATGCCCTCCATATTCATCTGCTTATTCTGGTGAGTCAGTGGCTACCTTGGAAGCAGTTAAGTATGTTGAATCACATAAACTAAATAAATCCATAATATTTTCTGATCCCCTTAGCTGTTTACAAGATATTCATAAATTCCCATTTAGGTCCAAAGATTTATTACATTCTAATTTAAAAATCAGGGAAATTTTGTACAGATGCTATTCTTCTGGTATTGATGTTGCTCTTGCCTGGATTCCTGGGCACTCTAGTATAGTGGGTAATGAAACTGTCGACAGTTATGCTAAGCAAGCTGCTGATATAGGTCTTCAGACTTACTCCAAAGGTTTCTCTCATGATTTACGTAGTTAAGCTGGCAAACAGCTCTATGAAAAGTGGTCACAGGTCTGGAACAGAGCTAAAAGAATTAAAGGCAAACATTATGGTGACATTCAGTCTGAAATCCCCGTAAAGCCATGGTTCTTTAAATATAAAAAGGCTGATAAATGGGTAACTTCTACTATAATTCGTTCTCGTTTGGGGCATGTTTGTTCTCCAGTTTTTCTTGCCAAAATCAGGGTCAGGGATCATTCTCGTTGCGAGTGTGGTCTGGATGATGGCACTTTAGACCATATTTTTTTCAGCTGTCCTAAATTATGCTCTTCCCTATATGAAATGTTAGAATCCGATATCCCTCGTCCTATTAATCTTAAAACTCTCTTGACATTTGTTTTTACTCCTTTTGTTTATGTTTTATCTAAATTTATCAAGGCCAATAATATTCGTCTGTAAGTAATTTAAAGTCTCCTACATATATAAAATCAATACCTAATCCAATTTTTTTATTTATTTAAATAAAGTTATTTTATACCGGGGTTTTGCTGTATATACCGTACACTGGCCTCACTCCGACACTGGCAGAAAAACGTCAAACAGCGTTTAAAAGCCACTAATTGAAGAAGAAGAAGAAGATAACTTTAATACAAAGTGAAGATATATCTAGCGCTGTGACACGATTTGAGCGAGACACGATAACGACGTGAGATAGTGGTAAGCGCAAGCTTATGCAACAATAAAAAAAATTGGTGTGCAGTAGTGTTCTTTTATTGTATTATATTCACACATATACCACACACATATATCCTCATCATTCATCATTAACAGTCTGAAGACGTCCACTGCTGAACATAGACCTTTCCCAGGGAGCGCCACTTGGAGCGGCTGCTCGCCTCCTGCAACCATCGGCTCCCCGCGGCTTTCACCAGTACCCCTAGTACGAGTTTTCCAATACGTGAATACGCGCGAATCCATTTAAAACTTGTACTGACATTTAGTTCATCAACGTGTCCGCTAGGGGCGCTGCAGAGAAATGTATGGGAGAAAAGGGAGAATCTAGTTTTACTAACTATCGAAACTCGTACTATATTCATACATTCCCATTCCGTTTTTTCTATGTTCTATGTAAATAAAGTGTTTCTTTCTTTCTTTTTTTTTCTTTCTACTAGGGGCACTGGTGGGATGGGGGTGTCCTCCGTACTTGATATACTCGTCCTTGTTGTCCTGGTCGACGCCGACGGCGGCGCCGGCCGGCTTGAGGTCGCGCTGGATGGTGGCCCCGAGCTGCTCCTCGTCCACCGAGAACGTCAGGTACAACTCCGACGGGTCGTTCTCCTGGGGTGGAAGTGTTTGGGCTCAATAACGATTAACCTCTGGAATACCAAGCGTTTGACCTTGTGCACTTTGTGATTTATCTGCTCAGTAATTATAATAATTTTGTGTACCTACCGTCATTTGACTTGTAAAAGAATAGCGTATTTGCAATATAACGCTTTGATTTGATTTGATTTGATTTGCTATGACAATACAATGCATGCGTGTTCGATTTCGAGCCGGTGCGAGTTTAAGAGTTCAACACGTATTTTGTAATTTGTCTAAATGACACAGAAAGCGGCATTCGTCTCGGTATATTAAAAATCTGCGATCACCAAGACCCCTGCCAAGCATCGTGATTATGACCGGAGAGAAAACTCACTATAATAAACGTCCAGAATGACGTTTTACGGGGAAGGTCATGTCCAGCAACGGACGTCTTCTCAGTCTTCTCGTCAGCTGATGTTCTTCGATTCGATCGTTGTAAATTTTAAAATGCTTTGCTCTTGTGTTACTAATTTAATGCTCTATTGCGTTTAACTTAGTTGAGTAACAGTTTTTTTTAAGATATGCAAAGACAGAGACAGTCAAATATTTTACATCAAAGCTATCCAAGCAAACGCAGTTATTTGTTATGGTAGTACTATGAATGCACAAAACACCCCGAGGGGGATGTCAGTGCAGAGAGCCTAGTCCGAGTTTATTTAATAGTTTTCAGGTCTCACGTTGTATAGTGAATGATGCGTTTGTGTATGGTTTCACGATAAGCGCCCCTAGTGAGCGATTATTTGTAAAACGGTGAGGCGAGGTCCGTGAGTTCCTTGTAACCGACCACTCACGAGTCGCTGTGAAGCGTTTGAAATATCGAGTCCCGGAGTATCTCACGGGTTCGCATCTATTCTTGATCTAGTAGTCGATTCAGGGTTCTCACTGCGTTTATTTCACACTCGGCATCGTCCGAATATCTTTAGAATCAGGACTCGCGTTCGATTGCGAACGCTCAATTGTGAGCTCGTCTCTTTCCAATTATTTTTACGGCAAAACTTGGACTATAGACTCTCTGGACTTATCACCACCATGTAGAATAAGAATAAGATAGTGTATCAAGTTACCTTGATCCACATGAGGGAGTTATAGTACTCGAGATCGACGGACTCCATGTCGTTCAGCTCGATGGTCTTACCCAACATCATCTTGTAAAATGGCCGGATGAAGAACGCTGGAACAATGCAAGCACTAATGTAAGTCGAACAATGGGCAGGCGACATCGCTCGTTGTAATTACAACCGATGGGGAAGAAAGGTTCTCGAGTGGTGACCACGAACCGGAAGGCGCAGCGTAGGCCCACCAACAGAACTGCGGGAAACAGTTTACAAGAAGCAACCAAGTGGCGCCTTCTTGGGAGGCCTATGTTCAGTATTGAACGTCTTCGAGCTGTTGATGATGGTGACGTTATTTTAGGCACTATGACCTATACTACCGAAAAAAAAGTGAAATATGCACACTAATTTCTTCGACATATTTACATTAATTCCTATTTAAACAAAGGGGGTTGAATCGTTTTAGTTTCATGCTGAGTACTACTTGGGTAATAACATCGTCTCAATATTTTTCCAGTTATTTTGATTCAACCGATTAATAAAATTTCTGTTGGAACAAATTAAAAGTAAATCATCTTAAATAAAAAGGAATTTTCGATACCAGCTTGTAAAAAAACAAAAATGAGGTTTAAAAAAATTCATCCAGTTTTTTTTTTATGACAATGAATGACATGTGGGCTGGTCGTTCACCTGATGTTAAGTAATTCGGCCGCCCATAACAGTTGCAGTGTCACTCGGAACTTTAAAATAATAGTTTCGCGTGACACTGCACTGCGCACGTCATCCTGAGACATCACACAGTCTAGTAATCAGATTACTACACTGTGTAATCAGGTCATAAAGTCTCATTTGCCCAGAAATTTCCCTAGCTACAATGCCCTTCAAACCGGAACACAGTAGTGCTTGCACACTACTGCTTGGCGGCAGAATAACTGGCAAAGCGGTGGTACCTACCTAGACGAACTTTGCAGAAAATTTGCCCAGAAATTTCACTAGCTACAATGCCCTTCAAACCAGAACACAGTAGTGCTTGCACACTACTGCTTGGCGGCAGAATAACTGGCAAAGCGGTGGTACCTACCTAGACGAACTTTGCAGAAAAGTCCTACCACCTAGTAAAACTCATATTGTCTGATTCGGTTGAAAATTACGTAAATGACTACAAAAATCACGAAGAACATATAAGTACTCATACGTACAAAAATGCAAACCCCCAGATAATATAATACCTACAGTACAGATGCCTCATCCCATACAACGGAATAACGCGGGCTATTTTACGAATTATTTTATTTCTGCATAACGCAAGATTACCAAGCGACATTTATTGCGTGTTGCCGAAGTATTGGGCCAAATGAATACACTGGACACTAACTAGTAACTCTCTAGACACGATTACTAAATTTTTTTCAAGTTCGGGCTATTTTCCTTTTGTACCTGATGGGATCCCATGATGCAAACATAGAATCAAGCATAGCACGTCCTAATTTTGTCAAAGTCTGTTAAAAAGACATAGAACTCTTGCGTGAAAACAGAATCATACTCCAGCATAATATATAAAAAAATTACAGCCTCAAAATTCTGACACCAGGGCTGATCACTTGCGTACACAATAGAACAAGTATCACCATTAACAGCCCTAAGACGTCCCCTGCTGAACATAGGCCTCCCCAAAAGCGCCCCTTTGAGCGGCTGTTCGCCTCCTGCATCCATCACGTTCATCGCCGAGTATACAAAGAGTAAATCCCTCACCATCCAAGAGTTTCCCATGGTAGACGGCCATTCCGGCGACCCTGCCGATGAACCGGAAGTAGTTGAGATGCTCCTCGTTACACACCCCACTGTTGGGGTTGATCTGCAGCGTGTAGTTGTCCATCGCACTGTACTCGAACAGCCCGTAGTAGGGGTTGAACATTTCCTTCGACAGCAGGAAGAACCATTCGCGGGCTAGCCCACCGTAGTCTAAGGGGAAACGAAAGGCAGAGTGTTTGAATTGCGCCCGAAGTTTTGTGAAAGAGCTGTCTAGACGTCTAGTAGAAACTCAGACTAAAAAGCTGTCTCTTACCTCGGCCTAAAACTAAATTTGCCCATTCAACGAGGTAATATCGACAGCACTTTTCGACAGAGTTTTTTATTTGAACATCAAAAAGCGGAGGAAGCTCTAAGACATGACATCTAATTACCAATAATCTAACATCTCTGATACAACACCCCAAGCATAATATGCGTAGTACACATCATTCAACCCCCACCTTCTCATAAAAATGTCCTCACATTTGTCGACAAAATTTTTACCTAGGTACTTAAAAAAATAAAAAACAGATTTGTGGTGTGTACATTTCTTTATCGGATTTGCTTTTCTTTTGTGTTATATTAAGTATACTTTCCTTCTGTGTATAAAATTACTACATTGAATATTTATTTATAACCTTAAGCAATTAACTACACACACTCTTGATTTTTAATTTCGATGTTATTATTATGGTTGCTACTTACAGTACTTACCCAATACTTGTTTTGCTTACCTCAACTTTTTTGTATGTAACTACTTACTTGTATTCTCACATTTTGTTTACTTACTTACTTGTTATGTTGCTATTTTTTATTTATTGTTATATTTTTGTTTAATCTAACTAAAACGTATGTGTCGCCGCGAGCATAATCAGCTGTTTAATTATTATAAAATATTCATCATAAATCGAAATAATCATTTGTAAAAAGTGTAATTATAAAACCCATGAATTTATTTGAGATCATGTGCTGTAATCACGTTGTAAATAAGTAACAATTCAATTAATAAGGTTGATTTAAATCGGAAACAAATTATGTAATCAAGCGAGTTTCTTTTAACTATTCAAACAAATCTCTTTAGCTTTATTTATTCTGTGTTAACAGTCGAATTCATTGTTGGTATGTAAAACTGCCATGCCTAATTATTACGGATTTATTTGGAATTAAGTGAACTTAAAAGTGTTGTAAGCATTCATATTCTGTTGGATTTAAAATGGCCCGCACCAGCGAGTTGCGGTGGTTGAGTAAGTTTCCTTTTAACTTCAAACGAAGTACTTTGGCTTTGATTGCTAGTAATTTAAATTTCCTAATATTAATAAAGATTTTAAATAAGCTTTTTAAGTAATTTCCAGCCGATTGCTATACTCTTCTTCTTCTTCTTCTTTAATGGCTTTCTATCGCTGTTTTGCAATAATTCTGCCAATGTCAAGTGAGTAAAATTTGTACGGTTATGTCAAGTCAAAGTCATATTTTGTCAGTCAAAACGCCAACAGTAAAATGGTGGATATTTTACTGAAGGCTCTAAAAAAGGCCGTTGAAGCAAAAACGAAAATGAATGGTTTTATGATCTTGAAACCATTTGCCAACACTCGTGCACATTCACGAACACTTAACGGAAAATAATCCACCCTTATTACACATTAAAGTTCAAGATACACTAGTTTTGAAAAATAAATTCAAAATCCACAACCGCCATTGTCGGATTTTCTTCAACGACCTTGCTATACTCTAATATGTGATAACTACTGTCTGATTCGGGACGTTCCAAGCGCTCGCAGCGCCGCCAATTGACGTTTATACAAACTAAAATGACATTTTAGCGATGGCGCGTAACATGGCGGCGGCCGACCGCTTGGAATGGAAAACGAACTGACAGGAGCTCACTTTGCTACGGATTTTCGCGCGATAAACATTGTAAGCAAAGCTCTGTAAATTTCTAATAAATTAATGATTTAAATTCAGTGTTTTAAAGTTATTTCTTTAAGTAAACATTCTAGCTTGTTAAAATTACTGCTTTACTTATTCTGCATTCAATGATAAAATTATTAAGCTGAACTGCAGGACCGAACGGCCACAAGGTCGGCGGTTCTGCACATTTTTAAAAAGCCACTTTTATTCGCTTCTTCGTTATATATCATATATTTAATGTAAAGATACATGTATATTTTTGTTTATTGCTGTAAGCTGAGCCGTGACGACACCGAAACGGCCCAACGGAAGATCAGCGCTGGTTTTACGACCAGCATTATACTGAGTTGGGACCGATTTGTGGCAACTGGCAATAGTTTTTTATCTATTTTGTTTTATAAAAATATTTTACTAGTTTATTAACTGTTGTAGTTGTCATGAATAAACATTCTTTCTTTCTTTCTTCTTTGTTTTTGGGCGACGAAGAGCGACTTAAACGCGGTTTTTTATTTATAAGTTACTTGTTGTTGATGATGATGATGATGATGATGATGATGAACTCACCCAGTCCGACTTCCGATTCGAACTCGACCCAGAGCTTGGTCTTGAGCAAGTCGAGGCGGCTCACGGAGCTGATGATGCGGTACGAGTCCTCCAGGATGCTGGACCGACGGACCTTGATCTCGAACTTGTTCGGGACGTTGCTCTGGAATAGGACCATTCACATCTATATATAATAATATATATATAGTAATATAATAATATTGAACCTTCGGGCTGTTAACGATGATTATTTTTTTACACGGCTGCCCATACCAGTTGCAGTGTCACTCGGAACTGACAATATTAGTTTCGTGTGACACTGCACTGCGCACGTTATCCTGAGACATCAGCAATTCAGCACGGCCTTATTACTTGACTTTGCAGATCAGGGCACATTGCGCGAAAATGACAAACACCCCGAAGGTTCACTGCTGAACATAGGCATCCGACATAGAGTGTCACTTTGACCAGCTGCCTCTTGCACCCATCACCTCCCACCTACGCTGCGCCTTCCGGTTTGCGGTCGCCACTCGAGAACCTTTCTTCTCCATCGGTTGTCAGTTCTACGATCGATTTGGTGTATCCAAAACAATTATCAAAAAATTGCCTGTAAAGGGGATTAAACATAAAGCACAAAAAATTGAGAAGGCCCAGCAGTGGGAACGTATCTCACTGAGGACGCGAGTAGAGTGTGATTCTAACTGGATGTCTGTAGAGTGCATTGCAAGCCCCCGCACGCTTACCTCGGTCCACACATCAGCCGGAAGTGGCACACTGCTGTACACAGGTATCCCCATCAAATTCCACTTTGATCAGGAATATGCCATTATCCCACACTTGGCAAATAACAGCCAGCTCTTACACCCAGAAGAGATGAGGTGGTCCTCTTCACACACCGCAGTTTGAACGGCACAGTGGAGTGGGTGGGAGTGGCCCAGTACATACCGGCTTACGTAGCTGACTCTTGAGGTACTCGTACTTCCGCTTGTAGTCCCTTGAGTAGGGCACGGCGGGCCCCGCGATCATGGGGTTCGACAGGCGCGGGTCCTCCCACTGCGTCGTGCGGGTGTCTGGTACGAAATAGTATTCGTTATTGTAACTTTTTGTAATGTTACTAGCGACAAACATGCGTACGGACGGTACGGAAACGGTAACCGTAGCATATGGATATCTGCAACATCAGTGGCGTTGTCAATGCGTTGTCAGCTCAGTAAAGCTCAGAGCTTTCCGCAAAAAACAGACGGTAGAAAATGCACAGTAAATCAATGTTTCTTCAGAGGTCTAGTGGTTCTAATTTTTAAGGTTCCGCACCCAAAGTGTAAAGCGTATCCTATTAATAAGGCTCCACTGTCCATCTGTCACCAGGCTGTATCTCATGATCTGTGATAGCTACACAGTTAAAAATTTCACAGATGATGTATTTCTGTTGCCGCTATAACAGTAAATACTATAAAAAATAAAATGAAATACATATTTCAGGGGGTGTACAACAAATATTTTATAACTCATTTTTAGTACGGAAGTCACACATTTGGGTGGTCATTTAGAGAGCTTAGGATCATCGATAAATTCTAGTGGCCCTTCGCTGTAACATCTCAAAAGACCCAAGTAAGTATTTAGGTGCACCGTTGCAGAAGTGTTGCTCCCAGTACTCCACGCGAGGTCGCACTTGAGCTTTGTAAAACAATGTGAAATATCACTTCGCCTTGTCAATCAATACACCAAGCTAGAAAATAGGTTAGTTTTCCACTTTCAGAGCTCAAATGACAGGAGTGGGCAGTCCAATCCAGTCCACATAGATTCCCCGACTCACTATGATCGATGAAGAAGATCCTGCCATCGGTGTGCACCCGCTCCTCCCAGCCCTCCGGCAGCGCGGCCAGCTCGCCCGCCGCGCCGCCCGCCGGCAGCGCGGACGCGGCGCCTGCCGACAGGATGCCTCGGGTTAAGGCAAAACGGGACCTATTACTACTGTACGCAAGGGGCATTACGCAACGGCGATAACCGTCTAAACGGGTTTAAGGCAGTACTACTATGCAAGTCATATTCGCCTGTGGGAGTTTAAGGCAGAATGGGACCTATTACTGCTATGCAAGGGTCGTATCCGCATGTGGGACTTTAAGGCAAAACAGGATCTATTGCTGCCAGTCATTCATCATCATCATTAACAGCTTAAAGACGCCCACTGCTGAACACAGACCTCTCCCAGGGAGCGTCACTATGAGCCTCCTGCATCCATCGGCTCCCCGCGGCTTTCACCAGATCGTCAGTCCACCACTCGAGACTTTTTTCCCATCGGTTGTCAGTTCTACGAGCAAAGTGACCTGTCCATTGCCATTCAGTCTTGCTTACTGCCAATACAAGGGCATATTCGCCTGTGGGGGTTTAAGACAAATAAACGGGACATATTGCAGCACGGTGCAAGGGTTAAAAAAAAGCGTGGTTCGCAAAACCGCAGTTATTACTAATAGACATAAAGGTGATATTATTCTGCAGGGACAATCGTAAAACATGATACCTGCGGTTAAAACGAAACGGGACATATTACTGCAAAGCACAGGAGTTATATTGGTCTACGTTAGTTGCAAATTAGGACCTACTCAAACAAAGGTTACATTAACCTGAACGAATTGCAAAATTCAAAAAAATTGTATCTTAAAATATAAACGATTTACATCAAATATAAAACGAAAATGCATATGATTAGGCTGGTTTTTCATAAAATTTGTTACCTGTTCTCGGATCAATCCACGTGGTGGTCTTCTGGTTGTGATCGATGTAGAATATCCTCCCGTTAGGAGCTTTTTGCATACTCCAGCCGGGGGGTAAACCTGTCACAGATGTACACAAATATATTAAACTGTAAAGATCATCTAGATCTTTCTATTCTCTTTTTCTATTCCTCTCCCTATAATTCGTTCTTCCCCTCTCTTTTCCTCGCGTGCCTTGCCTTTGATTCCCTTTTTTTCTTTCGCAATAGGACATATCGAAGTTCGGCTACATGTCATCCTTTTACAGTTGTCATTCTGCCAATTAGTACCAAACGATTTGGTTCCATATTTATAGTGTGTATTGCTAAAGAATTGGCTTCATTGCCATCTTCTAGGTTTCCTGAAACTTATAGGTAACATAGGTAACAAGACCAGAGTAAATTAACTTCTAGATTTACGTGCGTTACCTTCGGCCATACCGTCGCTTACCATCAAGCGAGTTGAGGGTCAAACGCAGATCTACAACGGCTAGTAAAAATAGATACAGAAGTATACTAACCATCACTATTCGGTAAGTTCTGGCTCTGTGTGCTACTGGCGCTGCTACTGCGAGTGCTTTCAGTTGAGCCGCCATCCGTGTCGTCCTGCCAACGTCATCCACGCCAATATAGGACTTATTCACTTTTCATTAAAGACCAGATTGCCATGAAATTTTGCCAAGATGAGAACTAAATCAACCAACGACGAATTTTAGCTTTTATATGTAAGTGATAAGCTCCAGTTTGCCTTGAGCAAATTGAAATGCAACAGATTTTAGCTCTTGTACACTACTAATTAAAGCCTGTTTCCCCAAGCATCAACTGTCCAATTTTAATGGCGATACCAATCTGGCGCTTAATCCCTGGTGAAAGGCTTGTATCAATCGTGGCTCTTATTCGCTCAGTAGCAAATAAACACAAGTGCATAGAACATCGCTATTTAGCAATTTAGATCTTATTCCCTGCTAATAGGATTGTATTTGTGCTGGGTAGCCCTAAGCGTGAATCAAAAAGCTTGAAAAATTCTAAGGACCAATTTAGCTCTCATGACATTGGTTTCCATTCTGTTATGCAAAACCATAAACTAAAGCTAACTCGACAATTCTAAAACTATTGCAGTCCTTGTCGTTTCGACCTTTAAGAAAGGGACAGCATCATTTTTAGAAATGATGTCAAATTAATTTTAGTGCAGGATATTGCAAAACAAAACCGATCTCGTGACCTTACTTCATCTCAAATAAAATAATAGAAAAAAATTATTATAACTAGCAATCTTATAGTATCCACACAACCCAACTCCAAAAACCAGTCTTAAAAATATATAGTTTTATGCTTAATCATATTTTCTGCTAAAAACACGTAACTACCATACGTTTGAAAAATTACAAGCGTAAAGAAAACCCGTAAACCAACTAACTACAGTACATAATACTTTACACAAAATACAACAAGCACAAAAAAGCGCCTCAGCACAAGAGTTACGGAATGATAGACGACATCTGTCACTCGTATGTCAGTGTTAGCTGTCAATGTCAACTGTCAGGCAGTGAGATTGTGAACCGCAAACGTATATTAGAAACTGTAAAATCAAAATTTTTTGTTACTTTCATCCCATAATCACGTGCGTAACTAATTTTAATGTTTACATTTTACAACAAAATGTCTAGTCCTGTAGATAGAGAATGTTCATCTCTTTCTTTTCTGGGAGAATCTGCAAATGCTCATCTCTTTCTCGTGACATTTTTTACAATTTCTGTATGAGGATTGCCATGAACCACTTAGTACCTGTACTTGGTTCGTGGCGGTTCACTCCGTAAGGACATTTAAATAAATAGCTACCCTTTCTGACACACAATAAGGTGTAATTTCGCTCGCACTTAAAATTGTACTAAAATAGTAATCGCCTCTCTTTCTAACGCATACCTCTTATTTCATCTGATGCGTTACATTAAAATTTATATATTGTTAAGAAATATAATACGCTATCTAAGTAATGTTTTAGTTCACAACCTCAAATTTACTTGTGTGAGTAATACCATGTCGATAACATGTACTGCGTATTCATGTGTGTGTTAGTGGCGATATACAAACGCAACGTGTCGTCAATGCTATATGAAATGAGACTATCCTCTAATGATAAGGTAGAGTTTCGTATGGATGGTTAGTGACGAAAGGACGGGCAATAGACATCACACAGCGTGTCCTCATAGACAATTTAAACCCCCGGCATCGGGACGCGGAATATAAACAACTTCAAAATTAATGATTACATTATTTTCGGGTCAGTATTTCACAATCTATTAAGGAATAAGGAATATCAGCACCCCTAATACGGACTGAGGGGAAAAGTGGAAAAAGATGAAATAAAGCGTTTTTCCCCAGTCCATGGTAGAGGTACAGCACGTCATAATTTTAGCGGTAAAATTTTCTTATATTTACTAGAATTTTGGGGCTAAAATTAAATATATAATACACGTCTAGCATTACAATGTGCATCTCGATTGAATGTATTATACAGTGTCTACTAAACCTAAAGAATTTAATCCCTACAATAAATTCATTTAAGTCGTAACGTAACGGCAGAACGATACAAATTACTTCAAAACTACTCTCAAACCAGTATGTACACTTTACACATTTACATTTCGCGTCACCGCCGTTGTCTTACCTCGGAGTCTTCCATCGAGCTGGTGGTAGTCCTGCGTCTTCTAGAAGTTGGTGACATCACGGGGGTCGCGCCCCCGGTTGGCGTACTGAAGTGATTCTCATCGAAAGTGAGTGAATCCATCTGTTCTTCTGATACCTCTGTTGTAGCTTCATTCTCAATCACAGCTCCGCTTTGATCTGATTCGTTCTGATTGGGTTCATTCAAGGTCTGAGGTTCATTCTGTGCCTGGGGTTCATTTTCTGTCTGAGGTTCGTTCTGGGTCCGGGATTCATTCTCGGTTTGGGGTTCGTTTTGGGTCTGAGGTTCATTCTCGGTCTGGGGATCATTTTCAGTCTGTGCTTCATTCCTTGTAACATCATTCTCAATGGTGTCATTCCGCGTGGAATCCGTCACGTCACTATTGCCTACGTCTTGACTAGTACTCGCATCACAATCTTGAGCATTACGGCGCTCGTTGGCGCACACAACATCGTCTTCCTCTTGGTTACCACTTAAATTATTATCACAGTCGTTTTCACTTATACTAGTCCAGGCGTTTTCGGCCGCTTTGTCATCACCGTTGACGGTAATTGTATCGCCGTGTCGCCTCTCATTCTCGTCTTCGACGATGTCATCGTTTTGTCTCTCTTCTTTTAAGGCACTTTCTTCTTCGTCTCTGTCATTATTAGTAGCTTCATTTTGACTTTGTTGAGCAATTTGTGAGTCGTCCGAGTCTCCGCTGCTTCCGATATTAGCTCTTTCAAGTTTCGGCGACCGTATTGGGGTCGAGAAAGGCGTGGCTTCAGTGGAGTTGGACTCTCCGCTCCTATTGCTTACATCCTCCTGCCAGAGAGTTACAACGCTGTTACAGACGAACAAACTAACACGTGCATTCTACTATAAATCACTCGTGTTAATGGTTAATTTCCCGTGCACGTGTGAGTTTGCAGTCCGTTAAAAAATATAACATCCCAATGGCGATGGTCTATGTGCCGCAGATAGTCTATGACAGTGAGGACAACACAATGGATGTCTATGGTACACCGGAGACGTGAACACAGATAAATTAGTAGTTTCTATAATGAAAGTGTTGGTTTCTGGTTTTTTCACGCACACCTTGGTTCTAATCCATGAATCTTAACAATGTCAGTATGTCGGTTTCTTTCACCTAGTTAGCTGAATCAAGCCGCCGTTGGAAGCATGGTGATTATTTTTATTATTATGTAAAAAATGTAATGACATGTCTGTTAGTCAAAGATATATCGCTAAGCCCATGCTGCTGGAAAAATATTTATTAAAATAAAGTAAACAAAACAAGAACAATAATACCTATACTATGCTTTACATAACATATGCAAGAGTATATTGCCAAAATTATAGGAAAAATGCAAATATGTATAGACATAGCTACTGTTATCATGCATGCATTGATTAATTATTATTAATCCATGTAATTGCATTCATTAACTACATAATATTCTTTTTATAGTCCAGACATTGTTTAGCACGTTTTTTTTAATATTACATTATTTTTACTGTTTTGTGAAAACAGACCCACGTAAATAAACCCCGTTTTAATAACTACAAGTTACTGATAACCTCAGAATTGTTTTTCGCACTTGCAATAGTAATCATATATTAAAATTCTACACATTTAGGATTAATATGTCACGGTTAGAAAGCATCTTTTCGAATAGCCAAAAAGTTTTAGAGTGATCCAGTCAGTACCTTCAAATGACTTTAAGCTATCAACATAAACTGAATTTTTATACCAATGGAAAAGCTATTATGACAAAAGCTACAAAATACTGTTATCTCACTCCACTGCGACAAAAATGAAGTGAGACAGCCATAGAGCATTATCTAGTAGTATTTATTTGACAAAAGAAGTACGTTTCCAATACGTACACTATGAGTAGGAAGTTACATATTTTTGTAACGTAAATAATTTTTTAAAAGTACTTATGACAAAATGCGAAAAACAAGCACCCCCGACATCATGCAATGATTTTAAAACAAAACAATATTAGAAATGCACACATTAATATCAATCTGAAGCACTTTTAATAAATATTCTTTTAAATAATAATGCAAAAAATAAGATATTTCCATATTAAAGGCATAAATAATGATTAATTGCCAAATATTAACCACAACTTTTAAAGTGCTTATTTAAGGAATTTTTACAATGAACATGATTAGAAAAAAAAAACTAAGTAACATTTTTGAATAACCACAAGCCTCTTAATTATAATCCAATTCAGACGATTTACTAATTATATTTTAAAAGAAAACAGGAAAACACAATTAAAAAATAAGTTCTAATCCCTAACGTTAAAGTTTCAAACCATTCCTATAACTGTGGTTAAATCTAATTTACTATAACACAGACCTTATTCCCCATTAACACGGTTCAAAATCAGGTTAATATTTCTAATATACGTCAAGAAAATCATGCTCTAATGAGACGTTAAAAAAAGGATCCTGCGTCGTTACTTGTAAGGTTCAAAATCCTTTCCACTACTTTTACTAAACCCATTGTCAATACAAAAACCCCGAGAAGGCAAGTTAAAATGGACTCTATACAGGGCACAATAAGTTTGAAATCAAATGAGAAGGTTACCTGATGGTTCTGGTTGTTTTGCTCGGTGTCCGCGGAGATGTGGAATCGTCGCTGGAACTCCGTAGCGGCTGTCTCCATGCGCTCGGCCTGCGATTCGGTGCTTTGAGCTCGCCTGACAATACATTGGAAAAGTGAGACCTTTTTCTATAGATAGAAATCCCCTTTCACTAAATGGATCAACGACCAGGGCGGTTATTCACTATGGAAACACAGATTCCACACGATACTAAACCACGTCGTTAACGTGTCTTGTTCAAATCGTGTCACAGCGTCAGATATACCTTCATTTTACATTAAAGTTATCTTTATTTTGAATAAAATATATAGATATAAGTGGTCATATCTTTTGATGTGTTGATGTTTCGGAACGCGTCTCGGTAAAACATACGATTTTTGACAGTTCAAATCGCGCCAATTCCAAATTCATTTCGCATGGTTTTGTTTTCGTTTCATAGAGAATACAGTTTCGCAGATTTCTTATGTAAGACAAGGAATTCGCGTGGTTTCGAAGTAAGGAATCGATACGGAATAATGGCCCAGGGCGGTTATTCTCTATCGATTCCTTACTTCGAAACCACGCGAACATCTTGTCTTACATAAGGAATCTGGAAAAGTCTATTCCCTATGAAACGAAAACCAAACCGCGCGAAATGAATTTGTCAATGGCGCGATTTTTACTGTCAAAAATCATATGTTTTACCAAGACGCGTTCCGAAACATCAACACATCAAAAGATATGACCACTTATATCAATATATTTTATTCAAAATAAAGATACCTTGAATGTAAAGTGAAGATATATCTAAAATATAGCTTTGACACGATTTGAACAAGATACGATAACGACGTGGTTTCGTATCGTGCGGAATCTGTTTCCATAGAGAATAACCGCCCTGCTGAAAACCACGGGAAGGCGAGGCAAGCAGCCGCTCAAAGTGGCGCTCTTTGGGGGAGGCCTATGGACGTCTTTAGGCTGTTGATGTATAGTGATCCTTTAGGGTATTTAAATTAGATCTATTCTAAACTATGTGGTAGGACATTTCTGCAAAGTTCGTCTAGGTAGGTACCACCGCTTTGCCAGTTATTGTCGCTCGTCGTGTTCCAGTTTGAAGGGCATTGTAGCTAATGAAATGACTGGGCAAATGAGACTATGACCTGATCTCATAGTCTATTAGACTGTATGATGTCTAAGGATGACGTGCGCAGTGCACTTTATATTTTAGAGTTCCAACTGACACTGCAACTGTTAGAGACTGCCGTGTCGCTTAACATCAGGTGAACGACTGCTCACGACATTTAATAACTCGCTTCTAGTTTATATGATAGCTTTACTTGCTTCTTGACAAGTGCCTTAAGATTATCTAAATTAGATCTACCTATCCTAAAGTCAATCATAACTCACATAAAAGTAGGTCGCTCCCACTGCGTGGACCGTTCGATATGGTTGACGTAGTACGTCCTCCCGTTAGCGTCCTGCCGCTCCTCCCATCCCGGAGGCAACGGGTCCCCGCCTATAGTCTGAAACAATGGACACCTTTATATTTACTCCTCGCTCACACTTTTAAAGCAAATACATGCTGGCTGGTTTCAGTGCAAGAATATTAAGAACTACCCCATCTTTTCCGCATATCCAGATAACGGGTGTTAGGATTCTTCTCGGTACATTGAAATCTTCAAGATGATGCCTGGCAAGCGTGGTGATAATGGCAATTATCCCTATGAGAAGCATCTAAAGTTGCGTTTTATGGAGCAGGCGTATATAACATCTTTTGTCTCATGATGTAATTCAATTGAAATGTTTATTGCATTCCATAATGTTACATTTGATGGTGTAGTTAAGAATTGAGATCATTATAGACCCTGTTAGGCTTATAGTCAGGCAAAGCTGACTCTGCAGTGCCTTCAAATTGGTGGAATATAAAATATTTTATATGGTAGCACAGTGCATACTTAAAACCTTTAACATATTTAAGTGGTTGAACCATTACTTCTCGAAAATACAACCAATCAGAAAATTCAGATTCTTTAATACACTGACATGTTATGAAATTGACAGGTAATGACATATAAAACTGATTGCTATATGAAAGAGTTTTTGGGGGATCCAAAATATTCCACTGCAGAGCCAGATTAACAATATTATTATTAGAGGGAGGAGTTTCATAAGTTTCGACACACCCGGTACCGACATTGGCAGATGCCCCGTCCCTAGCACCAGCTTTTGTGTACGGCTGCATAGTGATCGACACAAGACTGTCCAGCAGGATAGAAACCGGACCGTGTTGAAAACTTCTCGGGTGTAAAGACCCTAGGGCTAGGTTCGAAACCCAGAAAGTGAGCAGATCTCAAGTCGGCTTTATACCACTGAGCAATCACTGCTACGAGTATCGTACCATAATCTCATACAAAGAATACTTTTGCGCATAGAAATGAGAAAAGAAACGCGACTATTACCGGATCGAACACGAAGCGTTAACAAACATGCACGCAAGCACAACCAACCAGAGAAAGGAAGTAAATAAGCCAAGACATTTCTTACGCCAATAAAAACGATCTGGACAAACCGAAAAATGTATAGTTTTCTCACTCTTACCCATATTGTTGAAAGTGCAATGGGAGCACAAATAACAAAGCAAAATAACATAAAAAAAACGCGAGCATTAGTCCCGCTCTCAGAATAAATAGTCAACTCTTCGATTTTACGCTCATTCACTCAGTCACTTCATCCTATTCATCGGTCTATTCTTGTCCACTGCTGGACATAAGCCTTTCCCAAAAACGATCATCAGGTCTATTTTTCATTCATTGCTAACCACCATATCGTTGCTCTTTCAAGTCGCAGGGCATCAAAATCTACACCAATCGCCGCAGTCTCGACTTTCTAAACATGTTTTGTTGGCCCGACCGATTGTTAATTCTGCGGCAAATATGATTTAACCATGACCAGCCCGTTACCACTAGAACTTCCTAATGTCTGCAGTGTATGTCTCTCAGTGTGAGAATATTACCACTCCATATTCCCGTGGGTTCCGTAAGAACCGTCTAAGTTAATATCCAGACAAGCAGCAGCAACATCTAAAGTTACGTTTCATGGCAGCAGTTGACATCTTCCAGCTGATGAAGCGTGACGTCTATCTTATTTGAATAAGTGGGAGTGAGAAAACAAAACATCAGCTTCATCCAGATGTCTTCGTGGCGTGTTAGAGTGAATAAAAGTGACGTACAACGTGAGCCACCTCGGCCCGGTCGACGAGCTCCCAGTCCTCGCCGTGGCTCGCGGGCGCAGTCTCCCGCACCTGCCGTATCAGGCACTATCAGACTATTCCTTGCGCGCGGTATAACCTACCTTCATCACCATTGGCCTTGTTACATCTACGTGAGATGATTTAAACAGCATTTTGAAGAGCTTTACGGAATTTTCGTGAGTGAACAGGTACAAAAGCCACTTAAATAAATAAGCACCTGTTCCTACAACGCAATAAAGTTTAGTTCAGCTCGCGTTACAAGCCTACCCTACACTGATGCCTCTTCTTCTAGCGCTGGTCTTTGAGGTGTTGCGAATAAAGGACCCAGTTAGTCGAGCCGGTACTTGTAGCTTCGTAACTAAAGAGCTTAGTGCGCCAGGCTTGCCATAGTAAAATCGACCCAAACACCAGTACTAATACATGTACTACCTACTAGGCACTACTGAGATCTTATTGCCAGCTAGCTGCAGCATGAAGCATCGCGTGAATCCTTCCTCAGGAGTTCGAACTGTTAAGACAGAGTAAGTACACGAATATCTATAAGCACACGTAAATTAAACACAAAAAAGCCAACTGCAGTTTACAAGCAAAAGTAAAAAATTACTTAGCATACATTTGTTGTGTCGAAATGTGCAAACACTTCAAATTGAAAATGAAAAATGAAAATAACTTGAGTAGTAGGTGTATAAATTATTTTGAATAATTTTCTTTAAGTACTAGTTCTGCAGTCCGATTGAGAAACCATCGGAAAACTACTGATTCTATTGCACTCAACCGATCAGATTTAGAATGATCCTTCATTCTGAACGGAGTAGAGGGTAGATTTAAAATCAGAGCTTTTCATAAAGACGATTATTACCTCTGGAATACCAACACTGAGATGACAATAAAAATGCGTGCGTGTTCGATATCGGGTCGCTAGAAGTGTAAGAGTTCAGTCCGAGAGCTAAACGTGACGAAAACATTACGATACAACCATTTCATCCAACTGCAATAAATGTTCACAGATAGAGGATAACGTGGGGTAAGACCATATTTTGTTCCAAGTCTCATTTCATCCAACTACAAAAATCTTTTTTTTGAACGGGCTAATGTTGTTGGTGCTACCGACCTTTACAGCGTCACCGGTAGGAGGCCACGTATTTAGAGCGCCCAGCCGACAAAAGTGGGGGGCAAATAGCTCAAGGGCACCCCAGAGCGGTTATTCTCTATGGAAACACAGATTCCACACGATACGAAACCACGTCGTTATCGTGTCTTGTTCAAATCGTGTCACAGCGTTAGATATATCTTCACTTTGTATCAAAGTTATCTTTATTTTGAATAAAATATATTGACATAAGTGGTTATATCATTTGATGTGTTGGTGTTTCGGAACGCGTCTCGGTAAAACATATGATTTTTGACAGTTCAAATCGCGCCAATTCCATATTCATTTCGCGCGGTTTTGTTTTCGTTTCGTAGTGAATAGACTTTTGCAGATTTCTAATGTAAGACAAGGAATTAGCGACCCTCGTTTTGGGCTGTTACCGGGATAAAAGGATCGAGAAGGCTACGTCCGCCGGAGGAGTGGACCCTATGGAAAGTCGCGACCGTTCTAACTAACCTACGGGGGGTACGTCGACCTCGCCGGCGGGGTCGGTGTCTGATTGTATTACGCTGGTATCCTATACCGGTGCCGAAATCGGTACCTAAGCCAGAAGGGCTAGACTGGTCCGGTGATCCTAGCGCAGCCGAAACAACGGCTGCTATAGGATCTTCCGAGTCGTCCAAGACGTGCCTTGGGCGGCGACGAAGGGGTGCACGGTTAGAGGGAAAGCCTAGAGGGTGAGGTGGGGTAAGACTCACCGGCTGCACAGTCCCGACCTGCTGCGTGGGCTCCACCAGCTCCCAGTCCTCGCCGGCGGCGGGGGTCTCGGCGGCGCCGCCCTCCCCCACGCGGCCCACGAGCGCGTGATACACCTCGATGTACCCACGGACGCGGGACCGGGCGCTGGAATATACCCGCACTTGGATTTTAAGGTCATATTATTACGTTACAATTATATAATAGTCATTTAAAACATGTTATGTTGTTTAGTCATTTTTTAGTTGTTTTTGTGGATTTATTTATCATTAATTGCCAAACCCGGTTACTATTTGAATTAATATCTTTCCAAGGATGAAGTTTCCAAATGATGGAGTCATCATCGGTGTACAATTGTACATACATCTTGCGTAGACTTAAGTGTATTGTATAAATAGATAGAAAATGCTTTATTGCACAATCAAAAAATGTAGGTACATAGGCAAACTTAATGCTAGAGAGCGTTATCTTATTTCCTTTCTTCTTGTGTATTAGGGGAAAACGCAAATTCCAAAGCAAATATCACACAATCATAGGAGGCTTTATCCACGACAATGTAGTGTTATTAGGATGTGTAGACAAAGCTTCTTAGCCCGTTGCTTTGTCGGCTAGTGAGCTGGCTGACACAAAAGTATCTTTTTCAGACAACTTCTGTGGTGTGGCGATTGAGCAAGTTGGCTCATAGCCCGGGGGCGGCGGGTTCTATTCCCGCAACAAGACAAGTATTTGTGCACAGAAACAAGCCCAAATATTTATTGTGTCTGGGTGTTGTGGCAGGATGGTCATCGTAGTACCTGGGTCCTTAGATACAGGGAATTTTAGTGAGGCTTCAGTATGTACCATGTATGTTATAATTGGGCGTTAATCAGCTAATAATTTTTTCGACAGAAAATTGTTTAGTGCATATCATATTGAACAAAAATGTTCCACACAACCAACAAATGGCGCTTAACGCTCGCTATTTCATCATCATCATCATCATCATCAGCCAGCGTTAGCCCACTGCTGGACATATGCCTCATGGTACGCCATCCCGGTCTTCAACTCAATCCATTGCCCTTGCATAAGCAAATAACAGAAAACTTATTCCACACTGAGCAAACACTCTATAACATTTTACTAGGTGGTAGGACTTTTCTGCAAAGTTCGTCTAGGTAGGCACCACCGCTTTGCCAGTTATTCTGCCGCCAAGCAGTAGTGTGCCAACAATACTGTGTTCCGGTTTGACGGGCATTGTAGCTAGTGAAATTACTGGGCAAATGAGACTATGACCTGATTACACAGTGTAGTAATCTGATTATTAGACTGTGTGATGTCTCAGGATGACGTGCGCAGTGCAGTGTCACCGAGTTCCGAGTGACACTGCAACTGTTATGGGCGGCCGTATTGCTTAACATCAGGTGAACGACCAGCTCGTCACGTCATTCATTTTCATAATAAAAAATAAAGGAATACTTGAATTAATCTTTCTTCTAGCATTACTTGAGCTATAAACGTGACTCAAGACAATAATTACGCATTATGGCTTGTCTATGCACCCTTGAAGAGTGTTACTCTACAAATATAGTCAATACCACTCAAAGCACAGACTACAAAAAAACACACTTCAAACTAGATAACCACTACATACTGATTGTATCAGCGGTAGGGATTATAAACGATGATTATATTTAATCTATGCTTAACCTCCTATCTCGTTTTCACTTGCGACATTTTACGCCAAAGTTGAGCGAACATTTTAAACCCATGGGAATGATTTTTAAAATGTAAATCACACATAAGGTATATCTATAAAGATATTATAGTCCTCAAAATTTTAGCGCCCAACCCAGTGAATTGGAGGGCGCGGGTTCAAATCCCGCTGGTCGCTAAAATTTTGAGGACTATAATATCTTTAACATTTTAAGCATTGATTAAATTAACTATCGTTTATAAGTAAGCCTATAAAATAGCATACATAAACCACACATCAATATATTATATTGTAAAAAACCATAATCAAATAGCTATAGGTAGATACATAAAATTAAGTAGGTACGATATGTAAATAATACTAAACAGGGATAAAACCGGTAAATAATAATACACATAGTCAATCGGTAAACATATCTAAAGTTCTGAATGACATTGCAACTGTTATGGGCGGCCGTGTCGCTTAACATCAGGTGAACGACTAGCTCGTCACGTCATTCATTCACATCAAAAATAAGAAAAAAGAATCGTTGTTGGTGGGACAATAGCAGGCAGGAACAAGCTCACACTACACCTAGAAAGAAACCATAAACACAAGCACAGTACGTGCAAGCATGCGGCAACACTTACACAGACCTGCGCGGGCGCAACGTGTACTTAACGAGGTTGGGGCGCGCCGCCGCCGCCGACTCCGAGGGTACCGTCGCTAGAGGGACTTCCACCATGCCGAGGAAGTCATCGCGGGTGAGGCGGTTCTCATCGAACACCTGGATTAGCAGCTTGTGCTCTTGTGGCTTCACCTAAATATTACACGGTGTAATAACTTTTACTAGGTGGTAGGACTTTTCCGCAAAGTTCGTCTAGGTAGGTACCACCGCTTTGCCAGTTATTCTGCCGCCAAGCAGTAGTGTACAAGCACTACTGTGTTCCGGTTTGAAGGGCATTGTAGCTAGTGAAATTACTGGGCAAACGACATTTTACGATCTGATCACACAATCTAGTAATCTGACTACTAGCCTGTGTTATGTCTCAGGATAATTTGCGCAGTGCAGTGTCACAAGTTTATTATTTTAAAGTTCTGAGTGACACTACAACTGTCATGGGCGGCCGTGTCGCTTAACATCAGGTGAACGACTGGCTCGTCAGGACGTTCATTCTCATAAAAAAATTAAATAAGGTTGATGACTACTATTTTTTTATTGCGTCATCATCATCATCATCATCATCAACAGCCTGAAGACGTCCACGGCTGAACATAGGCCTCCCCCAGGGAGCGCCACTTAGAGCGGCTGCTCGCCTCCTGCATCCATCGGCTCCCCGCGGCTACATTAATAAAATTACACTGTTTTAAACTTTCACGGTTGTTCACTACGTTTTTAATAGTAACTTACGGGATATTTACCGTGATTAGAATCATTTTTGAGTTCCCGATATTTCGGCAGTTACATGCACCATGTTCACGGGTAGACCGAAGATGCTGGTGGATGTGCCGAAATATCGGGAACTCAAAAATGATTCTAATCACGGTAAAGATCCCGTAAGTACTACAACTATTATTGCTACTACGTACTGTATTTAAAACGTATTAATAATATTCCTCAAAAAATGAACAGTCGTGAAAACAAATATTAGATATCTCAAAAAAACGAGCAAAAAATCACGTTTGTTGTATGGGTTCCATAACCAAAGGGTAAACCGAACCCTATTACTAAGGCTCCGTTGTCCATCTGTCTGTCTGTCCGTCCGTCTGTCACCCGGCTGTACCTCATGAACCGTGATAGTTAGACAGTTGAAATTTTCACAGATGATGTATTTCTGTTGCCGCTATAACAAAAAATACTTGGCCGGTTTTAATAGTAAAATAGGCAACTAGCTTATTTTGTACTAATTCTCTACTTACTCTGAATACAAACTCCTGATTCCATACTGGATTTAATGTCTGGAAAAGAACAAACAAAAATAGGTTATAAATTAAATAACACTAAGGGATTTTTTCTTGTTTACAATGTGACAGTTTACAGGATTGTTTTTTTTCTTGAAAGTATAACACGTTGTGTGCCATTCTTTAAATAAATAAAACATTACGGACGTCATTAAATCAGAATCATTAAATTAATTAATTTCCCGTCGTGTTTTTACAGTGTTTTACCCCTAACCTGACCACAATTATATTTATAGTCTGTAACTCAAATACTGCTACTACAAAACACATTGACGAGCTATTCGGCAATAATAATAATAATAAAGGAAGTACCTTTTCATAAAATCCTCAAAATGTACCTATATTATTACCTTTATTTTATTTGTAACTTTCATATATAAATTCCGCCATATGTCGCTGTAAAGGTCGATAAAGACCAACATCACCGTCACCCCACTCTAGTCCGCTGCTGGACATAAGCGTCTCCCAATGCCATGCTCGTCACATGAACAATTTCAAGTTGCTGATTTCGTTACGATAATTTCTTCCGCCGTGGTAGAAGTGAGTGCGAATGTCTCACATAACTTGAATAGTAATTCTAATTTGTACGACTGAGCATAATTCGTCATCATCATCAACAGCCTGAAGACGACCATAGGCCTCCCACACAGCGCCACTTTGAGCAGCTGCTCGCCTCCTGCATCGATTGGCTCTCCACGGCGTACACCAGATCGCCGGGCCACCTATTGGGGATGGGTGGTTCGAAATACGGAGCCACAATAAAAATGATCATTAAGGTTATATTAATTAGATTTAAAGTTCTCTAACGTACTTAATGAGCCAAAGAAATCTAAGCCGTAATCTTAAATAAACTTGTAACAAATCTGACCTTTTTCTTGGTTTTGGTGAGAAACGTCTCGATGGTGACGTCACCGTCAACTTTTTGAAGCTCCACGCGGACATATGGGTCGCTGGAATTGAAACAAAAACTGTTTATAACAACTGATTTAATTGTATTTCAAGCTCGAACGGGATTTGAACCTGGGTCCATAGACTTGAAAGTCGCATAGGCTACCGCTGACCCATACTCGCTCTCCAGCGATAATCATGTGAGTTTCTTTCTTTTTAGGGTGCACGTATCCAAAGGGTAAAACGGACCCTATTACTAAGGCTCCGCTTTCCCTCTGTCTGTCTGTCTATCACCAGGCTGTATCTCATGAACCGTCAAAGTGAGACATTTGAAATTTTCACAGATGATGTATTTCAATTGCCGCTACGACAACAAATACATACTAAAAAACAGAATAAAATAAATATTTAGAACGGCTCCCATACAATAAACGTTTTTTTGCTCGTTTTTATAGATAATGGTACGGAACCCTTCGTGCGCGTTTCACATTCGCACTTGGCCGGTTCTTTATTACGTCACGAGTGAAAGTCTTTACTAAAGTAACCGATATAACCTTCTTAATTACAAAGTTTAAATGGCAATGGGCAGGCAGAATCGTAGACTTCGTCATCACTTTCCATCAGGTGAGACAGTGGTCAAATGCTTTGTCTATTAAGAATAAATAAAAACCAAAAGTACCCCAAAAAAGTCTTTCCACTAGTGATGGATTAATTAGCATTCGCATTAATTTTTAGCATGTGAAAACTCAATTAGCATTTCGCAAATGAAATGTAGTTGCGAACTTCTGTGAAATATGAAATTACATTTCAATTAATTTAGTTAATTTTGAATTTTGTTTTAAAAATAAAGTTTCATTTCATATTTCATTTCAATTTTCATATAATTTTTCATTTCCATTTTCATTTCATTTTAGCAAATAGCATAGCAATAGCAATTAGCATGCTAAGATTCGTGAATTAGCATGTTTATGAAATTAACGCAAAATAGCATTAATTGCCATCGCTACTTTCCACATGACACTAACGATAGCTATGGGGATTCGCAACAGACGGCCTTGGCGATAATTATAATGCATTATGTCACGCCGCTGTCCATTCTCACGGGGCCAAGTTCACTGCCAGAGAACGTAGTAGATAATGTACTACTTAAGTTCTTAACTTTCACTTGTTTTTGCTGAGTTTTATGGAACACTACACTACTAGGTGGTAGGACTTTTCTGCAAAGTTCGTCTAGGTGGGTACCACCACTCTGCCAGTTATTCTGCCGCCAAGCAGTGCTGTGCAAGCACTTCTCTGTTCCGGTTTGAAGGGCACTGTAGCTAGTGAAATTACTGGGCAAATGAGACTATGACCTGATTACACACCTTCAAACCGGAACACAGTAGTGCTTGCACACTACTGCTTGGCGGCAGAATAACTGGCAAAGCGTTGGTACCTAACTAGACGAACTTTGCAGAAAAGTCCTACCACCTAGTAACATAAGCCTCTCTCCCTCTGTTTGAATCCAACGGCTCCCCGCAGGTTTTGACTAGGGATCTAGCAAAGATAACTTTTCCATTAGCGTTAACGCCAAAGGATAACTCCAAAATGTATAGAGAATGACATTAGCCACGGAAGTCTTCCGCAGCTAATGTCACTTCCATACATTTTGGGTTATAGTTTGGCGTTAACGCTAATGGAATGGATCTTTGTTGGATCCCCTGGTCCACCTAGTAGCCGACGCTACGCCACCATTTTGCCAAATATTCTGGTGCCGAACAGAGGCCGTACTGTGAGCTCTTAACGCGATTCAAAACGGAGCCTATATTGGATCGCTTTGTTTTTTTTTTGTATGAAGATTTTGACAAGCTATCCAATATACGCTCTGTTTTGGATCGCGCTAAGAGTACACAGTACGGCCCCAGAAGTGCGCAAGCAATACTGTGCTTAAGTTTGAAACTGTATATATACTGTTTGGTACTGTATATAGATAATTAGATATTGAAATAACTGGGCGTTACATGAGACTGACAACTAAAAATCATATTACTTGGCTGTGTTCTTTAAAGTCAAAATGAAGTAAGCAATGCGGTATCACGCCAAACCACAGACCTAGATTTTTTCGTTACACCGCAAAACTTTATTTATTTATTTATGGTTATTTTAAGTTTCGAGTGGCACTGCAAATATTACAGACGGACGAACCAAGCTCGTTTGTATGACTTAATACTAATATCAAGACACTGAATAACCAATCTTATAATGGTATGATTCATAAACGCAAATGAAGTTCGGGTTCGGCGACATAATCTTTCAACGAATGTGTCATAGGAAACCACGGGTTACGCCACATTTTTCACTACGAATAACAACAAATAAAATAACGGAAAAAGATTAGTTGCTATTCTGTGAGGAAAATAAATAGAATCGGCCGAGAGGGAGTCGGACTTGCGCACGAAGGGTTCCGTACCATTATCTTTAAAAACGAGCAAAAAAATCACGTTTGTTGAATGGGAGCCCTCTCAAAATTTTATTTTAGTCGGTTTTTTAATAATTGTTGTTGTTGTTGTTGTTATAGCAGCAATAAAAATATATCATCTGTGAAAATTTCAACTGTTTAACTATCAAGGCTCTGTTTTACCCTTTGGGTACGGAACCCTAATTAAAACATGAGACAAGTAATACCCAACACGCATAATAATATGCGTGAATGAAACGGGCATAACTATCCGTTAACATAGTAGATAAAAATTGGTATAAAAAATTTACTTCTTATTTTATTACAAAGGTGATAAGTTGATAACCTCGTTGAGTCATACATACTTGTACAAAAATCACAATGCATAATGTTCAAATTAAATTCAATCAGCGGCAATAAGTGGTTGTATGGATATCATTATTGCTAGGACGAGCTAGGTCACTCTGCGCTTAGGCACAGAATATACGAAGCCTGGGCCACCTTCAAACGCATGAGAAGAGATATGCGTTAGAAAGAGAGGCTGCTAGTAGGTAGTTGCGTCGTATTAAGAGCCCCAAGACAAAAAATATTGACTTTTGATAAAAAAAAAAAATAAACTGGCCTGTAAAGCCTTTTGTTACTATGAATCATCTGTACAAAAATCGATTTTAGAAGAAAATAACAAAGATTGGTCATTTATTTCATTATTTTATATTTTGTTTTTAATTTGAATCAAGTCACTATGACAGAATGATTGATGATGCAGGACCAAATTCTAAGAAAAACACTTGCACGCAGTTTATCTGTATTATCACCCTCTCCACAAAATTTAGTTTTAAAACATTCACGATGATGATGATGAAAAGGATCACAGCACCTCGTGAATGTCAAGAATTTGTGTATTTTTTATTTTCCTGGATTAAAAGTATAGTAGGTATAGAGTTAGCAACCTGCGTGCAAAGATTCATCTAAATATGTTTAGTGATTTTGGCGTGAAAGTCTCAGAAACAAGTAAACCGACCTTTCATTTTTATACTGGGTGTAATTGAATTCATTAGCATCCTTTGAAACTAAGTACCTACTCCTGATACCGGTTACGTCTGGACCAAAATTTTTGAATTCTAACACATTGGTTTAGTAATAGTAATAACTCCAAAAATGGAATAACTTACATAATCAAATGCTACAATACAAAATTTAACTAAAATAATGTAGTACTGTTTTTAATTAGTACATACAAGGTATAAAAACGTTTAAATGTATCAAAATCATCCGCGCCTACTATGTTAGGCGCCGCGGCAATCTTCATAATTTTCAATAAAAATATTTTCATTTACACACTTTTACTCTTTAATAATCATCTATAAATGATTTACTATCATGGGCTCAATTTATGCTAATGAATTAAATTACATCCTGTATATATCAGTATAAACTTCTATTCCTAGAAGATTCTAAATAGAAGAAAGTGTCCTCTTCCAATAAGAAAAGTGTTATTGAAGACATTCTTATGTTAAATTAAAATTACTTATTAGTCAAATAATAATTTCTTGACATAAAAGAGTTTTTCATATAATATTTTAATGAGTCCATAGACTCCTGAACTAGTGAGAACACTGAATTCTAAGAGTCAAAACACAAGGCTTCTTCTATCACTTGACTTTGAAAATTATGTGCACATTAAGTTGTAAAGGACGAGCGGGGATGGAACCCGCATCCATCCATCACTCAAGCCGGGATATGCCACGAACTTGTCATGGTAGCTTAAGGCATATTATCCCGACTTGAAGGAAGGATGGATGCGGGTTCAAACCCCGCTAGTGATACTAATTTTTCCTTTACGTATTAATCTGTAGATTACACTGAGCAGGCAATACTACTATAAAAATCAAAAATATGTGCATATTTGTTTTTATTTTAAAAGTAGACGGCCAGATTGTAAGATAATTAGTACAGTGCTAATCCTAGGCAGTAGCAAGGCAACCTAGGTATGGAAAAGGTAAGGATTAATATGGAACTATAACCTGCGCACTAGAATGCACACCGTGGCAAAATATTCTCAATACTATCTCATGAGAGATCGTGACAAGGTTATGGTAGCGCCTAAGTGTGTCTGTTTCTAACAGCGACAACAAGCTTTCTCGCAGTGCACATGTTAGACCATCTGCTACCATTATCAAAATATTTGACTTTCTTACCTAGCACCGAAGATGTCTTTCTTTGCCAATGAGTAAGCTCCAACAATCCGCAAGCGAAGTAGAAAGCTGTTCTCATCAGTCTGAAAATAAAAGCATTTTATTTAATAAGATATACTGGCTGAATGCAGTTCAGGTTTGATAATACATTGTGGACAAGTAACAAAACCAACACTCAACGATCACAATCTACACCTCTACTGCGTAATGTGGTAATGGATGTCACCTGCCATCCTGCATGCACCAATTAACATTTCTGTGATTATGAGCAAGAGAACCCCAGGTCTTGAAGTCGAGAGTGAATAGGTATCTTCTAGGCAAGCATGCACTATCATAGACCACAGAATATTAACTATCCAACAAATCAAAAGTGATTGATGGTGGCCTGTTCCACATTGAACATTTATTGCCATTTATTGAAACTATTTAAAAAAGAAACAAAGAAAGAAAATACATTTATTTCCAGTCATTTCCTTTTGTTAGACCTGAAAACTTAATGTTTTTGGAATAAATTAATAACACACAAGTCATTGTGGTCCCAAAAGTATAATTACATAATGTGTAAATAAAGTTTAATATAATAAAATGTGTCAATAAGAATAAGAATATTTAATTTCCCAGAAAAAATAACAAACAGATCCTTAAATATACAATAGGTACATTAACAGTTACATTTAGATAATACACTAGCTGTAAGTAAGTAGGTAGAGTGCTAAGTGAACTTCTATTATAGTCCGCTCAAATGAGTGTACCTATTAGTGACATTTAAATAATGCCACTGATACTGTTAATTTTATTTATTTTGTAGTCTTGATGGTTATTTGTTTCATTATCATCATCAGCCTGAAGAAGTCCACTGCTGAACTGCCCTATTGTGACACTGTAAATGGCTGCGCTTGCCTTCTGCATCCAGCGGCACCCTGCGGCTTTGACCAGGTTGTTTATCCACCTAGCTTAGGCCCTTTTTGTGTTGATGTATTATTATTTATGTTACTGGACTGTGCTGTGACAGCAAAGTCTCTTATGTATATTGTTATCACAAAATTACATTCACTTGAATCTTAACTTGAGCATTGATTCAAACTAATTGATTGATTGACTGTGTTGTTCTTGATTATGAGCAATTTGTTAAGAGTTTTTATTGTTTGTGTAGTGGTCTCAATGTACTGACACCCAAAACAAAACATATGACAAACCACCAAATAAATTGATGGGGTGATTAGATCTACCTCTTGGCCTTATTTCTATAATCTCATAAGATAGTTTAAGCTTGTCACTCGTCCTAAACTGAACCTGTGGCAAATCCCATTAGGGGTTACCTCCAATACACCAACTCCCATACATTTCTGACCAGATCTTATACCTCTATGTTAAATTTATTGTTCAAAACTCGAGCGCATAAATTATTACAAAGAAGCTCGTTGCGGAATATATAACGCATTTAAATGTTAATCGTTCACAAGGCCGTGCACTTACAAAGGCGAAAATTTTACATTATTGGGCATTTGGTGTAGATGATGGTTGTCTTACGTACACGCGTATCCGACTGCCAAGCCATCACCCATGTGAAAATTCACTATTTGATAAAACAATGAGCAACAATCCACATTCCTTTTGGCGACGTACTTATGCGAAAACAACTGTTTATAAAAAAAAGTTATGACACGTTTTGCAAGTATTGTTCGACGCGACCTTATAACTTGTAACAAGGTTTGTGGACATCAGCAACAGCTGTTAATGCCGTCATTAAAAAATCTAAGCATGAACACTACGCGAATTCGCTACAAATACTTGAAACAAATAAAAAATAAAATGCAATGCAGGATAATCCGCAGTGTGACAAATTATTTTGTTTGACAGACAGCACAAAAGTGTGACCATCTGTAAATTTTTGATTCTGCCCTAAATAGGGTAGGCTAGAAAACAGCCGAAATCTGCCCTAACGAAATGTGCTAGATATGTGCTTGAAGTATAGTTATGGTTTTACCAGGCGTCATCTTACGTCACGGGGCCCACCACAACTAGCGATGTAACGACTCGATCTACCAACCTGGGGGTCTAGCAAAGATACCAACCACTAACGCTAACGCCTCATGACATTTCGGAAATCGCTAACTTTTCCGCAGCGAATGTCATTTCAATACATTTTTGGAGTTAGCGTGAGGCGTTAGCGTTAGTGGTTGGTATCTTTGTTAGCCCCCCTGGTTCAACTCGATTTGAGCCGCAATCCGTGCAAGTCGGTTTACGCCTATGTCAAACCGATCTGACCGAGCAGAGATGCGCGAGCGGTGCCATATTAGCGCATTTAGGGCTAGACCTAGTGCAATTCTAGGGTCATCAGCGCTTTTTTTCTCATAACTATGCGCTAAAAATATCGAGCGAAATCTGGCGCAAAACTTGATATTATTTAACAATCCAAAATTGATCATGTGTAGGACACCAAAAACCATAGAGAAACAAAAGTAGCGATTTGATTTAATCATGTAGGTGTAGGAAGCAGCGTGTCGATTTTGTTAGGGAATTTCCCAAAATTCCCGCCAAAAATGTTGATGAATCATTTATTATGTATCTCCTTTATTTAATCATGAAGCTAGCTGTCACATTTTGATATTATTCGTTTTTAGCACGAAGCATAAACAATAACGTTACTGAGACGTACCAGCGGGTCTAGCAAAGATCCCTTTCCATTACCGCTTAACGATAACTCAAAATGTATGAGAATGACAGCCCCTGCGGAAAACTTTTCCACAGCTAATGTCAAAACTAATGTCATTTAATTGCATTTTAGAGTTAGCGTTTGGATTTAACGCCAATGGAAAGGGTTCGTTGCTAAACCCCCTGCTAGAATCCCAAAAGCTAGCGCTACCACCAAACGCTAACTCCAAAATGTAATTAAATTACATTAGCTTTGACATCAGCTGTGGAAAAGTTTTCCACAATGAGGAATGACAGTTCGGAAATCGCTTACTTTTCCGCAGTTAATGGATTTTAGTATTATATTTGACCGTCTGACACGATTTTGAACTTCTGACTCGCTACCTTTCATACATTATGTAGGATATGCAGGGTATGCATTCAATAAATAATTAATATTATACAAAGAGTAGGGTAGCTATGTAAGTTTTGGATCGATCGATATTTTATTTTTGAACTATTTTTATTAATGTGTTTGCTTTATGAAGAATAAGTATCTAAGGTAAGTAGATACCATTTGGACGTCATGTTGTGTACATATAGATCAATATAACCTTTATAGATTATTAAGTACACAGGTCGATACTCAACAGACTTAATACAGGAGTTTCAACACAGACACCAGACAGTAAGAACTGGTCCAACCAAATATTAACGAATTTACATTTTGAGCAATATTAACAATATCAAAAACTTCCAAATATGCTATATTTCTTAAAACATTTACACTATTATTATTCACTATTTATGCCCGTGTGGAGGATTAAATTTGCCAAAAAGGCGGAAATCTGCCAAACTAGTCACACTGCAGCCGCCTCGTATCGGTTAATAATGACAGCTAAAATAAACATTGACAGTTGACAGTTTGACAGATTTATGTTAATTTCCACAGATTAGAGAAAAAAAGATCTAATAGTGGTAACATAGCATAGGGCCAACTTGCTACATAATATACTAATCTGGAACAAGTCATGCAGTTACATTTTCCATTTTTCTATACCTGTAGCATAGTGTAATAAATACTAATAGCGGGTCCTTTGTTATACAGCAATATACCTAAAAGGCCGTAGTGTAAGCCAGTGAAGCTAGCCGGTACTACCCCAGACGGCGCGGGCAGGAGGGGGACGCTGCTCTTATTCATACCGCACCCCACGTAGTATCTCTTAGTAGTCTGTGCCGCACCCCATCGTTGTTCTGTCTAGCGGCCGAGTTGATTCACTATTAGTATTTATCCATCCATACCTATAGCTTTATCTTTTATAGACAAATGTGGTATGAAAATCACGCGTTCTCCGTTTTGCAAAATGCTCATGTGAATGCTGCGGCCACATTAGTGGGTTATGTAGAACAGTCGCAAAACACCGCGTAAAGCCGACCGAGACGACGAAGATATTTTTGCGCGCCAGCGCACCGCGAATACTTGCCCGATAATAAGCCAATAATGTAGCCACAGCATCGCACACAAAATATTTAATATCAGTATTAGGTACTGCTCATTACCTACATATTTTTACACATTAGGTACGTTTCTTCGGAATAATTTTTCAGATACGAATTAATAACATGAATTAAATTGAATTCTCTAACTTCGTTAAGAAACGTGCCAAAACTTATCCCCTTAAACTTTTCGCCATAAGTTGGTAACCTACCTGCCACATCCTCTACCTAGTATGTGCCTACAATCAGCGCCAGCCCTAGCCCTGGGTTTAGGTGGAGCGAGATTGTGTTTCGGCGCCCTTTGGTTGACGACGCTTACACATATCACATAATTTGTATTTCAGTTTACCTATTTTAAACAAATAATAATACCGAAAATAAATATTAATGTAAAATGCAACTCTTATAAATGTCTAATTAAAGTAACCACTGCGCAGAGCATTGCTAACATCACTGTAATAAACTTTTTAGTGGATTTATTGTGTCAGTATAAGTGCACTGGCTACGTCAAAATAACGTATAAACAATAAAAGCGCGCGAAGCGAGCGCATAATTTTTTTATTTATTTTCCGTCCTTTTTAGTAACAGAATTCGCCCTATAGTCTATATTTTTAGTATATTTATCTTCTTGTCAGTATAAGCGCGCTGGTTAAAATTTAAAAGTAAGTATAAATAAAAGCGCGAGCAAAGCTAGCGCGAATTTTTTTCTGTTTTCCATACTTTTTAGTAGATTTGTCTTCTCAGTACAAGTGCGCTGGTTTAAAGTTAAAAAAAATATAGATAAAGGCGCGAGCGCGAAATTTTTTCTTTTGTTTTCTATACTTTTTAGTAGATTTATGTTGTCAGTACAAGTGTGCTGTTTAAAAGTTAGAAGAAAGTATAAATAAAAGCGCGAGCGAAGCGAGCACTAATTTTTTTCTTTGTTTTCTCTTTTCGGTAAAAGTGCGCTTGTTAGAAGTTAAAAGAAAGTATAAACAATAAAAGCACGAGTGAAGCTATACTTAAATTGGGGCTAGATGGCGCTATGTGAAATGTACACACAAGGGCGCTGGTTATAAATCAAACCAAAACTGTAGCAATAAAAGCGCGAGCGAAGCGAGCGCGAAATTTTTTGTTTCAAACAATACGTATAGCCATTTGTGCGATTGATTGTAGACAGTTCAATATACTACTCTACCTAGGTACTTATAATTTGTATTTCAGGGTGACCCAATTTTGAAAATGAACTTTAATACTTTGAAAGACAATACTGAACTTATGGAATTTAATTTAAAGTAGCCTCTAGCCATCCTCAAGCTAGAGTCTGACTGCTAGTCGAGTAGTGTTGCTGCTGCGATCATCAATTTATTATAATAACTTTTTAACAGAATTATTATGTCAGTAGGTAGCGCTGATTATAGTCCACATATATTATCAATACTAAAAGCGCGAGCAAAGCGAGTGCGAAAAAAAACAGTATTTGCTTAGATTCATTTTGACGTCTCAAATCGCTAAAATTAATATTTAATTAATATTAATATAATATTTCTAATAAATAACATTACTTTCGATCTTGGCTCAAATATGAAAGGAGTGAAAACACACGAGAAAATTGCACTTTACATAATATAAATTTTATTATTCAGCCAGATTTTTTCCCCTTTTGCTGAATTTTGGCGCCCCGTCTGGCGCCTAGAGCGACCGCTCGCGCTGCTCTACCCTTGGGCCGGCGCTGCCTACAATGGATGTGTATTATACTTCGTAGGTACTTACATAGTTAAGTATTTATTCTATGGAACTGCTGTGGTACCTAGTATAATACCTACCTACTTACCTAGGGCTAAGGTATGAACCGTGGTACCTACCTATATAATTACATAAGGTAGGTAGTAGGTAGGTACTTATGGTATAAGTTTTACCTAAATGCCCATACCTACCTACCTACCAACTTATTTAGGTACTTTTTAAAAACCTTTGATATTCAAGAACAAATTGATAAGTTGTACAGACCGTCCTACTAATTAAATTTTTATATTAATGTAGATACTACTAAGTTCAAAAACCAATTATAAGTATTAAAAAATGCTCTTTTTAGTTAAAATAGCTAAAGTTTTACGTGTTTTATCTAAATTGATGTATTAAAAACATAAAATTTTCAGCGCTCACCATTCTACCCAGTATCCAGGTTTTCGGCCCATTATTTTGAATTAACCTATACTCTTCATTTCCTTATACAAGTTGTTGATGCTGTGGTGGATGCTGTGGCGGCGGCTGCCCTTGCATAACACGAGCTGTACCAAGATAGGCCCGTAGTCTGCTATTTTGTGTCATTTGTAATTAGGTCATAATGGTTCATGAATGGTAACATAATGACAAATTTTGACATTAATGTTAGTCTACAAGTCATAAGTAGACTACCATTAGTGTCAAAGTCTGTCAATAAGGCACCATTCATGAACCATTATGACACAACTGAAATAGCAGACTTCAGGCCCTGCTAGCCTAGCCTGCTAGTGCTGCTACAGTACAGTGTCCCCGTTGGGGCTGTGTGGGGTCGGAGTGGGGGCATTAATATATGGGCGATGTGTTAAAATGCTTATGCTTCAATAAAATGTTAGCATAGGTACTTACTATTGAACAACCTTACCTCGTACTGTAATGAGAATCGAGGCTCATGTCGTGCTAGGCCATTCTGGCGGTACCTGGAAGTCCAGGATGATGACCGATTCCGGTGAGGGAGGTGCCCTCCAGGGTGATCAAACTGCCTTACATTTGGCATCATGGAATCGAAAGTGCGCAAATCTAGCATTTCGCGCAAACACTTTCACACTAAACATTTCACCATCACTTTCAGCTGCATCGAAATTTCACTAAATCCGGGATTATTTACAAGGAATCGCGCAATAAAATGTGAAGATATCCACGTAGATGGCGTTGCTGAGACATATGACACTTTAATCTTATCAGGACAAGAAATGGGTACGATAAAAGAGTGTACGTATACAATTAGCGTCGTACTGATAACACACTTGGCTGTGTCATGTGAAGTAGGTAGTTCTAGGTAGGTATATTAAGCCCAATTAATGTCTTTATTTCATTATTGTACGATAACTGTAGGAACAAAGTACCTGCCTACTATCTTAAAGATGACCATGTTTTTACAGTTTATACACAGTTTGTGTATCGGAGGCTTCTTGCCCCAAATAGTTATTTCAGTTCTAGGTCATACCTACTATAATACGCGATTATGGTGTCTACTACACTTGTTTTCAGTAAATACTTTAAAGAGTGTAGGTAGGTAGGTACCTATATTTTGTTTCCTATACGATATTATCTGGGCTTACTCCTCAGACCAAGGAAGTAATGGCTTACTCATTATTTATTGAATTCGTTTAAATACCTACCTACTAAAGTTGTGTACAAATTATACTAACATTAGTACCTATTAATGTTTTGTACAAATTATACTAATGTTAGTATAATTTGTACACAACTTTAGTAGGTAGGTATTTAAACGAATATGTTAGTATAATTTGTAACTTTTGACGATGCTATTGCAGACACCAACTATTATTTTTATTCTTTTTTGTCATTTTGATATTTTGCACTATTTTTGTAATTATTTTTTAGTAAAAAAATGTTACGACTGACTTATCTAAGTACATGTAAATATGATTAAGAGTCAATAAATATTTCGCTCTAAAACATTTTCAGGAAATCCAAGAGGAAATCGTAACGATCAAGCTCGGCTTTCAAGTCATCTGACCCAAGTAGTAATGGACGTGTAAGAAGCTTATATTTTGTATGGACCGTTTTTTTACATTCCTGTTCAGGACTCTCACTGATCTCTACCTATATACTTGTATTCATTATTATAGATTGTAGTGTCAGTGGAGGCTCTGCAATCTATTTTCTTTGTATCTTCTTTACTCACCTCCACCATTATACTTAGTATACCAAAGTACTTACATAAAACAGTGTACTGTGCGTTGACCATTGATCTCCCATCAGAACCTAGGCGTACGACCAGAATAAAATAAATATTTAAGGGGCTCCCATACAACAAACGTGATTTTTTTCCTCGTTTTTATAGGTACGGGACCCTTTATGCGCGACTCTGACTCGCACTTGGCCTATTACTTTTTCTTTAATCTGTGATCTTCTTGGTCTAAACCACAGGCTAAAGAGAAACTTAAGGCAGTGTCACCATGTGTCAAGTTTCTGCTATTTTAACGGATTTTACCCTCATATTTACACTAATGTGATCTTTGATATGATTTTTATTATTTCTCCATCTCTCTTTATAAAAGATTTAGTTAATTATTATAATGATGGGCAGTTGTAGGTATGCATTGAATGATACGTTTTATTTTAAAAAATAACTAGTTCCACTTCTGTTACTAGATGGCGTAGTAACCACATATTATTTCAAAGCTTTCAAGGCACAAAGAACAAGGAAATGTCAAATTCAGTTGAGTGAATAACAGAGTACATTGTCGATACAAAGTCATTAACGAAGAAGAAGAGTCTTATATTCTAGGATCGCAAACGAAAACAGAATGAACGAAACAGCATTAATTATCGAAATAGTCATTATCTATGAAACAAGTTATGATAATTTACTAAATATCCATGATCCAGAGATATAATCATGCCCTCTATAATGAAATAAAGAAAGGATGACTTGACTTGACTTCTTGTTTTATGGTTTTTGTGGCTAGTTGTCACAATTCTGCCAATGTCCGTTTCATGCTAATGACAACGAAAGGACATTAAATTTGATACATAATAATCTTGACAATAACAAAACGTAAAACCCCCATTTTAACGCCATCTATCGGGTTTTTATAAAATTACAGCTTATTTTTAATAAAATGCCTCAAAGCTTGGGCAGATTATTAGCCTATTTTTTTAGGGCAGAACCTGGAATTTACAGATGGGCACACTAACAGTACGTCAAAAAAATTTTTGTTTGTGTACATTGCGTATGTTTATTTATTATTTTATTTAAATAATTCTTTGTTAGTTTTCTTTGAGGCTGCATTACATAATATTTAAATCTTTAAAATGTCACAACAATTAATCAGTGAGAACAGTAAATACATTTTAGAGTAAGTGCTGCCAAAACTTATTCATAACCTTTATTTTTTGACTTATTGTACTTTATTACGCTAATTATTTATATTACAGTTTATTTTCGGAACAGACTATTGAAGCACAGAGCTTAGAATCAATAAGCATACAAGTCCAGAAGAAATTTCCAAAGTCTGAGCACTTCAATCGTAAGTACAAATAAAAAGTTCTGAGTATAGAGGTGTCCAAATTCAACCATTTACAAATACTAATACCAATTTTCAGTATGCCTCCTAATAGCGTCACTCATCACAGCCGGGGATCTGTCTCTCCCCGGGCAGAGAGTGGTCGCCCTCGCGGTTCTGTTTGATCTGTACAAGACAGAAAATCCTTTCAACACACTGTTTCTCCACCTGTTGGAAGCCAAGTCAGGGCTGCAGCCGCTGGCTCCACAGGAGAGGCTGTTTATTGGGCAGATGCTTGGACTGATGACTACTCCGGCTAGAGATGTGAGCATCACTTAAGGTTCTATGAATAAGCTTTTACCCTAATACAAGCTAAATGTTAATGATGCTTTTTTTATGAAAATGAATGACGTGACGAGCCAGTCGTTCACGTGATGTTAAGCGACATGGCCGCCCATATGCAGTGTTACTCGGAACCTTAAAATAATAAAGTTTCGCATGACACTGCACTACGCATGTCATCTTGAGACATCATCCAGTCTACTTAGTAATCAGATTACTAGACTGAGAGGTCATAAAGTCTCATTTGCCCAGTAATTTCACTAGCTACAATGCCCTTCAAACTGGAACACAGTAGTGCTTGCACACTACTGCTTGGCAGCAGAATAGCTGGCAGAGCGGTGGTACCTACCTAGATGAATTTTGCAGAGAAGTCCTAGTACCTAGTACCTACCTCTATTGCTTTCTACGTTCTACCTTTGTAACATTGCAGGCAAAATTGTGGTAAACTGCAGAAGCCACAAAGTTAAAAGTTAATTTTATAATGTAGCTGTTTGTTTGTTATTCATAAAAAAATAATAATAATAACCTTGAGGAATACTCCACATAGCTTTACCCGACTTGGTTTTAATGGAATATATGTTTCGCAGGTGTTAAAGAAGTCAGCAAAGCAGGTGATGCTAACGGAAGTATCTGCTAAAGACCTGGAGTATGACCTCACCCCGCTGCAAAACCTCGTGGCTGATCGCTTAGCAGATATCACTTCCATGGCGAGGGCTACTGCACCAGCTCTCATACCTCTTGGAGATGGGTAACTCTTTGTTTTGTGGTCATTTCACACTGCACCATCAAGCCCCAAACTAAGCATAGCTTCTAGCCTTCTACTATGGGAACCAGATAACGTATTCATACATCCAACGGTATTGGCTGCTCTGACTTTATTTGTACCAAATAATTACACTCGCACTGGAGGCCATCGCCGGCACAGGTGTTCTCATGTCCCGGGCTACGTACCTGCCCTGCTGACAACGCGCCAACAACTAGAGCATTGTCTATGCTCCATTTATTTACGCACATGGTCCAGCATGTCGACATATTTAATATCGGCGATTATCTGTGAGTTTAGGTTATTTTATACCCATAATAGGTAGCGTTTTGGTGTTAAACTGTAAGCTATCGTTTAATAAATAAAAAAATAAAATACAATAAATATAACACCTAGATGCAGAACAAACATCAATGTATATCACACATATGTTTGTCCCGGGTGGCAATCGAACCCACAACCCATAGCTCAAGGCAGAGCTACTACCAACTGAGCTAGCAGGCCAGTCAAAAGTCTTTGTTTTATGACCACAAATAATAAAGCCATATTTAGGTTTTTAGTTTCTGCAAATGATTTTGAAAGCAGCTGAAAAAGATATCTACTGTGAAATTGTATTTTACACACTATTTGTTTATGTGTGGTTTGATTTGCGAATTTGCGAAAGGGAATATCCAGGGAACAGGTAGCAGCATTCTTATCTGGGCCCTTATTCCGTATCGATTCCTTACTTCGAAACCACGCGAATTCCTTGTCTTACATAAGAAATCTGCAAAAGTCTATTCTCTGTGAAACAAAAATAAAACCGCGCGAAATGAATTTGGAATTGACGCGATTTCAACCGTCAAAAATCATGTTTGACCGAGACGCATTCCGAAATATCAACACATCAAAAGATATGACCACTTATGTCAATATACTTTATTCAAAATAAAGATAAATTTAATGTAAAGTGAAGGTATATATCTAACGCTGTCACACGATTTGAACAAGACACGATAACGACGTGGTTTCGTATCGTGTGGAATCTGTGTTTCCATAGAGAATAACCGCCCTGTACATTAAGATTCCTCTACAATCACCAAGCCAAGTGTGGTGTTTATGGCAAATCCCCCTATGATAAGTGTCCAAAGATAAGTTTTATGGTGGGGGTAAGCTGTGTTCAGCAGTGGACAACGTCTACAGCAAAGGTTTTGGATTACCCCCTCTTCCCCCCTGGTGATGTTTCGTGATTTTTTCCGTGCCCTCTCCCCCTCCCATTTTGTGACGTGATTTATGGATCCATACATCTATAGATTTTCTTGAATCTTACACAATTCCCAGCATTTCCTTTACTTTAAATATCTTTAGATTTGGTTTGTATAATTGTAGAAGCCCACCCAACCGTCTCGCGATGAAGGAGCTGCTGGAAGCGCTGATGTCCCAGGAGTACATGCCTCTACACCGCACGCTGACGGTCGCTGGGCCCATCCCTCCGCCCACCTTCCTGCTCGACTCTACTGCCATGCCACTGGCTGAGGAGGTCAGTGACCATGCTAGTATCTGGAATCATGGAGTAGGATAGTGGCTTGTTTATATGACAGTCATTGTATTGCGCGGTTATTGCGATGGTTCTTTAAATTGCATTGCAGTTAGATATAAACCCTCTTAAGGGTCGTCTTTTATTCATAGTGATGTTTTTTCGATATATTTTTACCCCCCTCCTCCCTGAGATACGTGGTGAGGTTTTAGAATAACCCCAAAAAAAAATACACATGAATTTGGATAGGGGTATCCAAAATCAGAACGCAAAGTACCTAAAACACTGTTTCAAACTTTCACGGTTGCTTACTACGTTGCCAATGCCAATGGTACCCGCAGTAAAAGACTAAGAAAGAGGGTAGACCGTTATGTCTGCTCCTAACACACATAGTCCTTAAGATTTTCGCAGTTAGTGGTCGGGTAACCATAGCTCAGTGGTAGAGCGTCCAATCCGGTGAGCTGGAGGGCGCGGGTTCAAATCCCGCTAGTTGCTAAAATTTTGAGTACTATAATATCTTTATAGATAACAGAAATATAATTATGATGCTTGGATCATCTTTCATCTCATCATTATATTTTTCCAGTTATTTTAATTATGCTAGAATGGGCATACGTTTTACAACAAGTCACCTGATGGTAAGTGACGAAGCTGTCTAAGGAGCACCTTTGCCCATGTAATGCCCACTCACTCGTGACTTGAAACGACCCAAGTTATACCCAGGAGGAAATACTGCTGCTGGAAAAGCGTTCCATTCTATATTATGTGAGCAAATAGTGTTATTTCTCAGGCAGTGTGGAAGAACTTGATAAACCGCGGCGCCTACGTCCCGATGTTTGACTCGGAGTGCGAGGGACTCACCGGGCTCCGCCCCGACCGCGCCGCCGCCCGCACGCACCATCACAAACCCAAGGTATATCATCACCCACACATCATCAACACAACTTGACATCATGTCATGTCAATAGGCATGATAGGCACGACGGGTCTGATAGCTCAGTTGGTAGTATCCCTGCCTTCTGAACTGAGGGCTGTGGGTTCGATTCCTACCCAGGACAAACATTTGTGTGATGAACATAGATGTTTATTCTGCGTCTGGGTGTTATATTGTATTCTATGTATGTATTTACAAACAAAAAAGTATATAAGTATTGTATCAGTTATCTGGTTCCCATAGTACAAGCTATGCTTAGTTTGGGGCTAGATGGCGATGTGTGAAATGTCCACTGATATTTATATTTATATTTATTTATGATGACTACATTTTTCTTTGCATAAACTAATAATATTCCTCAAAAGATAAACATTCGCGAAAACAAAAATAAAATATCTCAAAAAATGACAAAGTTACAAGCGTTTTAAACCGGAATAGAAAGAGATAGCTTCAGAGGAAGGTCGTTCATAGTACCTCATTACTAAGCTGTGGTAGCTTTATATACAATATCTTTGGCATATGTGACGTTTGGCTCTGTTTGGCGAGAAAGGGGCAGGTGATGCCCCAGAAACTTTAAAAGCTTATTACTCCGTGATTTATTTACCGATTTTACTTATTTTTTCAATTATTGTATTCATTTTTAATCTTCTTTATGAAAGCAATATTTACTTGTTCATTTTTAATAGTAGTCATCATGCCTATTGTATTCATACCATCATAGGACCCGCATCATATATATTTTATCACCATCTCAAGGAAACACGTCGTAGTTTTTGTATTATCATTAACTACACCATTTATTCTCTTTTTCTAAAAAGAAGAATAAAATAAATATTTGAGGGTGCTCCCTTACAACGAACGTGTTATAGATAATGCTTCGGAATGTTTCGTGCGCGAGTAAAACTCGCATTTGGCCGGTTATTGTATTGTTCATTCATGTTGTTAATTATATATTAATCATCATGCCTATTCCTCTATTCTCATTATAAGCAATCTCTCTAATCAAAAAATCAAGGAAGAGAAAAAAGAGAAGACAGATGAGAAAAAGTCCGAAGAGAAGAAGTCCGAAGAGAAAGACCTCGGGGCAGCCATTGTTGAGGCCAAGGAACTGACAGCGCTGGCTCTAAAGGGGGTCCTCTCTGGACACAACGTGTCGCGACTCCGGGCGCTCTTGGATATGGACCCCAGTGTTGTTTACGAAATTGGAGTCACTCCTAACCAGGTAACTATAACATGGACAGACAGTCTGACAGCCTGCCTTGTTTATAAGATGGACAAACAGTCTGACAGCCTGCCTTGTTTATAAGATGGACAAACAGTCTGACAGCCTGCCTTGTTTATAAGATGGACAAACAGGCTGACCGCCTGCCTGATCATCATCATCATCTGTTGATGACAGCCCGAAGACGTCCACCGCTGAACATAGGCCTCCTCCATAGAGCCTCCTTGAGAGGCTGCCGCTTCCTGCATCCATCGGCTCCCCGCAGCTTTCACCAGATCGTCGGTCCACCTAATGGGGGGGCTGGCCCACGCGATGTCTTCCGGTTCGTAGTCGCCCCTCGAAAATCTTTCTTTCCCATTAGTTGTCAGTTCTGCGAGCGATGTAGCCTGCCCATTGTCATTTCGACTTGCTAATTCTAAGAGCTATATCGGTTACTTTAGTTCTCCTGCGGATTTCCTCATTGCAGATCTTATCTCGCAGGGAAACACCGAGCATAGCTCTCTCCATAACTCGTTGCGCGACTTTGATCTTCCTAATGAGGCCAACAGTAAAAGACCGTGTCTCAGTTCCATACATAAGTCATCACTGGCAACAAACGCTGATCGAAAACCTTTGCACCTTTGCCTGCCTGATAATAAGCAATTATTATTAATTTCTATGGAACTCCTCAGTTACCGGAGCTGGTGGAGAACAACCCGCTGGTGGCCATCAGCGTCCTCCTGAAGCTGATCCACTCGAGAGACATCACCGAGTACTTCAGTGTGCTTGTCAACATGGAGATATCTCTGCATTCGATGGAGGTAGTCAACAGGTAACCTATGCTCCTTGTGTTCATCATCACCAGCAGCCTGAAGACACCCACTGCTGAATGTAGGCCTCCCCCAGACAGCGCCAGTTTGAGCGGCTGCTCGCCTCTTGCGTCCATCAGGTTTACTAGGTGGTAGGACTTTTCTGCAAAGTTCGTCTAGGTAGGTACCACCGCTTTGCCAGTTATTCTGTCGCCGGTAGTGTGCAAGCACTACTGTGTTCCGGTTTGAAGGGCTTTGTAGCTAGTGAAATTACTGGGTAACTGAGACTATGATCTGATTACTACACTGTGTGATGTCTCGGGATGACGTGCGCAGTGCAGTGTCACGCAAACCTATATTATATTAAAGTTCCGAGTGACACTGCAACCGTTATGGGCGGCCGTGTCGCTTAACATCAGGTGAACGACGAGCTCGTCACGTCATTCATTCTCATAAAAAAAATCAGCTCCCTGCTGCTTCCACCAGATCCTCGGTCCACCTTGTTGTGTTAACTTTGCAAATCCAATCCAAGATGTAATAAACGTGTGCGAAGGAGGGTAGACCGCTATGTTTGCCCATATCTTATTATCATCTACCCGCAAGTTGTTCAGCTTGACCGTGATGATGGTGCTTGCATAGTAACGATATATTGGTAACTGAAACAATGCACCACGATTGGTTGATTGATTTGAGAATACCACCCCATCTCTTCACATTGCCTCAGGAGCCGGGAAAGAGAATGTCCATGGAATGAACAGCAGCATTCCCATAGGTACATAAAACCGGCTATCACCAAGCTGTCTGCCAAGCTGGTGATTATGGCAAATACCTCCCATTATAAATGTCCAAAGTGAGGGTGTTTTAAGGGAAACCTTTGCTCAGCGGTGGAAGTCTTCCAGCTAATGATAATGAACTGAGAACATAAATATAAATAACGCCCAACGATCACATACATAGATCCTGGACCCTAACTAAGATTCCCTGTATTTAGGGACTTATGGACCTTGCTCTCACAACACCCAGACACAGAACAAAACAGCACTTGCGCTCATTTTTCCCGTACACTAATACTTGTCCCGTTAATGACGACTAAAAAGGAAAACCAGTGATTAAATTTAACTAATTTCTTTAAATAAGATCCTTAATAGGCATGATGACTACTATTAAAAATGAACACATAAATATTACCTTCATAAAGAAGATTAAAAATGAAAGCAATAATTGAAAAAATAAGTATAATCGGTAAATAAATCTAAGTTTCTACAGGAGGCATCTCCTGTCCCTTTCTCGCGAAACAGCGCCCCCACAGTTACTATGAATAATCCACTCGCTTCAATCCAATCCACAGCTTAGTAATGAGGTACTATGAACGACCTTCCTCTGACGTCACTGGCCGTTTGAGCTATCTCTTTCTATTCCGGTTTTTAAAACGCTTGTAACTTGGTCATTTTTTGAGATATTTAATTTTAGTTTTCACAAATGTTTATCTTTTGAGGAATATTATTAATTTATCCAAAAAATAAATTTTAGTCATCATGCCTATTGTCTTCCCACAGGCTAACAATATCTGTAGACCTGCCGGTGGAATTCGTGCATCTATACATAAGTAACTGCATATCGACGTGTGAGACGATCCGCGACCGATACATGCAGAACCGGCTCGTTCGGTTAGTCTGCGTGTTTCTGCAGTCTTTGATACGGAACAAGATCATCAATGTTAAGGTACGTAGTCACCATGAAGTATGGATGTATCCTCTACTGCCATTTACTAGGTGATAGGACTTTTCTGCAAAGTTCGTCTAGGTAGGTACCACCGCTTTGCCAGTTATTCTGCCGCCAAGCAGTACTGTGTTCCGGTTTGAAAGGCATTGTAGCTAGTGAAATTACTGGGCAAATGAGACTTTATGACCTGATTACACAGTGTAGTAATCTGATTACTAGGATGTCTGCGCAGTGCACACGGATCTCTATACTAATAAAGTTTCGCGTGACAACGCGAAACTTTATTAGTATAGAGATCCGTGTGACACTGCAACTGTTATGGGCGGCCGTGTCGCTTAACATCAGGTTAACGATCAGCTCGCACGTCATTCGTTATCATAAAAAAAGGTGTAGAGCAGAAATGGAGTCCACAGCCACATTTTCCAAATTCCAATACTAACCATTGCTAATTCTCTAATTCAAAAGTAAGCTAAAAAGCAAGTTGGGTCGAATTTAATGGCAGTAAGTGTTGCCCAGCAGTAGCTCATGCTGATTATTCTCAATTCTACAGATTCCCATGTCTACAGATTCCCATGCCTACAGACTCCCGTTTCTACAGATTCCCATTTTTACAGATTCCCATGTCTGCAGATTCCCATATCTACAGATTCCCATTTCTTGAGTCCCATTTCTACAGATTTTTATTTTAACAAAATTTTATGTGTACTGATTTCTTCTTCTTCTTCTTTTTTAATGGCTTTCTATCGCTTTTTTGCAATTATTCTGCCATTGTCAAGTGAGTAATATTTGTACGGTTATGTCAAGTCAAAGTCATATTTTGTCAGTCAAAACACCAACAGTAAAATGGTGGATATTTTACTGAAGTCTCTAAAAAAGGCCGTTGAACAAAACCGAAAATGCATGTTTCTATAACCTTGAAACTATTTGCTAACACTCGTGCTCGTTCTCGAACACATAACGAATAATAATCCACCCTTATTACGCATTAAAATTCAGAATACACGGGTTTTGAAAAATAAATTCAAAATTCGCAACCGCCATTGTCGGAGTTTCTACAAAGACCCGTACTGATTTTTAATTTCAACTTTTCTACTTGAAAAATTAGACATGTCAAAAATGACATCTGTAAAATATGACATCTGTCAAAATTGTAATTATAGTTGTTGTAAAAGTTAAGTTGTAATAGATATCCGTACAATTCAGTTTCTGTAAAATTGGTAATCCGTACATTTATGAATCTGTAGATTTGGGAATCCACTCACTTAAGGATATGTAAAATTAAGAATATGTAGAAAGAGAAACGAGATTAGAATGGCCCTCAAACAGCTTAAAAACAACAAGGCGCCAGATGAGGATGGAATTACGACCGAACTTCTGAGAGCGGGTGGTAGACCGGTACTTATAGTCCTCCAGAAGTTATTCAATTCTGTCATCCTTGAAGGTACAACGCCGGAGGCATGGCACAAGAGCGTGGTGGAGCTCTTCTTCAAAAAAGGTGATAACACCTTATTGAAGAACTATAGGCCCATCTCGCTCTTGAGTCATGTGTATAAGCTGTTTTCGAGGGTCATTACGAATCGTCTCGCACGCAGGTTTGATGAATTCCAGCCTCCCGAACAAGCCGGTTTCCGAAAAGGCTTTAGCACCATAGACCACATCCATACGCTACGCCAGATTATACAGAAGACCGAAGAGTATAATCGGCCGCTATGCCTAGCGTTTGTGGACTATGAGAAAGCCTTCGATTCAATCGAGACTTGGGCGGTGCTGCAGTCCTTACAGCGATGCCAAATTGACTATAGGTATATCGAAGTGTTGAAGTGTTTGTACAGTAAGGCCACTATGTCAGTCCGACTACAGGACCAGAGTACGGAACAGATCCCATTGCAGAGAGGCGTGAGACAGGGAGACGTTATTTCTCCGAAACTGTTCACAAACGCATTGGAGGATGTTTTCAAGCTCTTGGAGTGGAAAAGATGTGGCATCAACATAAATGGCGAGTATATCACTAACCTTCGTTTTGCCGATGATATAGTCATAATGGCGGAGTCGCTCGATGATCTCAGCACCATGCTCAACGACCTCAGTAGAGTCTCCCGCCAGGTTGGTCTTAAGATGAACATGGACAAGACGAAAATCATGTCAAATGCCCATGTTCCACCTATACCGGTAATTGTCGGGAACGATACTCTCGAAGTTGTCGACAAATACGTCTATCTAGGGCAGACTGTCCAATTGGGGAGGTCCAACTTCGACAAAGAGGTCGCCCGAAGAATCCAACTCGGCTGGGCAGCGTTCGGGAAGCTTCGACCTATCTTTTCGTCCAAAATACCACAAAGCCTGAAAACAAAAGTTTTCAATCAATGTGTGTTGCCAGTGATGACTTATGGAACTGAGACGTGGTCTCTAACTGTTGGCCTCATTACTAAGCTCAAAGTCGCGCAACGAGCTATGGAGAGAGCAATGCTCAGTGTTTCCCTGCGAGATAAGATCCGAAATGAGGAGATCCGCAGGAGAACTAAAGTGACCGATGTAGCTCTTAGGATTGGCAAGTTGAAATGGCTATGGGCAGGTCACATCGCTCGTAGAACTGACAACCGATGGGGAAGAAAGGTTCTCGAGTGGCGACCACGAACTGGAAGACGCAGCGTAGGCCGGCCCCCCACTAGGTGGACCGACGACCTGGTGAAAGCCGCGGGGAGCCGATGGATGCAGGAGGCGAGCAGCCGCTCTAAGTGGCGCTCCCTGGGGGAGGCCTATGTTCAGCAGTGGACGTCTTCAGGCTGTTAATGATGATGATGATGAGAAAGAGAAATCTGTAAAACTGGAATACTGTAGAATTGGGATCTGTTGAACTGGAAATCTGTAATGATAATCTGTAGAATTGAGAATAATCCGCTCATGCTTTTTTTAACTGTACTGACCGATAGAGAAGGCGCTCTACGACACTATTGGTGGTATCTCTCTAGCTCGATCATAATTTACTGCCAGTAACCTATATGTAAACTTAATTATCTGCCGCATAATCAACTACAACCAGCGAACCCAACCCAAACCAAGTAAAGCTTGTAAGCTTTACTTAGTTTCGGGCTAGATGGCGCTGCGTGAATCAACCAATCCAATCCAATGATTAATTCCCCAGGAACTGTTCATCGAGGTGGAAGCTTTCTGCGTGGAGTTCAGTCGGATCAGGGAAGCGGCCGCGCTGTTCCGGCTGCTCAAACAACTTGACTCGGGGGATGCACACAAAGATACTAAAGAAAACTAGTTATACAGTCATTCAAATTAGGTTTCTATGGATAAAAAATAGAAGATTCACGAAAAAAATCATGTTTACAGTGAGATTTTTGTATGGGATTTGGGGGATGTCTGTCGGATCAACTTAGAAAAGTAAGTCAAATAGTAAAATAGTAAAACCTATTTACTTATTCAGAACTAGAACTGAGTACTGACTTTCTATCAAAATCTTCAATGTTCAATCAGTACCTTTAGTAAAGCATAATCCCGGCTTGAGGGATGGATGGATGCAGGTTCAATCCCCGCTTGTGATTCTAATTTTTCCTTTACAAATTAATGTGTAATATGTCCATCGGTTTGAAGGCGAGAGACGAGAAGAGATCAAAATGTATTTAATTTTATTTCTCTGTATCACCCCAGATAATATAATACCTACAGTACAGATGCCTCATCCCATACAACGGAATAACGCGGGCTATTTTACGAATTATTTTATTTCTGCTTAACGCAAGATTACCAAGCGACATTTATTGCGTGTTGGCGAAGTATTGGGCTAAATCAATACACTGGACTCGAACTAGTAACTCTCTAGACACGTTTACTACATTTTTTTCAACTTCGGGCTATTTTTCGTTTGTACCTGATCGGACCCCATGGTATCACCAATGACCGTCCTGCATTGTAAAATAAAAAGGAATGATAATTAGGTTTGTGTATTGATCCATTGGGTGAACGTTCCGTGCGGCTGCCGCATGCCAGCCGGTCTTAATAATTAATGCTATTGCAGGTCAATTTCATATAGGTCAGGCGGCCACAGGTTATATATTTGAAGTGGCTATAAATTTTTTAATTTCTTGCTATTTATGCATCTTTTATAAGTACTTGGAGGAATTGTCTTTACTGGCGCTACTTTTAGAATGACATAGAAATTTTTGAGTTCTATTTATTAGAAAGAACAAAAAAGAAATTGTTCAACACATAAATAAATAACAAGAATACAAAATTACATAGGAATAAGAAAAAAAGAAATACAATTTTTTTACCAGGACAAATAGATGAACATAGATGTTTGTTCTGCGTCTGGGTGTTATATTGTATTCTATGTATGTATTTACAAACGAAAAAGTATATAAGTATTGTATCAGTTATCTGGTTCCCATAGTACAAGCTATGCTTAGTTTGGGGCTAGATGGTGCTGTGTGAAATGTCCACACATATTATTTTTTTTTTACTAAAATTAAACAATTATCACTCTATTATGTCTTGTATTAAAGAACAATGCATGCTCCTTCGTGTATCCGCTATGGAAGCAAATATTCTAATATAATGTTGTGTATTTACTTGTAGGTTACGAAAAAAAAGATGTCCCTATCACTTTCCAATAAAAAGTACTGGGTTCGCCGCGAACTAAACTACGCCGTGCGTTAGTTCTAATTACTTCGAGGACTCCCGCGTACTTTTGTTTGGTACGGTTCGGTCTGCCATTCTCAGCTGTTTGAGGAACAGTTGCCCGTCATGTGGGTTATAGCTGTCAAATATTAGCTAAAATAAAAAATCAACCTTCTAATGAAACCTAATAAACACACCTCTAATAAATTTCCAAAAGAGAAGTAAACATTTTTTTGTTCTGACATAAATCACTTTTAACTGTTAATTAGGAGAAGCCACTGACTCCTGAAACTTTCAGGAGTCAGTGGCTTCTCCTAATTAACACTGTGTTACAGGGTGTAACACAGTGAATACTAATTCAGGAGTCTATGGATTCATTACATAAATTGCTGTAACCATATATGTGTCAATAAATAAATTTGTATTTGTTATTTGTAGAAAAGGAATATTTTAAAAATTGATTGTAGTAACCTTGAATATCTAAGGACGCTCACATGTGACCTTATGAGACTTGACAGAACATTTAGTTTGCCAAAGAAAAACTGTAATTCAATTCAACATTCTCACAAAATTCAGCTTATTAGATTTCATTAGTAGGTGAAACCCTAAGCACAGATTACTGAATATGTTACTATGTAACCCTAAGATCACCAGGCTATTATGCAATAGTCAAGTGATCTATTTTGGTTGACAAAAAAGTACTTCAAAGCGAAAGACTTCCGTTACATGTACATTGTACCTGTTTGTTCAAAGCAAGGACTGCCTCTAGTTGGCTCACTCTTTCAATAATTTTGTACCCTCTGCCATTTATAATTTACATTTTCCTGCAATTACTTTCTGGATTATTCCAAAAAGTATTCAAATGTTTTTGTATATGTATAGAAGTTTTTTATTCCTCAGTTAGTATTTACTATTAGTTTAAGTTATGTGATAATCTGAAAATGGTGTTTAACCAGATTATATTTTTATTGCCTACTTTTAGATATTTTAGAATAAAATTTGGTTGTATTATTTTTAGTGACAAAAATGTTGTGTACATATTGATTCTCACTGAGATATATTTTTAGTTACTAAGGAGTTAGTACCATAATAACATTATATTATACTAACTGAATTTTATTAATTGTAAGTAGTTTTTCTACAGAAATGTTTGCCAATAAAGAATAATGGCCCATTTTACTTTCTTGTTGAAAAAATATGTCTTTTTGGCTAGTTTCAGATATTTATCTAATACCTAATTAATGTGAAATGGGTCATAAAACTAAACATTACTTTTCAAGTTTTATTTCAATTTCTACAAATAGATATAGTTAACCCAATGCTAATTCTAACTAAAACTGGTGCAAACTCTTAAACTAGTTAGCACCTTCCAGAACCTTCCTGATTTCATCACTTTCAGCTAAATCTAGAGGAGTCTTTCCATCTTCATCTGCCAATAGTGTTGCTCCAGCATTCATGAGAACTTTGGTAGCCTCAATATGTCCGCAAGTCACAGCATAATGCAGAGCCGTCTGACCAGAATCATCTTTCACATCTACTGGACAGCCACCATCTAAAGCTGCTTTTAGGGACTTAACAGCATCTCTGTCTGCTGCCCAGTGTAGCGCTGTCAATCCGTCTTCATCTTTATCATGCTTTAGGTCAGGGTTTTGTTTTAGTAGTTGTGTGACACGTTCCGCGCAGTCCTCTCTTGCAGCATCTATCAAAGACAGCTCATTATGGACAAGATCCGATTCCTCAAAGTGGCGCAATGTTGATACAGCAACCCAGTTTTCCTTCTCACCATCGCCTGTACCAGGTGATGTAGGATTGGACCAATTAGTATCATATTTCTGTACTAGGGCAACATACTTTTCTTTAGCATTGTCATTTGACATATCTCCTATGTTCCTCCAGGCTTCCCATTTTTTTCTACCTCTTGCATCAAACCAGCCTGGCTTTGGTGTATCGCATCTACCCTCTGTCCCTTGTTTGTATAACCCATAGAGTTCTAAAAGTTGGTTGCTGTCTAGATTACTAGTGATTTTCCTGACATGGTTAGCAGCCTGGTTGAAGGATATGTCTAAAGGTGAAAGATCATCATCAGAAAAGTCTGAGTCAGGGTATTGTGGCAGTGCTTCAGCCATTATAAATACTACAACAATAATATAATAAAGACCAGGAAACTAATTATTCTGAACCTGGACAGTCAAGTTGAGACCTTCTAAGGTGTGAGTTTGCTTGTTTGTAGCTTCAGCAGCATCCGCAGCACTCGTAAACTCTATGAAACCATAGCCCTTGCTGAGTCCAGTTGAGCGGTCAAATACTACTCGAGCACTCTGCACAGGCCCAAACTGAGAAAAATATTCCCGGAGCTGACGGTGGCCTACAGTCCAGGAAAGGTTGCCTACATACAGGCGAGCTGCTCTAGCTGCGCTGGCCATACCCTAAACTGCTACTATTTCAAGTAAATGCAAAGACTTCTCGCCACTCAGCGCCCTGTAGTCGATCCCAGAACTCTCGCTCAGAGAATCCAAGTCCAGCAGTGTTCCTTTTAGTCCCCACTTTTTCAGCAGAGCTTCAATGGACCAGTCCGCGCTGCGTTCCTGGTAAGAACACAAAAATCGTCCATCAGTGCCATCCAAGAGATAAGCAACGGTGGAGAGCACCTCCTCAAACTGCGACGGCTCGTAAAAGCAATCTGATGCTAGGATTAAATCTACGGGACGCAAGTTGTGAACGTCGGCTAGGAAGAGACCCCAAGCGAGGCCTAGGATTTGGACGTCACGGTTGGGGACGAGACCGTTGGCTTCGCAACAAGCGGACAGGTGGCGGAGCGAGCGCGGCAGCGCGACGCTGTCCGACAGCGTGACGCGCGCTCCGCACTTGGCGGCGAGGATGCCGGGCAGGCCGGTGCCGCAACCGAGCTCTAGTACGCGCAGGCCACGCAAGTGCCGCCGCTGCGTCCACAGGTACCAAGCCAACAGCGGCGCAGAAGCCCACGTGTAAAACGAGTAGCCTGCGGTTCGCAGCTCCGGGATAACAACTTCTAAATAATCACCTCGAGTGTCACCGTTGCTGGTAGCCTTTCCGCGAAACACAAACTTTTTCAATTGACCGGTCACAGGCCTACCATCGCTCATTGCATAAGCATTTTCATGAAAATCTAATGAACCCACTTTTCGTTTTCCGTATGAATCAAGATTTCAATCACCATCACGCACTGCACGACGAAATATAAACGTCAATGTCAAATTAAATTAGGGTGCCATGTATGTAGCTCTAATGTCTCCCAATTCACAATCACAGAACACTATACTCCTAGCCGAGTTCACAATGCAATTAATATGGCGTTTATCGTTATATAAATAAATGGGTTTCCCTATTTCTTCTGGTTTACCTTTTATTATGATTCAATTATATAGGTAGAGTTTGCCCCAAACTTAATGGCGATGGCGCCTGAGAAGTCGGCGTGAAAAACTGCGCAGTAGGCGTGAGGCGTATTTATCGTCACAGGTAAAAGTCACTGATAAAAGAAAGTCACAGTCAGTCACAGTGACAAAATACCTCCAGGAGCAGCGACACAGTGACTTGTGCGCGAGTCTATGAGAGCCGGCTAAAGTAATAGGTGCATCCTTTTCTCACGAAGGCGTCTGTAGCGTGTCAGAGAGGGAAACATACTATTTTTTTCACAGGAGTTGTGACAGCGACATGTTTTGCCAGCCCCGAGTTCAAAAGTAATAGGTGCCATTCTTTTTCACATAGGCGTCAGTATTGGTCTGGAGAGGGACGCACCTGTTATTTTTTCCCAAGAACTGTGATGGAGTATCTTCATTATCGCGTGAATATTTATGGTGCGTTGGCGCGCAAAAATATCTTCATCGGCCATACGTGATATTTTAGTAGCGCGCCAATATTAGTGTCTTCTTCTTTTTAGGGTTCCACACCCATAGGGTAAAACACCTTATTACTAAGACTTTTTTGTCCGTCCGTCTGTCTGTCTGTCCAGCTGTCACCAGGCTGTGTCTTATGAACCACATGAACCAAATTTTCACAGATAATGTATTTCTGTTGCCACTATAACAACATATACTAAAAAACAGAATAAAATTAAAAAAAAAATTATATTAAATAAATATATTTACGTGACTCACATTTTCATTAATATTAGCGACATGTTGTGCCAGCCGTCAATTCAAAAGTAATAGGTGCATCCTTTTTCCACATAGGCGTCAGTATCGTTCCAGAGAAAGACACTCCTATAATATATCTACGTCCTGTAAACGTGATTTGTGCCGCGAGTAAAAAATACTCGCTAGTATTTATTCACAGGTATTTGTCACAGATATGGCCGAGTCACTGTCACCGAGTCACCTAGTATCTCGATTTACCTAGTACGACCCACCTCTACTGCGCAGTAGCAAAAATTAGACGTGCGTTGGGAGAGGGAAGTTGTGTGCGCAGCGTGGAGGCGCCTTGCAGCCACCATTGAGTTTGGTGAGACCTAGCTGTGCCACGGTCTAACTATCTACCTATAGCCCTTAATCGAAAGTAACTTCATATCATAGCGATCTTTATTTTATACGTATAAATAGAGGCGTTATTTTAGAATACCAGAGAAAAAAATCACTTATTAAAAATTTGAATTTCACCATTAAATAAAAGAAAACAAAATCAAAGAAATACCAAACAAATAACAAAAAAATAGCAAATAGGCTATTCATAGCACTTTAACAAATCAAATGGTACTTAAATTAAAGGTCAAACTGAACTTTGATGTCCGGAAAAGAAACAATTATGACCTCGAAGTCAAGGTCATTAAGGTCGACGTTGACCTTATTAACCATAAGGTCAACGTCGATGACCTCCCAAAAATCGTGCAGGTGTTCCTTAATACTCCCACACACCGGGTCCTGAATTTATGTTATGGCCTTGTTTTTTGGTGAAAATTGTCTAAGTTCTTATCTTCATAGTTGTCCGCTTCGTATCGTCTGACTGAGTATCAAGTACTTTTTTTATAGTATGCAGTACGCACCCCAGTGCATACTATAAAAAACAATCATAAATAATATTTTAAAATACGCCAATTCTAAATCACTGTAAAGTTAGCTTTGTCAAACTATATTATCATATCATAATAACTGTAGATAAAAGTAGGCGTTTCTCCTCATATTTTTGCTAATAGTTTTCATATAGCAATCCTTTTAAATTATCACAGATTGTCACTTAACTAAAATCATTTTTTCTTGCAACTGTCACTGTCACTGTCACAACCTTACAGAAGTTGACGCCATCAAATCTCTGTCAGACGTCAGTCCACAGAACACTTTTATCCTGAAGTCAGTCACTCTACTTTTTTCTATTCATTCATTAAATTTATTTTCATTTCATTCAGTGACTTCATATTGGTAGATGTTGTGGTATTTAGCCACTATTTAGGCATTTACATATCATTAACTTTTGTAATTAATTTTAATTATCTATCAAGTGTACCTAGAAATTCCAAACCATGGCTGCGGCATGCAAAGGTAAGTGATTCCAGAAAGTTTTATGGCTTAACATCTTTTACGTCTATTCAGTTCAATATAATTTTCTGGGGTCAAATTCCATTTCCACTTAAAAGTTAAAATTAGTGAAATTCATAATTGGAATGAAATGGATAATGGGGACAGGTACCTCTCCATCTACCTAGTACCTACCTATATCAACAAAGTAAAGATTTGTATGGTCCCTATTCTAATTTCAATTCAATGGTAAGTTCAATGACCTAAGCTATGTCGCACCTATTATTACCAACATAATATTAAAACTTAAAACTGTAATTAAGTAGGTAGGTAACTGGTAAGTAGTTTAAATGTGTAATAATGTGTACCTACATTGAATACTTTTTGAACAGTTTTAAATACTATCAATAAAAGTATAATTTTTTTAAATGTTATTTTGTCTATCTGTCCAATATTTGATATTAGTGATTTGAACTTGAACCTTAAAGATTTGAACACGCATAACACTGGAACCACCAATTATGGTAATTTCACCAGTTACTGACCACTTTACCAAGTTTACCACTTGTAGTGGAGTTGCCAAGTTTAGGATGTTTGTTAATTAGTGATGTTATGATGCATAAAAAATGTTCTTCTCGTATAATTTTTTGACTTTAAACTAATAATCAATGTTTCAAATATTATACTCCTTAAAATATATTTTTTTGTAAAGTAACTCACCCTTTTTTAAATACCAAAAGATAAAAGTAGGTACCTACCTACCGATTTTGCTAGTTTTCGACCGCTAAATAATGTTTACGACCACATTTTTGGTGGTTTGAGTTTCCAACCACTATAAATTGAGGTGCCTGTGGTAATACATGTGCTGCCTTGTATTTTCGTGATATTTTCGGCTTTGAGGCACCTACTCATATAAAAAAGGACATGATGATGTTTTTTACTGAGGCTGCAAAAAATAATATAAGGACCTAGCTGATAACTTCGACCCAAAAATATTGATTGGGTATGTTAATAAACTAAGTAGGTACACTACGTTTTGCAATACAGCCAGTCCACATATTATTAATTTTATTATTATGTAATTTTTGTTGTCTTAGGTGTACAATAAGAGTTGATCTATCTATTATACACTCGGTTGAAAACCAGTCAAGGATGTTTCCGATACACCTATTTTGCTACCATCAGCATTAATCGATTTAATTAATCATAAAAATTAATAAAAACAGTGTAATTGTATGTATTATGTATTCTTGTAAAAAATAAAAACTTAACAATAATTTTTTTGATAGCTATTGTTTGCTGGTTAAAAATGAAAGTGACTCGGTATATTGGCATACTGAATAATCCTTTTCTACAGCTGGCTTACTTTCCGACCACAAGTGATTTTGGGTATCTGTAGTTTTTGGTACTAGATTGTATAAACATGGTCAAAAACTGGCAATAGCATCTGATTTTAAGGTTCAAAGCATTATAATAGAATATTTGCAATGTATTTCGCATATTTGTTACAAGACACAACCTATTTGGCCATGACTGGGTAGGTTAGTTTCTGACCACCCGGTCGAAAACAATTTTTTTTCTAAGAAATGCTTCATCTGTTTTCGACCACTCCTATTTAGATATTATATTAACAGAAATCTTGTTAGAAAATGAATAAACATGTTTAGCAGTTCATTAACTACACTCCTTCTAATACTGTTTTAAACTTTCACGATTGTTTACTACGTTTTTAATATGATTGTAATCACGGTAAATATCTCGTAAGTACTATTAAAACTCCATCTAATGTCAGAATGTGTTTGACAGGTATAATGAAATAGTAAAAATATGAACGAAAACCAAAAATTCGGATCATTTTTGCTAATAATTCTATCGGTTGGGTGGTAGTGGATTATACATTAGCTATAATGAAACATTTAAATGTTTTATTAACCACAGTTTTTTTTAAGTTTTAATATAGTTTTTTTTGATCATTTCATAACTGTCAAACGCATTTTTACATTAGATGGACAAGCAAATCTGCCAACAATAATAAAGTAAAGTAACCAATACCAAGGAACTTATTATACACGTATAGTAATACTTGGAACTTCCAATGCTTGCGATAGGGGAGAAAAAAGGTTGCCATCCGAGTTGGGATATATCTTACGTAACGATGTGTACCATCTTAAGCATTTTATTTTTCGTATTTGTTTATCAAAGGTATACATTAAACGTTCGGATATAGGAGACGGTCGCAAAACCGGTGAACTTACCCTGGCTTTTTTTATTGTGTTTTTAAAACTTGTTTGTAAACATAAGTGTATGCAGGCAAACCGTATTTATATCGCTACCATATGTGTTAGTATTTAAAAATACGTACAACTTCCTTGGTTAGTATTTTTTACCTGTATTCACACATACCTAATGTTTCCACTCACACACCTACTATAAATACCTACTTGGAGTACTTGGGTAGAGTATGTAGGTAATTATACCTTTTATAATTTATAATTACTATAGGTATGCTAAGCTAACGCTTTTTAAGATTCAACTCGTTTGTACTTTTGTACATTTACTCCAAGATTAAATTACTGTAGTAGGTGGGTAGGAAGGTACAAAAGTCAATAGGTATATTATTGTTAAAAGACAAGTTAAGTATAATGGCGAATACCTCAAATTAGGTATAATACCCACCCCACTTGTCACATTGGCAGGCAATATCACAATAAATTATGATAACTATTCATGATAATCTATAACTCCCGCATTGTCTGATAACTTGTTACCTACTCTTGGTGTGTCAAGCTCAAGAGCGATAAATACCTAATAAAATATAATCTTAGATAGCGAGGGCAAAGTCCAAAGGTAACATACCAGGAACATAATAATGCGCCAAAGAACAATACCTATCATAGCCAACTCACAATCTATTAAAAGCACAAGTTCACGATATGATGTTGATTACCTAACTACTTCTAAATATACCTATTTATATTTCTATGTGTATAGTATAATGATATGGCCGAATGCAATGCCACATTAACCGTGTCGTGGTATTGCTTGCTTTAGATTCTAATGAGGCTTCCGGAGTGCTTGGCGACAGATTTTTCACTTGCATTTCACTACCATTTTGAGGGTTATGATGTATAATGTAATATACCTAACTACTAGCTTCTCAGGTCTTGTCAGGTGAGCGTTAGAAAGTTGCCGAATCATTAAGAAAAAATATCCCTGGATATCCTGCTGGTATCAAAGAACCTAAGTCATGTCATAATATGACCTCACAGTCATAACCAGACTCAAATTATTTATCAGAAACGACCTGTAGTAACTCATTATTTATGACTTCAGTCATAATTGTAACCCAAGCAGTCGGCACTTTAACTCATAGGCAAATTAATACAAAATGATGTAGAAATATCTTAAAAGTCTTTGAAATATCTAGAGTACTTAATTCTGCTGTAAAATGGTGCCTACTATACCTACTTACTCTTAAAAATTTATATTTCATCATCATCAACAACAACAGCCTGCAGACGTCCACTGCTGAGCATAGGCCTCCCCCACAGAGCACCACTTTGAGCGGCTGCTCGCCTCCTACATCCATCGCCTCCTCGCGGTTTTCGACAGGCCGTCGGTCCACCTTATGGAAGGCCTACGCTGCGTCTTCCGATTCGTGGTAGCTACTCGAAAACTTTTCTTCCCCATCGGTGGTCATTTCTACGAGCGATGTGGCCTGCCCATTGCCATTTCAACTTGCTAATTCTAAGAGCTATATCGGTCAGTTTCTATTTATCATTTATTAACTACTGCGAAGTCACGTCTCGGTCTGATTCAATTGAAGTACTTACGTACTTTAAAACTAATGTTTCTGTCGCCAGGTATTTTCATCGTAGGCGCCAAGCGCACGCCATTCGGCACATTCGGTGGCGTGTTCAAGAACACGTCGGCCACCGAGCTGCAAACCCTCGCGGCCACGGCGGCGCTGAAGGAAGCCGGCGTCGCGCCTGAACAGGTCGACTCGGTCATTGTCGGACAGGTCATTTCGGTAAGTCCTTAAACATCATCATCATCATCATCATCATCATTAGCAGCCCGAAGACGTCCACTGCTGAACATAGGCTTCCCCCAAAGAGCGCCACCTTAAGTGGCCACTCGCCTCCTGCATCCATCGGCTCCCCGCGATTTTCACCAGATCGTCGGTCCACCGAGTTGGGGGCCGGCTTACGCTGCGTCTTCCGGTTCGTGGTCGCCACCCGAGAACCTTTCTTTCGCATCGGTTGTCAGGTTTACGAGCGATGTGGCCTGCTCATTGCCATTCCAACTTGCTAAGCTTATCCGTCCATCTGATCCGACGACGGACAGACGATCTGGTTAAAACCTCGGGAAGCGGTTGGATACGGGAGGCAAGCAGCTTTTCTTAGAATCTTTCTTCGAGGGAGGCCTATGTTCAGCTGTGTACGTCTCCAAGCTGTTAATGATACCAATTATTGCTGGTAGATAAATTACTTACCGTTTGATTTGGCTATACCATAAACTATTGTCATCCAGGCTTCCCAAACCGACGGTATCTACACTCCCCGCCACGCCGCGCTCAAAGCTGGCATCCCTAAGGAGACGCCAGTTCTCGGCATCAACAGGCTCTGCGGCTCCGGGTTCCAGTCCGTCGTCAACGGTGCCCAGGTAACGTGTACTCAGCTGTTCATGTTGTTTAGATAAATTTAGTATTGTTGGAACGTCTGTGTAAACATGCGTTGGTTCAATTGATCAACAGATGGTTGTTTCAAGTAAACGTAGTTTCTTTTTAATAAAATAACACCCAACGATCATATTCATAGATTCTGGGACCCTAACTAAGATTCCCTGTATCTAGGGACTTATGGACCATGCTCTTACAACACCCAGACACAGAAGAAGTATTTGCGCTCTTTTCCTGTGCACTATTCCTTGTCTTGTTGCGGGAATCGAACCCACCGCCTCCGGTTTATGAACCGGATTTCTTAACCACCGCACCACAGAGGCTGTCTACAAAGGCTACTTTCGCGTTTCTGTATTTCGGTGTTTGTCAATCCATTTACGAGTTAGAGATGAATGATAATAATAGACAAGACAATGGCATTGTAACAAATCTTATCTTGATAATAGATTATGGCTATTATCCAATTGACTCAAAGGCGTGACCCCGCGTGAGTTCATCTAAACGAATTACACTGGCTATTATTGTATCATTTTGTATTTATGACCGTTATCGACGTTTTTATCTTTGTACATAAGGGAGTACCCCGACCCTCGAGGCCCCCGTCCCGGTAGACCACGATTTGTTTCTTTCGTGGCACCTAATGCCGTTCAATACTAAAATTTTTCAGCTTCTTAGTTCGCACATATCTCTAGCCCCTCGACGTTTATCAAACTCCAGTCGGCACACCGAATACTGTACGCTGATTGGTTGAAGACAGCCGATGATCAACACGCAATGATCAGTATTTTAGCGTGCTGCGTGTTTGAGTTTAACAACTGTAAGCGAAAGTGTTTAGCTAAGTTGTAGTTTAATAGACTAGGGCATACGTATCTCCACAATTTTAATAGTGCGGTATCTTTACTGTGATTAGAATCATTTCTGATCAGAGTTCTCGATATTTCGGCACCATGTTTACGTTCAACTGTGCCGAAACATCGGGTACTCAGAAATTATTCTAATCTCGTGTAATCACGGTAAAGGTTCCGGAAGTACTAGTTCAAATGTAGTGAACAACCGAAACAGTTAAAACAGTGTTTATACGTAAGTGTTTCTGTATTTCCTAGGACATCCTAACGGGCGCAGCTAAGATCTCCCTAGCTGGTGGAGTAGAGAACATGTCCCAAGCTCCGTTCGCGGTGCGTAACGTCCGTTTCGGTACTACCCTCGGCGCTAGCTACGCGTTCGAGGATACTCTGTGGGCGGGCCTGTCAGACTCTTACTGCGGCCTTCCCATGGGCATGACCGCTGAGAAACTTGGCGCACAGTTCGGAATTACAAGGGATGAGGTCGACAACTTCGCCCTCAAATCTCAGCAGAAGTGGAAGACTTGTGAGTTTTATCTTTTAGTTTGTTTAATTTCCAGCTTCTGAACTAAGGTTAATTTTCGTCTGAACAGCTTGATCCAGTCTAGCAAAGATCCCAAACGCTGACGCTATTGCCCAAACGCTAACTCCAAAATGTATTGAAATGACATATCGGAAATCGCTTACTTTTCCGCAGCTTATGTCATTTCAATACAGTTTTGGGGTTAGCGTTAGTGGTTGGTATCTTTGCCAGACCCCCTTCACGTTCGGTTCGGCAAACGCCAAGGCCGAAAAGTGTAGTGTAGATGCCTGGTTTATTACTAGTATTATTCGTTATCTGTGATAATTTATTACTTCGTGATCGTGAGTGTTTAGCTTTCGTCCTCTGTACATGCCCCTTTAATGGACTTAAGCCACAAAGCTTTGAAAAATATGACGCTTTGCACCTAGACGAAGCTTTTTTTTGCTCTGTGGACTTCGCAATAGACTTCTATGTAAATAGGGCGGGTTTTTGGTCAACAAGTTAAATCTACAGTGTCTAAAGTTACTATCACAGTGTTGCTTATTCAGTCAATCAATTATCGACACTTAAAATTGTTCCTTTAAAATTAATAATTAATAACTTATTCACATATGTCCTCTATAGCTATTAAGATGCCCATTAGGCTCAATTTTATAACCAACGCAACAAATGCAAGCAGCGCATCTAATTTTTATTATTTATCTAACCTTGTATTCACTTAACTAGGTGGTAGGACTGTTCTGCAAAGTTCGTCGAGGTAGGTACCACCGCTTTGCCAGTTATTCTGCCGCCAAGCAGTAGTGTGCAAGCACTACTGAGTTTACTGTGAAACACCGAATTTAGTAATTTCCCTAAATTACTGGGCAAATGAGACTTTATGACTTGATTACACAGTGTAGTAATCTGATTACTAGACTGTGTGATGTCTCAGGATGACGTGCGCAGTGCAGTGTCACGCAAAACTTTATTATTTTATATATAAAGTTCCGAGTGACACTGCAACTGTCATGGGCGGCCGTATAGCTTAACATCAGGTGAACGACACGTCACGTCATCTATTCTCATAAAAAAAAATTGTTATGTTTTTCTGGCTGATTATAAAACGTTGTAAACACAGAGAGGCTACATTTAATGCTGCGATAAGATACTACACATCACATCATCATAAAGTAGTAGATAAGTACTCACTCAGTAACTTTAGTTTTATATCCATTGTACAAAGAAAAAGTATTTTAATATCTTCCAAATTTTTCTTTTTCTTTTTTTTACCTATTTGCATCTTTTATTGTAATCTAACACTAATAACACCCCAATAAACTAGCTTAACTAGCTACCTTAAAAATGGATTTCACAATCCTTCGGCTTAAACTAACCTAGCCAAATATTCGGTAAAGGCAAGGAAACGGCGTCGATATCGTCCAGGCCAAAAAATCGGCTTTTTCCTTCAATACTTTGTACAAACCGAATATTCGGCTAAACTGATCGTCAACTATTGTCACTAGCCAACGACGCCGGCGTGTTCAAGGCCGAGATCGAGCCGGTGACGCTCACCATCAAGCGCAAGCCGGTGACGGTGGGAACCGACGAGCACCCTCGCCCGCAGACCACGCTCGAAGGGCTCAAGAAACTGCCGCCTGTCTTCAAGAAGGACGGCCTTGTCACTGCTGGCAGCGCATCAGTGAGTTCATTATTTTGTGCCATCGAAATAGTACCACATATTTTGCGCTTAGATACAATAAACTTAAATATTTTGATCTATTTACGTCTATTCACTAGCAATGTCAATAGTCACTAGGTGGTAGGACTTTTCTGCAAAGTTCGTCTATGTAAGTACCACCGCTTTGGCAGTTATTCTGCCGCCAAGTTAGTGTGCAAGCATTACTGTGTTCCGGTTTGAAGGGCTAGTGAAATTACTGGGCAAATGCGACTTGATCTCATAGTACAGTAATCTGATTAGTGTGATGTCTCATGATGACGTGTGCAGTGAAGTGTCACGCGAAACTTATTTCAAAGTTCCGAGTGACACAGCAACATATAGCATGTGTAAAATAAGTAAGTATTTAAATTGATATTGACTGGCTGGGTCAATAGACAATTAAATTCTTGGATACTTATCTACAGAATTCTAGGGAAAAAAACGGCCGCGTTTAATGCGATAACTTGATGACGATGAGAATTTAGAATACAACGCTTTTAATCAGTCCTAACAGTGGGAACTTACTGACGACGACAATGACGATTAATACAGAGTTCTATTTTTACCTTTAGTATTTATTAGGGATGCGCCGAATATACGGTAAGTAATTATGGTTCTGTACTTAAGGGGTAAAGCAAACCCTATTACTAAGGCTCCGCTGTCCATCTGACTGTCTGTCACCAGGCTGTTATGTATCTCATATAGCGTGATACTTAGTCAGTGGGAATTTTCACAGATGATGTATTTCTGTTGTCGCTATAATAACAAATACTAAAAACAGAAAATAAATATTTAAGAGGCTCCCAGACAACAAACATGATTTTTTGCTCGTTTTATAGATAACGGTACGGAACCCTTCGTGCGCGAGTCCGACTCGCACTTGACCGGCCAATGTGCGAGTCAGATTATTTCAGGTTCCATTCATAAAATATTGTTCGGCGCATCCTTAATTATGTTGTGTTGGCCCTCGGAACCTTTCTCACATGGATAGTGGCTCTTCACAATATCCATGTGAGAGAAGGCCCGTATTCCACCATTTGGAACATATTGGTCTGATGAGTTAAATCCCCACTAGGGTATAAGCGACGGCGCAGGTGCCATAGTGCTAGCGAGTGAGGAGGCGGCTCGCAATCTGAAGCCCCTCGCGCGGCTCGTGGGGTGGGCATACGTGGGCGTGGACCCCAGCATCATGGGGATCGGACCCGTGCCTGCCATCGAGAACCTGCTCAAGGCCACCAATATGACGCTCAAAGATGTCGACCTCATCGAGGTTTGTATTCTAATAGGAGAGACCTAGGAGAGTCGAAACATAATCACTTGTAATAATACAAGGTGAGTTTGTATTGGTATGTTATCCCGAAGGTGCAGTTTTGTGAATGGTTTTTTTTTTTCATGGAAGTTTGGAAACACGCAGTTTCAAGTAAGGCTCTCACAACTATCATGGTTCCAGACCCTTTCTCTTTCGGGATAACATACCAATTCAAGGTCGCCTTGTATAGGATGATTATGGCTAATGGAATCCTCTGCCTCTACAGATCAACGAAGCGTTCGTAGCGCAGACGCTATCATGCGCTAAAGCTCTGAAGTTAGACATGGAGAAGTTGAACGTGAACGGTGGCGCCACCGCGCTCGGACATCCGCTTGGCGCTTCCGGCAGCCGCATCACCGCGCATCTCGTGCATGAGCTCAGGTAACATGACGCATCACCGCGCATCTCGTGCATGAGCTCAGGTAACATGACGCATCACTGCGCATCTCGTGCATGAGCTCAGGTAACATGACGCATCACCGCGCATCTCGTGCATGAGTTCAGGTAACAAACATGACGCATCACCGCGCATCTCGTACATGAGCTCAGGTAGCACCACGCATCACCGCGCATCTCGTGCATGAGCTCAGGTAGCATCACGCATCACCGCGCATCTCGTGCATGAGCTCAAGTAACACCGGGTAATCCGCAATTTTTATTGGGTCAAATACTTTTTTCGCCATCATTGAGATTAAGGCTAATGGCAGTCCTCGATGTAACCAACAAACATGAAAAGCTGAATAATCTTTAAATATTTTGGTACTTACATTTATTTTTGTGTGCACAGACGCAAAGGACTGAAGCGTGCCATCGGCTCCGCTTGCATCGGAGGCGGCCAGGGCATCGCCATCATGATCGAAGCTGTCTAATTATACAAATAGCTTAGTTTTATAATAAATTAACCAATTTACAGGGTCTCTACGTTAGTTTGGTGCTATTAGAACTGAACAGGTACTCCCAGAAATAACAAAAGAAGTAAAGGGTAAATATAAAAATTAAACATCCAAAGATTACGCTGACGGCAAGCAACACGGCTACTTATAAAAAAATCATACATATTTAAAAAAAAGAAGTCAATGTAATGCTATGTAAGCTAAAATCTTGGAGTACCTAATAATGACTGTTGCAATATTTTTTATTGAAGTTTTTTTTTTTTAATAGAATCTTTATCCTCTGTTTTGCTTGTTTTGTGTAATCTTGTGATGTTCTTGTAATACCAAACTAAAGTAGATTGTTCTGATACGAATGGAAGTGGAATAGTTAGTATGTAAGGAAATATTTTTATGAAAGAATCAACCAATCAGATTATCATACCAAGACTGCTGAATATCTGTAAATACGTCTAATATCATTAAATCATCATACTTACCTATATTTTAAAGTGGATTTTATAATACCTACACTATTATTGTATTAGATTTAGGTATACATAATTATCTGCGGCATAATGTGTTCAATTTTTATAGCAATTGGTTTTTAATTGGGTCCAACGTTATTGAGATTTTGTAATAATATTAATACGTAAGTAATAATTTATTCTTTGTTAAATTATAATAGGTAAGTACAAAATGTTCATGAACACAGTCACAATGTTATTTTTATAAACTTACATTACATAGTTCAGTAGTTACAATATTATAAAGTTACAATTGTTAAAAAGTATATTTTGAGAAAGAGGTAGGTACTATGTATTGAACCTTATTTTAATAAATCGTTTTTAAATGTTTTTTGAGTTTGCTTTTAATTCACGTGCCACAACCATAATACACGCTATATTTTCCTATTGAATTATGAAAAATCGAATGAGCAGCAAAAATAGACGAGTTGTTCATTCCCCGCGTGAGAACTAACGGGAAAAAAATCATGTCTGTTCACGAAAATGTATATACTCTTTGTCCCCGAATTTAGATTTAAACTCCGTCTCACGTAAGTTGTCCCGCGGCCGCGTCGCCACAGTCGCGCTACGTAAATTACTTTCAAAATTAGTTCCACGTATTGCACAGAGAACTTTGCTATATACTGAAACCTCTCCACAAAGGCCATTAACCAAGAGTTGAAGTTGAAGTATATACTGAAAACTTATTGTCTTGGGACAACTTACGTGAGACGGAGTCTAGAGACAAATAAGAATAAATATTTTTGACTTGATTTTTTTGACAGGCCCGATAGCTCAGTTGCTAGTAGCCCTGCCTTCTGAGCTGAAGGCTGTGGGTTCGATACCTACCCAGGACAATCATTCGTTGTTGAACATCGATGTTTGTTCTGTGTCTGGGTGTTATATTGTATTCTATGTATGTATTTACAACAATAAGTATCTAAGTATTATATCAGTTATCTGGTTCCCATAGTACAAGCATGACAGGGGCCGCCCCTAGCCGTAGGTACTATGGTAGATGTAGTGTCAGTGCAACATGTTACAGTCATCTTTACTATTGCCTACTATCCGAGTCCGATCAGGAGTTACCATGAATCTTCCTTAAAAGAACGCCACCTGTATATTTCCCTTGTTTCCTCCGTCGTGCTAGACACGGCTTGAGCGATCCATATGGCTAGGATAGGGTCGTCGTACCAGTGTGACCCTTCTGGCTTAGTGTAGGTACTACCGTTTACACACCGGAATAGAATTATTATTACCAGCGTAACGCAATGAGACACCATAGCGTCAAGTCCTCGATCCTCTCCCGGCAGCGAAGAACCCCAGGGTATATTCTCAGTTCCCCCACATGGATTGACCCGGGTGACAATCGGGAATTATATTCCCAGCCACCACATGGCGACTGCGGTTTGTCTTACGGCCACGATAAGGATGTTGGAGGTCAGGATGTCGGTAAAGACTCTACCCCTCTAACAACATACAAGAGCCCAACTGCAGTAAAACATATCCTTAAAATATAGTTCAGTCCTATTTTGTAATCCTAAATACTGCATCATAATAAACCATATTAAGGCATAGGATACCTACAAATTTTTCCCAAAGAAACTAAAAATGCTCTAATCCTTCGCACCGCAGATAACCGCGCCCGAATCAGCTAAAAACTAGGTAAGTGCCTGCTCCACGTATCAAAATATTCATGATAAAGTTATCAAGTCACACACTCACTAGCAAGTGAGACCGGACCGTGGGCTGTCGCTCGTTTACGTCGGCTACTTGTGTGGAAACGGACTTTGGATTGGAAATTGGAATCATTCGATATTATGGCCGTGGCAATTAATAAAGGTAAGATTTTTGTTTCTAGCTGAACGTAGGTAAATACCTATCTGCTTTTTTTTTTGGATTTGTTGTCCAGCACCTAAGCATCTACTTAGTTGTTTATGATTTTAATCATTGGTCAATGTGGAGGATGGAAGTCAATGACCTTTCCGCACGCAAGGTCGCGTGTAACAATTCTGTCTGCACATAGAATCTAGCCATACCAAAGTATTAGGTACCTACTGTGCACAGACTAGGTAGTGGATACTACGTACTGTGAATCTAGCTAGCAGAAGCCAGTGTAGTCTACTTATGATAGTAGGCAGAATACCTACCTAGGTACGCTAATAACGCTTGTGTGTGGTGCCGCTCCTAATAGTTAGTATAGCAAATATTTTGTACCTCTCTCTATTCAAGTGTAGGTAACAAAAATAACAAGGAGCAAATAAAATGAAACTGCAAACCGGTCAGGGGGTCTAGCAAAGATACCAACCACTAACGCTAACGCCTCACGCTAACTCCAAAATGTATTTAAATGACATTTCGGAAATCGCTAACTTTTCCGCAGCGAATGTCATTTCAATACATTTTGGAGTTGGCGTGAGGCGTTAGCGTTAGTGGTTGGTATCTTTGCTAGACCCACAGGTTCACATTCCCATACATGCTGTAGGTATCTATTAGGTAGGCATCATCATCAGCCTGAAGACGTCCACTGCTGAACACAGGGCTCCCCCAATTGCATATTTTGGAATTTACACCACTTTTACGCTACTGTAAAGTCTACCAGTGGTACACTGCGTATATTCCCAGTTGCCCCCGCGTGGCAATCAGGAATTAATTTGCCAGTTACCACCGGGTGGCGACTGGGAAGCAGGTAGTTGAACCCAAATTAATAACCACATAATAATAAATTCGTTGCCACATTTTAGGTACTTATTAAGTATTTGAACAGCGAACAAGGTTCTATGACTTCTAGACTGAGTGTGGGTTTTTTGTTAGATACTTAATTTAATTAAAAATAGTTTTTAACTAGTGGTTAAGACTCTATCGAAAGTTAGAGTTTTAACCACTAGTTATAAACTAACAAATACCAGTGGTTAGAATTTGACCTATGGATCAAAAACCCACCCATATAAGTATCATATAAATAGGGCGAATTCTGTGGATCTGTCTATTACTTACTTTAGCCACCTGATAATGTCACCTCCGATTTACTAAGTGTCTCTAAAGCGATAACGACACAATTTGGGAATCATGATAGCGATATTATGATTGTTATACTTCGCCGAGTTCAATGTCCAAGAATGCTTGGAAGTAAACTGTTGTAATAATGACATAAACGCATTTTATCTTAAATCTAAAATATCTTGCTACTTACTTACCTACTCATAACTAATAGATTTGAAGTGCTTCAAATAAAGTTAGGTAGGAATGAAACAAGAAAAGTAGGCATACATTGTACTTTTCTTGTTTCATTTCTCTGCTGACACATTCTGTGAATTTGGGGTTTTTCATTTCGATAACTTTTGGACTTTATTTTAGTCTTAGGGTGTGTCTATTTATGTGCAGTTAAGGTCAAAAACTCTAACAAGTTTCTAACCAACGGTCAAAATTTAGACTACATTGGGGGTGAACTGCCTTCTGGGCCACAGCTAACGCTTGTCCAGGAGGCAGGGCTTCATTTAAATTGTGTTATTTATAAGGTCAAATAAAGGTATTTTTCATTTTTTCATCTTTGACAGTTTTTAACTATTAGTTACCTAACTACGAATCAAAAAACTCACCCCTAGTGCCTAGTTGTACCAACCAATGACGTGGACGATTATGTTTAGGTATGTAGGGATAACAGATCATGATGATATCAAACTAAAAATTCAAAATCTAGATTTCAATTTTCATTGAGTTGGTCTTGTTCGCCAGGTATTTTCATAGTGGCGGCGAAGCGAACACCCTTCGGCAAGATGGGTGGTATGCTGCGCGACATTCATCCTTCAGACCTGCTCGCCGCCGCTGCCAAGGACGCCTTTAAGGCTGGCAACGTGTCGCCGGCTCTCGTCGACACTGCCAATATTGGGCAGGTGTACACGGTGAGAGAATCATCAAACATCCGTGATATCGGCCGACCCGAGGGCATCTTACATCCCTCCCTCTCACTGCTGATTGAAACATTATTTTTTTGAGTGTGTGGCTTTCACGTCAAACAGTTGAACCAATTTGGATTAAATTATGCACACAGTTTGCTTACACCACCGAGCTTTACATGGGATTCTAAGAGGCATTAGAGATAACTATGATAATCGCGGGAGAGATTTTAATTCACAATTCCCGTTTCGGAATTTTCTCTTCTTATCTTGTTCTTAATTATCAATATTTTATTGTGATAATTATTCCAGTTAAGTGTATCATCCGACGGAGGCTTGTCTCCTCGCCACGCAGCGCTGAAGTCAGGAGTGCCGCAGGAAAAGCCAGTTCTTGGAGTAAACAGGCTGTGCGGATCTGGATTCCAAGCTGTCGTGAACAGCGCACAGGTGTGACTTCTGTTATTTCTAGTATTGCCGCTCCTAGAACTGACAACCGATGGGTAAGAAAGGTTCTCGGGTGGCGACCACGATCCGGAAGATTCAGTGTAGGTCGGCCCCCTAGATGGACCGACAACCTGGTCAGAACCACGGGGAGCCGATGAATGCAAGATTCGAGGCAAGCAGCCACTCAAAGGGGCATTCAGTGTGGGAGGCATATATTCAGCAGTGGACGTCTTGATGAGTGCTGTCACTTTAACTGTTTTCAGATGTTTGTTTAATACTTAAATGATTATTTTTTTTCAGGATATCATCACAGGAGCAGCTCAGGTTTCCCTTGCTGGTGGTACGGAAAACATGTCAGCTGTTCCATTCCTGGTGCGAAATGTGCGCTACGGGGTGAACCTCGGAGTCAACACTCCTTTCGAGGACTCCCTGACAGCAGCCTCCCTGGACACCTACTGCAACTTCACCATGCCACAGACAGCTGAGAATTTAGCGGAAAAATACGAGTTGAAGAGGGGAGAGGTTGATCAATTTGCTTTGCAATCACAGCAGAGGTGGAAGGCTGGTGAGTTCAGGATCTATTTCCGATTCTTTAAATGATACCAATTTAGAATATGCCGCATAGTAGTGAGAATAGAGCTAAACTAATCTATCACATCTGTACATTGAATCAATGCATCCGTAGTAGAAACCGACAAAGCCAGTATTGAGTATTGAGATCCAGGCAGGCATACACCACAGCACATACCGATCATTTTGGTGGTGAGTGAAAGTTGGTGTCAGGTAGCCGACTTCAATCCTAAAACCTTTAGCGGTGATATTATTGATTCTGAAACATATCTTCGACAAATGTTTCTCTGCCGGATGAACCGCCGACAGAATGTTTTTAGGTACGAGCACCCAAACAAAACGGGATTAGGCCAGGAAGATGATGATATCAATTAGGACACCAATGACTATCATTGGCGTCTTAGACTAAATTGAGTGTCTCTTATAATCTAAAATGTTTGTCATTCAAAAACCCTTTCAAACTCCTAGCTCAAGACAGCGGTGTATTCAAAGAAGAACTGACTCCTATTACTGTGAAAGTGAAGAAGGGCGAAGTAGTTGTAGATAAAGACGAGCACCCAAGGCCTGATACCAGCCCTGAAGCCCTAAATAAACTGCCAGCTCTCTTCAGGAAGGGCGGTGTCGTTACTGCTGGAAATTCCTCTGTAAGTAATTTCATAGTTTTTAGAGAATTATTGACTTCCCTGTTCTACAAGTCTTTAAAATTGGTTGAATTGGTGGTTGGTTTTGGTGGATGTTTTAGTTCTTTCTTTCTTTATGTGTTTGTATTTTGCGATTTTGGTAGTTACAATCATATTTTTACCAGGGAGTGAACGACGGTGCTGGAGCCGTGATCTTGGCCAGCGAGGAAGCTGTGAAGCAGAACAGCCTGAAGCCTCTCGTCAGGCTTTTGGGTTGGTCCTTCACCGGAGTAGACCCTAGCATCATGGGCATCGGACCTGTGCCGGCTATCCAGAACCTGTTGAAGGTTACTGGATTGAAGCTTGATGATATTGATCTTGTTGAGGTAAGGAAACATTATGAATGCAATGCAAACCAATAAGCCGAAAAGAACATTTTAAACCAACATTATAGGTAACAGTGTCGAAGAATAGGTGCAATATAGACATGGGCATTTTGAACACGTAAATGATTTTTTCTTACAGATAAACGAAGCTTTCTCGGCGCAGACCCTGGCGTGCATCAAGGAGCTCGGTCTAGACCAGAGCAAGTTAAACGTGAATGGAGGAGCCATCGCGATGGGACACCCTGTAGGAGCCTCTGGAGCCAGGATCACGGCGCATTTGGCTCATGAGCTCAGGTACGTTTAAATATTGGAATGGTAGTTATTTCATTATAGCTAGAAGAATCGGAAATTTAGCAGCCTGTAATGTAATTTGCCTTTATGTACCTAATTAATGAGGTAGACGTCATACATACCTGTAGTTGTGACAGAAAAAATGGCATATATTTCAAGAAAGACCTAGCACCTCAGTATTAATTAGTCAAGATGAAGCAGAGTATTGCTCGAATTCAAAAACAATTCATATTTATTCAGTTATGTTATTGTTATAGACGGCGTGGCTTGAAGAGGGGCATCGGCTCTGCTTGTATCGGCGGAGGCCAAGGAATCGCTTTGCTGCTGGAGACCGTTTGAACTGTTTGAACCATAGAGTTATATGTTTTATGTTATATGTTGGATGACGTCAAATACTTCTATACATACCAAAATGTAAATATTGTTAATTATTAAGTATTATTAATGCAATAAAATATTTTTCTACAATTTCGTAAACTCATTTCATCTACAAAAGGTAACTTGTGGATTGTGAAAATGGTCCAGCGCTGGTTATGTGGAGAGTGGACGGAGTAAGATATTAGATTTTATATCCCCCAACTACAATTTGGTTTACATTCTGGGTTGTACTTGTAACTTACAACCCATACAAACTTTGACCCTAGCTAGCAGTAGTACCAGACCAGTAATCACCAGTACGAGATGGAATGATGAAGCAGAATGATCTCTTCACAAATCGAGATTGGAAATCATTGGAAAGGATTTGCATTTCTACCAATTTTAGCTTCCAAAGTGATTTGCATTAGATATGATTCATAATATTCCTCAGAAAGGCTAATATCAACAAATACTCTATTTGCGTTGATAAAACAGCGCATGTCTGATAGTTAGTGTGAGGTTATACCTTCACGACAAAACACGTTTTGTTTGAATATCATTTTATTGTTGAGTGTCACTGAAAGCGATATGGCGAGCAAAGGTTAGTATTTATCTTAGATTTTAAGCCCTAGCCGATAAAACATTATGGATTACTTGTTTACTTTCACACAAGCCGATATTTCGTTTTACAATCGCAACACGAAGTAGGTATGTTTGTGAATCAGCTGGAAGTCGGCAACAAAATGACCATTGACCATGACGCTCTAAAAATAACCTTCAAAATAAACAGTTCTATCACAGATATTAAAATAGTACTACTAACCTACCTATTCACATTATCTGAGTCAGTATTTTAATTCCAGTTTCTTTTTCTAAAAACAATTAATGTAAGTAGATAACTACAACTACACTAAAATTTTTTCATTTTTTGTTATTGTAAAAATGTATATTAATATTAGCGTAAGTTAAGTTAGTTAAGTAGGTAGCTTGGGTCATGGAGCTAATAAAAAAAGAAGGAGGGAATCCCGTCTGATCCGAAACTGAAGCACCCTTAGGAAGCCGGAACGCTTCGTACGTACGAGCGGGGCACGCACACACTCACATCATAGGCAGCCGGTCGCCCTACTTTCATCTGACACACATATTATGTAATATGTCCGCCATTTTGGGTTTCAGTTCGATGTCAATCAAAACCCATTCTTTTTTTTTTCATTTCATCCATGGCTTAGGTAGGTAATAATTCTTGATACTGTGCTAATTAAGTAAAAGTACACAAAATTAAACCAGAAACATTATAATTGTGAGGTAATTGTGTAAGATAACGATGTATGTCAAGAACACGCTACTTTGATTAAAATTAATAACGAATGCAATTTAGGTATCTTCATAATTGGCGCGAAACGAACGCCATTTTGTAGTTATGGCGGACCACTACGAGAGTTGCCAGCGTGCCATGCTTTCGCTGCAGCGGCGAAAGACGCTATCTATTCAGCCAAAGTAGAACCAGCCCTCGTGGACCAGACTGTTGTGGGAAATGTGTTTTATGTAAGTATGACCAAAAAAGTTACTCTATGAGTATGACTGTGCCAACCAGAGCAACATTATTCAAGCCTTTTAAGGCGCACCTGGGGGGTCTAGCAAAGATACCAACCGCTATCGCTAACGCCAAACGCTAACTCCAAAATGTATTGCAATGACATTTCAGAAATCGCTAACTTGTTCAATACATTTTGGCGTTAAGCGTTTGGGATCTTTGCTAGATCAGTACTAGGTAGGGTTAATGGTTAGATTAGTTTTAGTGTTTAGTTATCACAACAACACAAATACTCAATACAAACATTCTATTTGCAGCTAAGCCAATGTGATGGCGGGAAGACTCCAAGATACTGTGGTATCTACTCGCAAGTTCCCATAGAGAAACCAGCAATAGGCGTTAACAAAGCTTGCGGCACCGGGATTCAGGCTATCATTACTGGCGCTGTGGTAAGCCTTTACCTTCTACTTACTTATCTGTTACCATAGATCACTTAATCCATGATCGTAAGAAGTCAGTGATAAATTCTACTTTCAGGACATTCTAGTTGGAACCTCAAACATCATCCTGGCTGGTGGAACTGAAATCATGTCATCTCTGCCCATGCTTGTCAGAAACACTCGGTTCGGAACCACTCTTGGATCTCTTAATAACTTGGAAGATCACATTCAAGGCGGATTTGTGGACAGCCAAAGTGGGGTCAGCCTTGCGAGTATAGCTGAAGAAATAGCGAAGAAATATCAGATCACGAGAGAACACGTTGATGGGTTTGCGTTGAGCAGTCTGTTGAAGTGGAAAGCAGGTAATTATATATTTTCGTACCATGAAACTACCATGAAAAATTGCGGCCACATTCAAAATTTATATTGAATCGGTTCTTTTTCAGCGGAATCTTCCGGTGCCTTTACCGACGAGATCACAAGCTTGACTGTTACTCAAAAGAAAAAAGAAATACTTGTAGATAAAGATCAGCTATCGCAAGTCAATTTGGACATAGATCATCTGAAACAGCTACCAGCTCTATCAGAAGGTGGAACTGTGGTCACCAGCGGAAACTCTTCTGTAAGTGTCAGATGACACTGCCATTTTACGGCTTTTAGTTGCAATATGTTTTTTAGGAGATGATGGATTCTTTTAGATCCCAGCAGACGGAGCAGCAGCTTTACTGCTAGCAAGCGAAGATGCAATCAGAAGCCAAGACCTTAAGCCATTAGCCAAGGTAGCAGGATGGTCCTGCGTTGGAGTCGACCCTGTCAACACTGGAATGGGTGCAGTAGCAGCGATAAGGAAGCTGCTAGCTCGCCAAGAAATCAGGGTAGAGGATGTGGACTTGTTTGAGGTAAAGAATTAATGATTTCATCCATCATTTTTACATGGATCTATACAGAAAGAACATTAAGAGGTTGGTGAAACGAGATAGTCCCTTATTTATTTATTTATTTATTTTTTCATAAATGCTTGCACACTTTCAGCGACGCCAAGACGTGTGACGAGCCAGAAATATAATTTTAAACTATACATGTCAATATCAATTACATAATAAGCATATTAAATCTAAGAATGAATGTCATTTATGATCCACCCAATAAAAACACTAAATAAAATAATTTTTCATGTCAAACTAAACATATTAATAGCAATACCAAAACCTTGGTCATTGTATTAAAAGTTTCCGATTCTGCTAGGTTTTCAGCCATAAGAAGCTTGGAAGGCCCACAGAGAATTTTCAATGGACCATCTTTTTTACAGATAAACGAAACCTTCGGAGCTCAAGTCCTCGCTACAACGAAGGAGCTAAACATAGATCTTAGTACCATAAACGTGAATGGAGGGGCGTTGGCTATGGGTAATCCGGTTGCCGCAACTGGAGTTAGGATGGCTACCAGTCTAATCTATGAAATGAGGTGAATTGGGGGTAAATCATACCATAAATGTGTTAATACCTGGGGTCTAATCTACTGCTGGCCTTGGGCTTGGGAAGGTCCAGAAATTCAGATGATGAATTTAATATAAGAATCACGCGGTGAAATCAATCTCTGCTGCATTTTGGATAGTCATTTATGAGTCACATCTTGAACCTTTGTTGCATGATAGAGCAAATGAGCTCGGAACTGTAGGTCACCTAAAGATACCTAAACAGAATTTCATATTTTTTTATTGAATGAATAAGTTACATACTGTTTTTGTAATTATGTTACTTATCTTTACAAATGCTAAGGGTGTGATTTGCTTGCCGAGCCGAACATCATTGGATTATGCGTTACTGTTATGGCTCGTTTAAGCCCTTACAGTACAGTACCATGCTCAGTTGATGATCAGTGTTCTTTGATTTCATCAGATTTCTTTAACCATGATATCTCGAGTTAACCACTTCTCGACGACTGATTTTCGTTCTGTGATATGGAATTAAGCTCACTTCCACGGCATCGGCAGTGAGCAAGAAAATGGTCAATTGAGCATACAGAACTAATTAGCTCACCCAGAACACGGCAGTGAGCAAGAAAATGGGCAGGTTTTTAGTAGGTACTTAACTTATGTATTGTATGGAACCACCCGTTAACATACTCGCACTGCCCAATTTCTTGCTCACTTTACTGCCCACAGCCGCGGCAGGGAAAGCAAGTGAAATGGAGTAACTTTGGGATAACATAATTTTACTTCCATATGAGATTTGTACAAATTAGTGAGTGATAATAAACAACTGCCTTTTTTTTAGGAGACGTAACGCAAAACGGGCGATAGCAGCTTCAAGTTGTGGCGGAGGGCAGGGAGTTGCTATTTTGTTAGAAAACGTATAAGTTAATTTTGTATTACGGCAAAACGCGCTGCCGGATTAGAACTATGTATTTAGAACGCGTCGCCAGCCGAGAGAGTTCATCAGTAACATTTCAACTGTTATTTTGCTATCATCTCCATAGAACGAGTTTTAGTACCTTTGAACTATTGTAGGTATTATATTATCTGGGCTATGAACATAATAATATGTAAAACCTTAACTTCATAATTAGGTACTAAAGGTTGTAGAAAGGTACGAAAGCGTATAAAACGCGCAAAGTATTCCATAAAACAAATTCGCAACGAGTGTGGAACATTAACATTTAAAACCCTCCATGTCATTTTCATTAAAAAAAATGGTGTAATAATGAAAAAAAAAATTCACTCATATTTCACATCAGTGTGAAGCAGACAGGACATTATATAAGCATACGATTATATGTAAATTGGCTGGCTGTTAACTATAGTATACCCATGTCAAGGTAAAGTTATTATTTAATAATGTAAAATATAAACATTAGTAGCTTTAAAATGATATTATATTTTTATGTATAAAATTTATCTATTCTATCCTAAATGCAAAGACATAGAGTTAAACAGTGAGTGGGAAATATCATTGAACCTAAATCTAAAGTTTTGGCAGTAACACAGAATTGTTGTAAATAGTCAGTTTTGTAGATCCAGCTATGAAATTAATCTTAAGAGTGTAAATATTAACTTAAATTATTATCAAAATACTTCATTATTATATCCCATACCTAATCATTTTAGTTTTTGTGCAATCATATTTATTCAGGTAATACCGAACAAACATTAAGCATGTCTAGTTTAAATATTTAAACAATTTTCAAACTAAGTGTATAGCTTTACAAACCCAAACAACTAGAAACCCTAACCTACATAGGTGTCACCACATAACATCCCAAATCATTTTAACTATGTGGCAGAATCAGTGGCAGGTATACAGACAGATACAAGCTCTACATCAATCTTGCAACACTCAACTGGACATCTTGTTACCAAGTCAAATGTGGTGAAAAGATAAAACTACATTTCTGAAGTTGATATTCTGGAGAACTGCTGTTATGAAAATGTACACAAAAGTCCACATTAAAAAATCTTCTAAACATGCCCTTACTTTACTTTACTTTTTATAATATTCAACAACTTTACATAACTTACTGGAATAAGGTTTCCTGTAAATGGGAAATCATTGAAGAATTTATAAATATACCAACTTGATGATAGATGACCCTTGTTTTCCTTACGTAAGAGTTTCACCTTTTGTAACCTGAAAAAAGAGTATTTTATTTTTTTATTTTCATATTGCACCCATAAGCCATATTGTTAATGGTGTTAAAAAAATGACCCAATAACCTTTCTATGTCACTAAAGCATGCTATTTTCTACCCACCCTAACCTATGTTGTAAAGACAAAAAAAAAAAAAAAACACTGCCCGAGGCACACAAGTGCTCCAGAGCCATGGCGCTAGGCTAGGTATAAGAGACAAATGTTGATGACTAAAATTACTTACACATGCTTCTAGATAATCAATTTTCCTTTCCAGTGATGTGAGTTTCTCATTCAAAGTGGCAAGGCGTGATCGGCAGGACATGTCTGTAATTTAATGAAAGATATTTTAGTATTTCGTAAGTTTTGGTACTGAACTAATGGTACTCAACCACTGGACAGGTAGCTGCAGCGTGGCTGCAGCGTGGCTGCAGCTTTAACTTTGATGAATATGAGATACAACTCCAATGAATAGTCAACGAACTACCTGTAGGTTGCTTATTCAACTGTGTAAAACTAAAACACGACTTTCAGGTCAACTCACCAAAGGAATTGAGAAAATCGGTGATCTTTTTAATGCTTCCTGTGATTACTTCGATGTATTCCCTGTTGGCCCAATCCTGCTGGATCTGCTTTTGGATGGTCTCTCGAGGTGGTGCCGACATATCGAGGGCTAAGAATTGGTTTTTAATATTCTCTTGCTTTATTTTTATTAGAAACACGCACGAAACACTGAAACAATAACTTATTATTACAGGAATCAGGATACTTCAAGATTTGTTTTTTTTTTATTGACAACAAATTGACAAATTCAAATATTTTGCATTTTGCCAATGTCACTTTGAGCAAAATCAGCTTTTTATTTTAAAAAAAACTAGTTTCGCTTCTGTTACTAGATGGCGCGGGCGTAGTAACGACGTATTTCAAACATGGTCGTAGTTTCAAACCACGGAGTACAAGGAAAAGTCAAATTCAGTTGAGAGGATCAAAGAGTACGTTGTCGATTTGTCGATAGAAAGCCATTAGAGTATATGCATTCCATAAAATAAGGATAGAACACTAAACTCGATACATAATTATCTTAACAATGACAGAACGTAAAACCCCCATTTTAGCGCAATCTATCGGGTCTTTATAAAATTACAGCTTTTTTTTTAATAAAACGCCTCATTATTTCGAAATACGTTATCGATTAATGGTGTTTCTTTGAATGTTTTTCAAAGCGTATAATGATTTGCATTCGAGCGAATCGTCCAATCTTTGAAGTAAGAAATAATATTTGAAATGATGAATGTCACTCAAATGAACCGTTTTATTAAAAAAAGATATTGTAATTTAAACATGGCGTTAAATAGGTGTGTACCACTATTTGTCACTGTCACTGTTTCAAGCTAAGCTGATGACTCTAAACTCTATCGTTTTATATTTTGAGATAGTACATACCGATTTTCCACATTCTCTGCAAGTCTATTTAAGAAAGTACAAAGTATTCACTAAAAACAATTTTTACTCTGTGAATTAAATAAATAAATAAATATGTGTGGATATTTCACAAAACGCCAACCAGCCCCAAACTAAGCAAAGCTTGTACTATGGGAACCAGATAACTGATAGAATATTTAGATACATTTTTGTTTGTAAATACATACATAGAATACAATTTAACACCCAGACGCAGAACAAACATCTATGTTCGTCACACAAAATTTTTATTTGTCCTGGGTAGGAATCGAACCCATAGCCCTAAGTTTAGTAGGCAGGGTCTCCTACCAACTGAGCTATCGGTCCCGTCATTCACTCGAGTGATTTTGAAATTCTAGTTCTACGCCACGCGCCATCTAGTAACAAGGGCGGAACCATTCTTTTATTAAATAAAACGTCTCATTGTATGTTGTTTAATGTCTTAATGATTAAAGTAAAATCAACATTATTTTTTTGTTTTATTCTCAAAATAAATGTTCACAATATTATTGTGTTAACATGTGTAATAATTTTATCACGTGTGCCAAATATTAGCCCACCGAGAAACACCGTCTTACCAATCACCACCACCCTTGGAACTTAGCTTGAGCAAAACTTGGCTTATAATTATTTTGTATTGCCTTGCAAGAAAGGGTGTGCTGAATGGATAGACTTTGTTCTTATAATTTTATTCTAATGAGTTGTTTAATTCGTTTGATTAGTTCCATAAAATATTCTGTTTATTTTCGAATAGACTGTCTTGAAAATCGAATACTTTAAACTGTTCGAACGATCATAAATTATGCATGATCTATTCGCATTTGTCCAACTCTACTAAACAGCTGGTTCACAGAGTACATCGGTAAAGACTGAAATGGTTTTTGGTTTTGATATTGAAGAGATTTCGCTTCCTTCCATTCCATTCTTTTTATTTCAAAACTTCTTCCAATAATGGACGAAATAGAATACAAACTAAATACCAACAACAGCGTCCTCGTCGTCAATGCTATCGATAAGTTGATATCGGCGATCAAATCAAAGTTTAAGCCTGCAGAGCGCCAGCGGTTTTTACTGGAAAATGAGGAGTTGAAGCTTTTGAGGGATAAATGCTCTTCGAAGGAGGTGGTCGTGAGTCTCACAGCTTGTCAAGGGCTCCTTGCACTGGTGGAGCTAGGCGTGCTAGAGATAGCTCACACAATGTCCACAGTTGTCACATTACTTCCAAGCGCACAGTAAGTTCTTGATTTTAAATTTAATACCTTCTTTTTATAAACACTGACAAATAATGCAGCAAGACCAGCAACCAAATACTTTAACAGCCTGATTAGATATTCAATCCTAAAAATTAATATCAACCCTAATCTAGAATTTAAGGAAACTATTCGGTTGGTCTGCTAATGATACATAGGTCCTGTATCCTATCTAGGGACAGAAACTACGAGGAACATATTCCAACAACACATGGACATTATACAAGTATTTGTGCTTTTTTCTGTGCACACATACTTTCCTGTCGCAGAATCGAGCCCACTACCTCTGAGTTATACGAGCCAACTTGCTCAACCACAATACGATGAAACTGTCAATACACATGTAGTATATGTATCTATAGAGTAGTTTTCGTAGTTACCCATGTTTTAAAGCTAGTTTTCATACCAACAGCAATTACTCAGCGATAATCTCAACGATGAGCGGCCTGCTCATCCTGGACCTGAAGTCTCGTCTCACTCCGGACCAGCCATACAGATGCCAGTTCTCCCTCAAGTCTCCGCAGCATCCATTCATTACAGTGCTGGAACGGAACAAAGAAGCAGAGGATGATGTGTTTGCTCAAATGCAGGCGTTGTGTAATCATCCGGATTACATGTAAGTATCCAACAGTATTTAAAATAAAACTATATTATGCATCTTTCATGGAAACGTTAGTGGCAAACATATTAAATTCCATACTACTGGACATTTTTAATTTAGTATAACACCAGATCATCACACACTAGATCCTGGACCCTAACTAAGATCCTGTATCTCAGCAACTCTCACTCAGGAACTACGAGGACCACATGTTCCCAAAACACCTAGACTTTTGTCAGAAGGTGAGCTCTCAGACTGCGGTGTCTCAATGCAGAATATTATGTTTAATCAAATCTCGCTGGTTGCTAAAATTTTGAGGACTATAATAACTTTATTTTATGTTGTAATTACAGAGTATCATCAAACAGCCTGGAGCTGCTGCGACCGGTGTTCCTCTACCTGACATGCAATCCTCAGCGGGAAGGCAACCTGCGACCGTGGCAGCTGCTGCTCAGCCTGCCAAAGACTGATGCCCAATGCTCCTTGTTGCTGGCCTGCTTGAGTTGTCAGCAAGTAAGAGGAAGTCAGTAGTAAATAGAGAATATTCAAGGGATGGGCATTCTCATTGGAAAGCTGATGGATACAGGAGGTAGCGATGGCAATTAATGCTATTTTGCGTAAATTTCATAAACATGCTAATTCACGAGTCTTAGAATGATATTTGCTATTGCTATGCTATTTGCTAAAATGGAATGAAATGGAAATGAAAAATGAATGAAATGAAAGTTGAAATTAAAGATAAATGAAATGAAAAATGAAATAAAACATGAAATGAAACTTTAATTTAAAAATTAAATTCTAATTAACGAAATGAAAATTAAAAAGAAAATTAGTTGAAATGAAATTTCATATTTCACAGAATTTCGCAACTACATTTCATTTGCGAAATGCTAATTGAGTTTCCACATGCTAAAAATAATGCGAATGCTAATTAATCCAACACTAACAGGAGGAGAGCAGCCGCTCAGGGGAGCACTGGGGAGGCCTATGTGCAGCAGTGGATATCTTCAAGCTATTGATGACTCTCTTTGGTCTGTATTATAATATATTGCCATCAGGCATGGTGATTATAACAGACCCCCACCTAACGAGGAAGGCATATTATGTTCAGCAGTGAATGTCTTCTAGCTGATGATGAAGTGATGTGAAGATAAAGTATAAACATCCCTGAATCCTTTGCTTATTCTTAATTCTTCAATACATCATAGCTTCTCACCGTAAACTATAGACTAGAGAACCAGAGAGATGTTTTTTTTTTGCTCAACCGTTTGCCTAAGCGCCCGTCCAATCACGCGCCAGTCTGTGTTGCCAGAAAAAAACAATTAATCATCCATAGCCTTTTACATCTCACTGCTGGGAATTGGCCTCTCTTGTATTATGCCATTCGCTTCGTTGCTGAGCGCAACTCGGATTTAGTGAAAAAACAATAGGCACGCTATTTTTTTATTGCACGAATTAATAATATCCCTTAAAACATAAACAGTCGTAAAAACAAAAATTAAATATCTCAAAAAATGACATAGTTACAAGTATTTTTAAATATAGGAATAGAAAGATGCAGTTCAAACGCGCAGTGACGTCACTTCTTCCACTTTCATAGTACCTCATTACTAAGCTGTGGTAGATTTACATACAATCTCTTTGGCATGTGACGTCATATCCCACAGCTACGTAGGGGATGCTCCGTTCTGCGAGAAAGGGAGAGGCGATGAAACATTAAAAGCTTATTACTCCGTGATTTATTTACCGATTTTGCTGTTTCTTTCAATTATTCCATTAATTTTTAACCTACTTTATGAAAATAATATTAACTTGTTAATTTTTAATAGCAAGACAAGCCTATTCACCATCATCCAAAAAAAAAGCCAACCACCCCTTAATTTCGAAAAGCGCGGGACCCGTGTGCGACCCGTGTGCGACCCGTGTGGTGCCTCCACTAGGTGGACTGATGACCTAGTCAGAACTGCGGGGAGGTATGAATGCAGGAGGCGAGCAGCCGCTCAAAGTGGTGTTCTATGAGGGAGGCTTATGTTCAGCGATGCACGTCTTCGGGCTGATGATGATGATGAAGAAGTGTATCCTTACAGATCTGCAGCCCAAGCATGATAGAGCGTGCGTTCAGCGCATACTCCGCGGTGAGTGACGCGGCGATCTACCAGAGAGACAAACAGTATGTGACGGCGTTACTGCCGATGTTGGCCAGGATATCCAACGAGCTGGTCAGGCATGGGTGAGTACATCTTTACTCCACCAATGTTACTTATTATAATATCTGTGCCTATATCAATATGGTATTTGTCTATTGTATGTGTTTTAAAATGTATGGATGTTGATTTCATTTGGTAGGTTCGTTGAATAGTGTTACCTGTTGAATGGGTTCAAAATGCTTCTTTTGACATGTACATTAATTTAATTTTTTTTTTCATATATATTGGCTCCACACATAGTGTATGTAGCCAGTGACAAGTATTTTAATTTTTCATCATGTTAATAGAATACAGAATATTTCACGTAAAGTCAAGTCTTAATCATAGTCCAGTCTAAGTCTTGCTCCAGTAAAGTGGTGGCAACTTTACTAGAAGCTATATGGAATTTTGAAAGCAACACGAAAACTCTCGTTTCACCACATTATATCACTTGCCCACACTCATGCTTGTAAGTCAGCACTTAATGCGTAAAACGCCACCAATTTTAAACATTAACACTGGAAAAAGCACAAGTTTTGAGAAATAATACAATGCAACGGCGTGAAATTTTCCGCGTTCCCGCCAAAACTCTCAATTCAAAATTCTTTAAAAGGATTTTCTTAGAAACAAAATGTAAGTTCTGCAAAGGAAAAGATCCCATTACTTTGACACGTTTTGTAGGCAAGCATGCACCATCGAAGACTGATGAAACAAGTTAGCAAAATTAAAAAAAAAATGGTTAATAATCCGTTCATGGGATGTACAACTTTAACTTCTTATTATGGCTTCTGTAGAACTCAAATCAGATCAAAGTATTTTATTGCAAATATGTAAGCTGTTCAAGTATTCATAGTACTTTTACACACAATGTTGTCACCACTATTTTGCCAATGTCGCGTGGATAGAGTAGTAAACATGCAATGGAGATCGAATTGACTTGTAATATTATTTTATCAATAAACGTCTATATCTGTCTGTATCTGTATCGATCGGTGGATGTAGAATTTGCCCCATGGATGTATCATCTTCTGATTCGTCCATGGCCTACTCACATAGAATTCATGGAAGACGCTAAACCCCCTTCAAATACTGATCAGTGAAAAACATTATAGTCATCAGCCTGAAGACATCCACTGCTGAATATAGGCCTCCCCCAAAGGGCGTCACATTGAGCGGCTGCTTGCCTCGTGCCATCGGCTCCCCGTGGATCTGACAAGGTCGTCAGTCCACCTAATGGGGCCGGCCTACGCGGCGTCTTCCAGTTCGCGGAAAAAGAGAAAATTATTCGCAGTTTTCTCTTCCTTTGTCTTTGCCCATTACAACCGCGGGGTTATTACGTAACTCGCAATCAGTTTGCAACAGGCGCATATTGCGCAATCATTGCTGTCAAACGTCACTTTGACAGCGCAGAAAGAGATCGAGCGCTAGATATCCGACTGTCGGACAATCGATGAACTGAAAGTTACATTATTTTGTATCCATCTATTGCTGTTCTGTTGCTAGTGGCGCTAGTGTCTAAGGCCGCCAAAGTACATTCAGCGACAGGCGAGCAACAGCGGACCGCGACGCGACCGATTGCTAGGTGTTCGCTGACGCTTCTAACTGCTGTTACTTTGCTATTGCTGTTGTGATTTTTACGTAATACAATAGGCATGATGACTACTATTAAAAATGAACAAGTAAATATTACTTTCATAAAGAAGATTAAAAATGAATGCAATAATTGAAAAATAAGCAAAATTGGTTAGTAAATCACGGAGTAATAAGCTTTTAAAGTTTCTATAGCAGGCATCTCCTGTCCCTTTTTCGCGAAACAGAGCGCCCCCACAGTTATTATGAAAAATCTACTCGTGACGTCATATGCCAAAGAGATTGTATGAAAAGCTACCACAGCTTAGTAATGAGGTACTATTACGACCTTCCTCTGACGTCACTGGCCGTTTGAGCTATCTCTTTCTATTCCGGTTTTTAAAATGCTTGTAACTTGGTCATTTATTGAGAAATTTAATTTTTGTTTTCACAAATGTTTATCTTTTGAGGAATATAATAAATTTATCCAAAAAAAATTTTTGTCGTCATGCCTATTGTTGTTCAATAGCCCCCCTTCCCCCTAGCCGCGACCCCCGGCCCTGCTACCACGTGATGGAGCGATGTTTCTCGCTGGAGACGGGCAGGTTGCGCGCCGCCGCCGGCGTCACTGTACATCTCCTCGCCGACAACCTAGCCGATACTTCCGCGCTGTATCTGCACGATACTTTCAATTTGTGTGAGTTTTGTTTGTTTAAATATCATTTTATAATCAACGACGCGGCAGGCCCGGATAGGCATTGCGGGATGAACTGGACTTTTATTGTAATGAATGAAGAAATAGCAATACATCGTGATACGCGGAAAGAGAGCAGGGAGGCCTTTGCTCAGCTTTGGGTCAGGACAGGCTAAATAATACGATAATAAAAATAGTGCCGGTGGCACTCTAGGTTCGGCTTTTTTATAGTATTTATGTATTTTTTTTTTATAGAACTTTTTTTATAGGGTTGTAAAAAACTTAAATCAAAGAAAATTTAAATAAATGATTGAATAATAAAAATATTATCATGAACAGCTTGAAGATGGCTACTGCTGAACATAAGCCTCCCATAGAGCGCCTCCTTAAGCATCTTGAAAGCTAGGAAAACTAATAAAAATTCACTATAGTCTATGATTAAATATAGCGCATTGGCGCATGGCACTTTTGAAGTTTGATTTTCATAGAGAATCTACACAATGTTTGAAAAGTAATAACATATCAAAAACTTCTATTCAGTAATTTTTTACTATAGTACCTACTAAATAGCGACGACTCTTTCTACTACACCATAAAGACAATAACCGAGCAAATATAGTAACTCCATTTAAATATAAATATGTATGTATATAGTATAGCATAAAATATGTATTTTTTTTTTATTATTTTTTTCCTTTTCCTAGAGTGCCTATAGGATAGGCTCTCTAATAATATTACAATCTAGCCATATCGTTTGGCTAATAAGCAATTTTAATCTAACTTAAACTTCTATAAAACCTAATTTTCTAAGATTGAGTCCATTAACACTAATCTTATTGTTTCTATTAAGGTGAAGACACTTTGTTCATGTGTTCTTTCTATGTAGCACTTGCGCTGCACTGCACTGCACTTGTAATAAAATATGTATAATATACAATTGTATTATTAGTATTTATGATTAATAATATCATTTATTTGTTTATATTAACACACGTGTAATGTTTTCATTCCTAACTATAATACAGCTTGATGGCAAGTTGACAACCTAGTGCCTTTAAATTCAATCAATATACAGTTACTAATTAAATGCAACTTATATACAATTAGAGATTACTAAATATATATGTAGTTTTACTCCTAGTTCTTATTTTTAAGTATTTGTTTTTAGACATTGTACAATATGTACATCTAAGCTGCGTTGTACTGCCACATAAAATTTCCAAGTTACACCCTGGTTAGCTGGAAGATAATGCTCTTTAGCATTAAGTTTGTTCAATAAAGCATTTTCTATCTATCTATCTAATGTTTTAGAATTTAGAAAGAGCTAATAGATCGTTTGTCAAATTTGAACTTTCATTTTTCAACAATAAATTCATGTATTTATTCACAGGTCTAAACATAATCTCCAAATACGAATGCCCCTCGATATCACTGAACGCATTCGTCGCACAATCCTTACAATGGCTGCATCTACCTTCCTACCTCACAACATCTGCGCTCAAAGTCGCTGCTAAAATACTTGACACATACCGAAACAACACTAAAGAAGACACGACCTTAAACATACCTAACTTAAAGTCCAATAAGATTTTCCAATCGTTATTATACACAGACAGTCGATTATCTGTCGTTGTAAAGGTACACTCAGTATGGGAGCGTTTGAGAGACGATGAAACCAAACTAACATCTTGGCTGAACGGAATAGAATCAATCGATAACTCAGTCAAAATTGATCTTCTGTCTTTCTTCTACGGTATAATAATGGAAAGGGATAGATGTAGAGAAGGTATTGCGTTGAAAGTGCTAAGGTTGGTTGTTAATTTGGTGGATTATAAGAAAGATCTGGCTGTTGGATTGTTACCGATTTTGGTTTATAAGGTAGCCAATGATGTGTCGCCAGCCGTGAGATTGGAGTGCTTGAAGGCTATGCCACTTATGGCTAAGACTAAGGTACGTTTAACCATTTGTTTTTTTTTATATAATAAAATAAGATACTTAGATAAGGCAAAATTATGAATTTAGATCACCTCAGTCCGAAGATTTTCTTGTGAGGCTACCAATCCTTATAGTTCCAATTTCAAATCAAATATCATTACTATCACAGCCTGATGATGCACACTGCTGAATATAGCTTCCCCCTGAGAGTGCCACTTAGAGCGGCTGCTCGCCTCCTGCGTCCATCGGTTCACCGCTTTGGGCCTTACGCCACCTCAACCCTACCTGTCAATGCCGTAAGAGCCGGCTAAGGGAATCATCCTACATTGAAATCTGCGATCACCATGCCTTCTGCAAAGCGTGGTTAATAGGGCAAGTCTACTAGTGATGGATTAATTAGCATTCGCATTAATTTTTAGCATGCGAAATCTCAATAAGCAATTAGTAAATTTAAGGCAACTTATATAAGAACATTACACACCATGAGCACAATACCACAACAAACATAATACCTGCACCAACAAGAAGCATGTGCGTACACATAAAAGCGAATTTACTTTTGTTATTACTCTTTTTTGTTCTCATGTTCTATCTTATGACTGTCCTGTAAATTTGTAAATTTGTACTAAACATATAGAATGTAAATCCGATTTTGGCCGTAGGTTTAGGGTATAAGATTTAAAAACTTTGTTAATTAAGGGCTGTGGATTTAGAAAAATAAATAAAATAAATAAATAAATGAAATGTAGTTGCGAAATTCTGTAAAAATATGAAATTTAATTTCAATTCATTTGGTTGATTTTGAATTAATTTTTCATTATAAAGTTTCAATTTATTTTTTATTTCATTTTTCATATAAATTTTCATTTCATATTTCATTTTAGCAAATAGCATAGCAATAGCAATTAGCATGCTAAGACTCTTGAAATGTACGCAAAATCGCATTAATTGCCATCGCTAAAGTCTACCCTATGATAAGCGCCCAAAGAGTCGTTTAATGAGCAAATATATGTTTGTATTTTAGGAGAATGTCCCTACAATAGTGTCAATCCTGAACAAGCTGAAGGCTAACAAGGGAGTGCCGACGTCTGTACTTATAATGCTGTACACCAGCTTAGCTGAAACACAGGTAGGTAGTAGGTAAAGTTACTAAGACCTGATCACCTGACACTGAAACTGCATGTATGCAAATAAATTAATTTAAATGTGATGAACAAACTTTTGGTATGAGTATGATATAAAAATACTTTCTTAGCATTAAGTAGGTACCAAATGTTTCTGCCAAATATTATCAATATTGGCTGGTTAATGGTCGCAGTAAAGTTCTCCCTTATACTACTGTAACATATATTTCTTATGCCTTACCTCCAGGTGCGATGTTTCCCTTACCTACAAGAGATGCTGGTAGACCCAGGAGTTGGGAGACCAGACGACCTGAAGTGGGAGGTGGAAATAGCCAGGATACTGGCTGTCAAGAGGATGTGCGAACTTAGGTGAGGATACTTTTTCCTTTAAAATTATTATTCATTTATTTATTATCATAACAATATTGAAGTGGTTATGTGCTGTTTTTTAACTGAATTTTATAAATTCTTTCCAATTTTTGTATGTTTGGGTGAATTTCCTGGGCCTTTTTGGCAACACTGACTTGCGCCGCGCACCGGTCCAATCACGCGCAAGTTGCGCGTGATTGGACCGGTGAGAATGGCCGCGGATTCGCACGCGTTCCGCCCAATAGCGCGTTTTATTTTTGGTGGATATAGAATAGATGAATAAATAAACTTTTACGACCTTATTAATAAACGCGTAGTAGCTTTAGTTACTCCAATTTTTGTCTTTTTTGTTATTGGAATATCGAACTCGATCGAAAAAGACAAAAACCCGTATAACAAATCCAAAACTCTTCTTCTTCATTTAAGAGTTGTACTCTTGTCCGTGGAGTTCCTTTTATTCTTAACGATTTTCTGCGAGCCTTTTTAGCTCTTGGTACGACATGACATTCGCCTTTTCCTTCAGTTCATCCACGAATGTTCTTCTCGGTCGTCCCCTTCCTCTCTTCCCTACTTTTCCTTCCACGATGGTTTTTATGAATTCGTCATGTCGTACCTAGTGACCAAAAATCTTTCCTCTTCTGACTTCTACGGTACTGAGTAACGTTTTTTCTTCTCCTACCATGTCTGTTCTTGTTGGTTTTCTTTTCAATCCAGTTTTCCATATGCCTTCAGCAGCACATCTCAAACGCTTCTAGTCTTTCTTTGTCCAAATCCAAAACAACTCCACCTTTATTAATAAGGCCGTTTACCTTTAATAATGTATTACAGAGCGTCATCCCACGGGCTGGAGCTGGTGTCGATAATATCGTCGACATTAAACCGCAGCCCCGGCCGCGGCGGCGCGGCGGCGTCCTGCCTGGCCCTCCGCGCCGTCGGCCTGCTGTGGCGGCACGCCGCGCTCGCCCCGCGCGCCGCCTGGCTCGCGCTCCAACCCAAGCTCGCGAGGGATACTAGGCCTACCGTGCAGATACAGTAAGGTTGCATTTAGATTGACACGAGCGCTTTTGTTTTTTTTTAAGGCTTCGGATTCTAGTCCTTTAGCCATGTCGTATTGAGATCACTTCTTAGTTCGCTTTGTTCTTGATTAAGCTTTGTTCACGTTCACTACTTTATTGTTGTTTTCACATTGGCATTTGCATTCATTTTATTGATTTCGTTGGAATTTGGATCAAATATTTTGACACATGACATCTGACAGTTTTGTTTTCCTATTCTGTACCGTTTTTTGTAGTATGCACTGTGCTACCATATACACGATTTTATATTCCACCAATTTTAAATCACTGCAGAGTTAGCTTCGCCAGACTATATTTTACGACAGTTTCCTTAAAAAATTAATAGACAGAGAATTATACTATATGTGAAATATGTAATGACATCGTACTAATATTCAGCACGATCATGTTGGTTTGCTGAAATAACCACAACACAATATAAGGCGGTGACCCGTAAAATATTTTTACTTAACGTAGGTAATAGTAGAAAAGTAAATGAATTACTCATTAATCATCATCATCAACAGTCTGAAAACATCCACTGTCTCTCCATTGAGCGGCTTGCCTCCTCCATCCTTCGGCTGCCGTGTAATTGTAGTGGCGACCACGAACCGGAAGATGTACCGTAGCCCTTCACTAGTTTGACCGACGATCTGGTTGAAACCACCGGTAGCCGATTATGGTCATTAATTTGTTATTCTACGGACTATTATCTCAATGTATTACTATCGCTATGATATTATAAACCAACTCATTTATTGATCTATTGGCCCATCGTTTCTAAAATATTCATCTTCTGGCATGGAAGATGTAGGGAATGTAGAAGATGGGATATAATAAAATATAAACGTTTACACCATCTTCCAGTGTCGATGGTCAAATCTGCCAAAATGGCAGAAATTTCATATAAATGGTCGCACTACCGATCTGTAGTTGTTCCACTTAAGAATCCCTTATAATTTTCGCGCGCTGCAAGTTTAGGCAAATAGTATGCGTGTGTGCGCTCGAGCTGTATACTTTCGTAGTGTGCGTTGAGATGCGACGACGTAGCGGGAACAAAAATCTTGGTCCGATTTTTATTACGTAACATTGTAAAAACTATGTCGCTTAGTATCTGCACTAGTGTAATTATGACGTTCTATATTTATCCAGTAAATTACATTATTTAGTACAAATATAGGTATAATAACTAAATTGGTGAAGTTTGGTTAGTCTAACAATAATTTGGCATAAATTATGATGTTTCTTATATTATTTTTTTATGAGAATAAATTACGTGACGAGCTAGTCGTTCATCTGATGTTAAGCGGTGCGGCTGCCCTATTTAACACAATAGAGTCTTCTACTCAACTTCAAAACAGTTTTAAACTGATAGGAATCATCACAAATATATGCATCAAATGTTATTTCCCGGAATTACAGTCATTGAGCCTTATGTTCCCATCTTCTTCATCAATCAATGACGATGTTAGTGATTTTTGGCGGTTGATGCACTTCTATGTATGTAATTCTCTGCAAATATAATTAAACGTTAGAGAATGAATAATAAGTAACTCGTAACAATTTTTATGATAATAAGTGTTCTGCCTAAGGAATGCAAGCGCCTTTTGTGTTTTTTCAATTCTTTTCTTTTTATTAATAACTTTTCCGTAATGTGCACGTTTTCGACCCATTTTCTAAAAATAAAACATACGTTTTAATAATAGTACAGTTAACACAATATTTACGTGTAAAAAAAACATTAATTACGAAAAAAAAATACTTACTGTATCAAAACAGGTTAGTCGCGGTCTATAAACATGCGTAATCCGATTATTTACGTAAGGAGCGGCACTGATCACAGCGTCACAGGTTCGTCGTCGAGAAGCTCTCGGGCACGACTGAATGTAGCTTGCTTGTGCATCGTCTTATATCGTATTGTTTCAATATTTTATTACCAATAAATTTGTAGTCTAAAATTAAATAAAAATATGCTGTTTGATAGATAACAACCTGTTCCTTCATAATTTATCACTGTAAATTGTATTTATACTTTAATCATACGTGTAAATGACGGTTATACGCACTGTTTTTTTGGAGATTTTCAGTGTTGAACTCATTTTTTTTAACACACTTAATGGATAACTTAAAAAAAAATATTTTGACTGTGTCCTTGTTATATTTATCCCCAGTATGTACAATTTTTCTCAGATTATTATTCGCTATCAGTTATCTAGAAACGTAATTGACAAACCTACCGTTTCGTGATTTCGTAAAAACGTTAGTTTTAATTTTATTTTTCATAAATTATATTGAGTAGTTATCACAGTATTATTTTGTCTACGCCCTAGATAACTACGCGATTTACTATTATACTTAAGGAAAATTTCAGACGTCTCATAGGTATTGAGAAATCAGTTCTGAAAAAGTAGTCATATTTGGAACACGCCTAGAAGGGGCTCTTAATGCCGCGAGTCTTCTGTCGTTGTTAAAATTTGAAGAAACTGGATGTTTTGCGTGACAAGTTTAGAGATCGCATTATTTCTCGTCATTTAACTGGCCGCCAAGATCATGCGATTTAACGTCGATAGATTTTTTTTCTATGGCGTTTTCTGAGTCGTGTATATATCGAGACCGACTATTGAGTTTTAGCTGAAATAACACCCGAAACTTGCGAAAACGTCATCGAAAACTACCGTAGACAAATCGACTCCTGCAGAATGTCCAGGGGCGGCCACATACCCGCTGTAATTTTTCATATTTAATGAAAAACACTAAATATATCACTGAAATATAGTTATTAATTTACTACTGAAATGATTTCAGTAGTAAATAGATAACTAGTACTATTTTGCATATTACGTGTTTTTTTTAATGAGTGTTAGGAAACTTGGATGTTAGGAAAATTGGATCTTCCTTTTTCACCAATATCCCGTCTCCCCCAGCGTATGCAAGCTACTAAGCGAGTTGCCCCCCCTCCTGCCCCCCTCCCCCTCCTGCCCCGGGCTGGTGGGGGGCGCGGCCCGCCAGCTCTGGCTGTACGTGGCGGGGGGAACCCCCCCTGTGGTGGAGGCCGCGTGTCGGGCGCTGGCTAGGTTCAATGTCGACCAGTATGTGCTGAAGGATATACCTGAGGTTGGTTTACCGGCTTTTACTTTAAGGCATCTTATACCCCCATTTTAAACGGTCACAAAATATTTGTGACACTATTTTAGGTACCACCGCTTTGCCAGTTACTCTGCCGCCAAGCAGTAGTGTGCAAGCACTACTGTGTTCCGGTTTGAAGAGCATTGTAGCTAGTGAAATTACTGAGCAAATGAGACTTTATGACCTGATTACACAGTGTAATAATCTGATTACTAGACTGGGTGAGTCTCGGGCATAATTTTTTCTTACGGTAATATTTTATAGATTTACAGAAAGTCAGTGAAACTGCCGGCGTCGTTCTGCAAGACGCCAGCGGACGCGGCGCGGAAACCTGAAGACGTGTTAGATTACGTACCGAGTAAGTTTGCTCCATGATTCTAAAACACTACTGTGTACTTACATATTTGCTTAAAATATGTCCCTTTTATTGTCTGTCGCGCAACGTGCTATGGAGAGAGCAGTGCTTGGTGTTTCCCTGCGAGATAAGAACCGGAATGAGGAGATCCGCAAAAGAACTAAAGTGACCGATGTAGCTCTTAGGATTAGCAAGTTGAAATGGCAATGAGCAGGTCACATCGCTCGTAGAACTGACAACCGATGGGGAAGAAAGGTTCTCGAGTGGCGACCACGAACTAGAAGACGCAGTGTAGGCCGGCCCCTCACTAGGTGGATCGACGACCTGGTGAAAGCCGCGGGGAGCCGTTGGATGCAGGAGGCGAGCAGCCGCTCTAAGTGGCGCTCTCTGAGGGAGGCCTATGTTCAGCAGTGGACGTCTTCAGGCTGTTAATAATGATGATGATGATTGTTTGACAGGTTTGCGTTACCACTATCTCACCTGATGCTATGTAACGACGCGGTCTAGGATGTAACTGGCTTGCTGGCTGGCTAGAAGATACCTGTTCACTCTCGATTTGAAGATCCCAAGGTTGTAGTTTTCGGTAAATGCAGATCGACAAAACGGTCAACTTCTTGGCTTTCTCGTTTTCATTTGTGACACTTTACACCAGCGAAAAGTTGACTGGACATTTTAAACCGGTTAGGTCTAGCTTTAAAATGTTTTAGATTATTGGCCAGGGTACACTGACACTTGTAAGGTGTTCCATTCATTTGCTGTCCGAATTATAAATAAGGAATCAAAACGCTTTGTGTGAATTCGAGGAATATCCATATACGGAAGCCGTGCGTATTTTGTACGATGGTAAAAAGGGGATGGAGAATTAAGTTGTGCAATTCACTTCAATCCATTGTATACAAAGTTGTTTATGATTCAGTAAACAGTTTTAGAAAAAACCAGACAGGTCACTTCGCTCGTAGAACTGAAAACCGATGGGGAAGAAAGGTTCTCGAGTGGCGACCACGAATCGGAAGCAGTGTAGGCCCCCCACTAGGTGGACCGACGATCTGGTCAACCGTGGGGAGCTGATAGATGTAGGAGGCAAGCAGCCGCTCAAAGTACCGCTCTTTAGAGGAGGCCTATGTTCAACAGTGGACGTCTTCAGGCTGATGATGACGATGTTGAGAATAAAACAGTACTCTTTATAGGTGCTCAGGGTAGGTTTCAGGTTGGGTGTTTTTTTTCAGGTGAAGTTTGGCCAGAGGTGTTCAAGTACACAAACCAAGCGGCCCTGTCAGGGGTGGCCTACCTTGTCCGCAAGCTGATAGAGCGAGAGGTCAAAGGGTACCGCAGTGGGGTCTACCATGTAGAGGGGAAGGAACCGATCACTCTGTCCCACTTGCCACCGCACAGCATCGTTAGGGGTGTTATGGATTACTTTAGGAAGCAGGTAGGTACCAGTTGTTTGGTGTTGGACAGATTCTGGATTGGACAGATTCGTTGATTGGGCAGGTTCTTGGATTGGGCAGATTCCTGGATTGGACGGATTCGCTGTACGGCAGAAATGGGACAGATGTGCAAATACAATTATAAATTAATAACATTTTTTCGTTATAATGTATTCTGTGCTATAGGACAGATTTTTAGGGTTCCGTACCCAAAGGGTAAAGTGAACCCGCTCCGCTCCGCCGTCTGTCAGCAGGCTTTATCTCAAGAACCGTGATAGTTAAACAGTTGCAGTTTTCACATTATGTATTTCTGTTGCCGCTATAACAACAAATACTAAAAAAACAGAATAAAATAAATATTTATGTTATGAGGACTCCCATACAACAAACGTCATTTTTTTTGCTTGTTTTTATTGCGAATCAAACTTGCACTTGGCCGGTTTATATTATAACACAGCATTAGATTATAATTTGGTTACGGTATTAGGCCCATTAGAACCCTAATACATTCACTAAATTTAAGCCGGTTTTTTGGTGCCATATATGGCACCGTACGAACGTTCGCGTGATCATATTATATATTATGTGTGATGAACTCCCAGAAAATTATTTTAAATTATAATTCGGTGGTAAAGTGCCACAGCCCATTAGAAAAGCAGCATGAGTGGTTCTTTCCACCGGTAAGCTATTCATTTTATTGCCTAAATCGTCTAAAATATCAAAAAGGTAGCCTATGTTTTGAGACGGCGTTTGTTTGGCATCTAGCCTCCTGTAGGTACTTATTCTATGAGTAGGCCCTTTTCCTTGGTATGTTACACGTTCGCACGTTGTTGTAGTCCTTAAGATTTTCGCAGCTAGCGGTCGGGTAATCATAGCTCAGTTGGTAGAGATAGCGTCGAATCCGGTCAGTTGGAGGGTGCAGGTCCAAATCCCGCTGGTTGCTAAAATTTTGAGGACTATATCTTTATGTTACACGTTTCATAATAAATGATGTTATGTATCCCAGGCCACATCTCCGTCATACGAGTGTTCCGAGGAAGCGACCCTCGCCATGTTGGAAGCTCTGGCCGCCCCTTGCCCCCGCCCCCTGCCCCCAATGGATATGTATTTCCTCACGGAGGGGGGCGGAAGGGGAGCCCTGTGGAAAAGGGGGGCTACTGCTCTCGCGGCTAACCAGGCTAGGGTAAGGTATTATAACCCTTGTGTGGGTTCGTAACAGGCCAAACTATACTGGACAATCTATGTTCCATCACTACAACTTTGACGTATCAAAGCGGGTGGTGGCTCAGCCAGTTAGAGCGCGTTATCTCAATACGGAAAATGGTGGAATCGATTTCGAACAGGGCCTTTATTTTCTATCAATTCCTTACTTCGAAACTACGCGAATTCCTTGTCTTACATAAGAAATCTGCAAAAGTCTGTTCTGGGCCATTAATCCGTATCGATTCCTTACTTCGAAACCACGCCAATTCCTTGTCTTACATAAGAAATCTGCAAAACTCTATTCTCTATGAAACAAAAATAAAACCGCGCGAAATGAATTTGGAATTGGCGCGATTTAACTGTCAAAAATCGTATGTTTTACCGAGACGCGTTCCGAAACATCAACACATCAAAAGATATGACCACTTATGTCAATATATTTTATTCAAAATAAAGATAACTTTAATGTAAAGTGAAGGTATATCTAACGCTGTGACACGATTTAAACAAGACACGATAACGACGTGGTTTCGTATCGTATGGAATCTGTGTTGCCGTAGAGAATAACCGCCCAGAGCGTAGTGTCATCACTCCCCTTTGGGTTGGTTCCTCGATGATTATAACCAACTCTCCAAAAGTCTTACTGCGAACGCGGAATAGTTCACGCCGTTGCATTGTATTAGTTTTTCAATACTCGTGCTTTTCCCAGTCATCATCATTATCAACAGCCTGAAGACTTCCACTGCTGAACATAGATCTGCCCCACAGAGCGCCATTTTGAGCGACTGCTCGCCCTTTGCATCCATCGGCTCCCCGAGCTTTTCACCAGATTGTCCGTCCACCTAGTGGGAAACGCTGCGTCTTCCGATTCGTGGAGTCAAGTACCTTTCTTCCATAGCTGTTGTCAGTTTAACGAGCGAGGTGGCCCGTCCCCGTCCACTGCCACTTCTTCACTTCCACTTCAAATACTAGGTGGTAGGACTTTTCTGCAAAGTTCGTCTAGGTAGGCACCACCGCTTTGCCAGTTATTCTGCCGCCAAGCAGTTGTGTGCAAGCGCTACTGTGTTCCGGTTTGAAGGGCATTGTAGCTAGTGAAATTACTGGGCAAATGAATCATTATGACCTGATTACACAGTCTAGTGATCTGATAACCAGACTGTGTGATGTCTCAGGATGACGTGCGTAGTGCAGTGTCACTCGAAACTTTATTATTTTAAATTTCCGAGTGATACTGCAACTGTTATGGGCGGCCGTATTGCTTAACATCAGGTGAACGACTAGCTTGTCACCATTTTTTCATTCTCATAAAAAAAAACTAAATAAAAAAAAGAACTTCAACTTGCAAATTCTCATCAGCAACATCAACAGCCTCAACATGCTGCTGAACATAGGCCTCCCCCAGAGAGCACCTGGCCGTTATTTATTTTATTTATCTTCACTGAAAATAGTGAGATAACGGCAAAGATCTCTCTTTATTTTCAATTAGTCTAATATGTTAACCTACCTGATATGTTAGACAGTTAGTCGATATCTTAAACTAATTCCTATGTCTTAAACATTGTTCTATTAAATTTCTAGGTATCACCATCTGCTAAAGAAGTTATCGAAAATTGGGTGCTTGGTATACAGAAAGGGAATGCTGATGTAAGTATATTGAATCACTCACACACGCATAGTGTAAGATAATCGCCATTACTATTTGATTAATCTGTTCTAAAATATTGTTTGTTAACTGGATATTCACCATGTAATTTATGTTTCGAGTGGCCGATATCTCGGTGCTGTTGCAAGCACCATGATCACGGTCGAACTGAACTTGCGGGTAGATGTAATAAGTTTTGCCAAACGTAGCGGTCTACCCTCCTTCACACACGTTTATTACGCGTCCTACCAGTACCATTGTATCTATGCTCACTATACACTCGATACACAAACAATATTTTAGAACTGTTAGTGACCATGACAGCTTAAAACCTCTTTGTCTTTCAGGAATCGGATATCATACTCTTTTACGAGCTCCTTCCTGTTTTAACCCGTAACCTCCCTCCAAATACCCTCAGAAGCCCTCTCGAGCGGACCCTCACTGACGCATTCGCTCTCATATCCCGAACCAAAGCCAAACAGGACTACGCCAAAACACTTTTAGATCAAACCCTTGCAAACCTTTCCCCAAAAACCAGGCTCTCAAATGAGCCAACCACGCTCTCAAATGAGTCTTCCACGCTCTCATCAGAGTCTGAAGCCCTCTCGAGAGAGTCTCAGCCGTTCTTGGAAGATGACAGCCTGTTTGAGAAACAACTGAAGTTAATAAAGATATGCCTCGATTGTGACATCATACATGATGCCAACAGAACGCTGCTGTCCCAGTTAGTGGAGCAATACTTCTCTCTGATCAACGATGATAATGTTGTAAGTATATTGTGCGTTTTTTACTTGTCTATATTTTTGGTTTAGCTAGTTTTAAAACTGACATCACGAACTAAGGAACAAAGGTACGAGAGAGATGTCGCTATCCCGTGGTATTCATTTCTTTGTCATGTCTTTTAACCGGCCGAAAACGCGGTCGCAGTGATTTTAGAAGACTCAAAACACCTATCTATCTTGTTCAGAATTAAATAAAATACTACTGAGTACTTATATTTTTAAATTTTATAGAGAATTTTTGGTATTTTACAAATGTTGAACCTCCATTTTGGTGAACCCATAGACACTAAAACTTGTTAAAATTACGTTTTGGGAGTCACACTTATTGTTATAGCTGGCGGGCTCATTCTACTATAGCCTATACAGTGTATTAAGGTACTAGACTCATTTCCCTGTACAGGATGGGCGACATACACTCAATCATGCCGTCGTCTATCTCCTTTAAGAACCTGGATTTAGACGCGCAGACTTTTGAATTTTTTGGTACTGTTCAATATTTCACCTCATTATTACTGGCAAACTAATTCTAAATATAGCCTCTACAGCATAAGGTACGTAGCCCACTTCCCACTGCAGGCATAGCCAACATACGTCTAAATCTGCCGTTTCCTCCGTGTACCAGCACCCCTATTCCCAACCTATCGGAAACCTTTCGATTCAAAATCTACACTCTCCATCTTCTTCATCTACATTTAGAATGAAAGAGACGGAGAGTGCAGATTTCGAATCGAAACGTTTCCGATAGGTTGGGAATAGGGGTGATGGAGTGCATGACATCGACCACGGGATGGTGGGAGGTGACTCCTATTATCACTGGCTGACTCGTTCCACTATAGCCTTTACAGTTTAAGCTACAGAAGTCGCTTCCCTATGCAGGCATGGCCGACATACGTCCAGACCTGCCGCTCCCTGTCCTCCGTGTACCTGGAGCGCATGACATCGACCACGGGCTGGTGGGAGGTGTCCCCGCGGCTGGCGCGCCGGGCGGCCGCCGTGCGCTGCGCGCGGGCCGCGCGGGCCGCCGGTGGCGCGCCGCTGCTGTGGCTTAATGAGGTTATCGATGCGCAGGCGCAGGAGATCACGTGAGTCGAAAGTTCTCGTCACTTGTTTCATAGGTGTTAGGCTTTTCGTTACGTAAGTGTCAAACTACCTAGCTAAAAGGTCTCTCGTGCACCATCTAAGACCGACACTGCACACCACTTCCTAAGTAATAGAGTGGTGCACAACTGGAACAGACTACCGCAAGAGCGTGACGGGCCCGATAGCTCAGTTGGTAGTAGCCCGGCCTTCTGAACTGAGGGCTGTGGGTTCGATTCCTACCGAGGACAAACATTTGTGTGATGAACATAGATGTTTGTTCTGCGTCTGGGTGTTATATTGTATTCTATGTATGTATTTACAAACAAAGAAAAAAGTATCTAAGTATTATATCAGTTATCAGGTTCCCATAGTACAAGCTTTGCTTAGTTTGGGGCTAGATGGCGCTGTGTGTAATATCCACACATATTTATTTTATTTAAAGGTCATAGCCACAACCTCTGTGAATGCCTTCAAAAATAAACTTGACAACTGGCTACAAACTAATCAAACACAATTACTGCATAAATGACCTGTATGATTAA